>OX345648.1:1317500-1627500 GCA_947044365.1 Petrosia ficiformis
ACTGTCATATTTTAGTATTGTGAAAGTGCTTTTAACAGGAACAAAATTATTCAAAATGGAGATTATTCTCAAAAATGTTTAGTATACATTAGCTGTTGGTAATGAAAATTCAAATTAGCTTTTTAGTGATCATGAGTTGTTGTATTTCCAAAATTGCCTCATTGTATAATGAATCAGATGCAGCATATTAATGTATGTATGAATAATTATGTATGTAAGAATGCATGTAAGTATGTATGTATTATATATTATCTATGTATGTATGAATGTATGCATGTGTGTATATATGTATGTATGTAATACATGAAGTTTTAACTGATAATTTAATAGTTGATCAATGCATAGAGATGTAACACATATATTGCACATACATACACACAATCATACATACATACATACATACATAAATACATACATACATACATACATACATACATATATACATACATGTACATACATGTACATTAACATAAAACTCATAATATTGTGTTCAGACATTTATATTTATATACTACTTGTCACTGCAAGCCTCAAATTATATCCAAATATGCCTCCTCCACAACAGGTGTTATATCTGGTATACCCAACCTCCTAACTATGTTTTATGTTTTATATATTACAAATAATACATATTATCTCATAAGTATTAGTTATATCATGTGAGGGATATATCCAGTTTAAAAGCATGAGACCCAAGGGCACATAGTACCCTAGGACCAAATGGTTTAAACTTGGATACTATCTTGAGCATGAGGGATATAATGTCATTTGATCACTGTTTGGGGTCACAACCACAACAACTGTATGACGTCAAGGGCAATGAACCTGCCAGGCTTTTATCTGATTTGTAGCCCTAGTGGTTTCTTTGATGTGCATCATTATAACGACACAATCATTATTAAGTTCCAGTTAGTAATAATTATTAGTATTTTAAGTGTCTATTATTTAATAATTTTATTAATTAAATTTTTCTTAAATATGTTTTGAAACCGACAATGATAAACTATAATAATAAATTTTGTATATTGTGTATGTACAAATAATAATTATTATGGATTGAGAATTTTCGTTTAATTAAATTTGTGCACAAGAAGAAAATAATATGTATGAATAAACAATATCTATTGATATAGCATCAATAATAATTATGTATTACACAATTGTACGTGTGTTTATAATTTATTGAAGGAATAATTACTGGACAGTGTGTTTAGTGATAACTTAATACAAACTATCTACATAATCATTGTGTATATAAAAGCAATTATTGAAATCAAAATGTGGGATTTTAGTCATCATCAGTCAGTCTCTCAAGTAGATCATCATATTCTTGGTATTCGTTTCTGAATTTGCATGCAATTTTTTCTTTTTTCTTCTTCAAACAATCTCTAATCTTCCTTCCAGCTTCATACCTTGTCATGTACCCCATACAATGCCAACCCATCAGTGATATTAGTATTAGTAATACTAACAACATCAATACTGATATATATGATTCTGTTATTGACACATCTCCTTTGAGTTGACCATACAATGTTATGAATTCCAATAGAAGAAGATCAATGAGTATAACACACTCAAATATATTAACCCACTTGCCTCTGTATGGTTTATAATACACCTGTATGAATGTAAATGGAGCTAGGAACACAAGATGAAGGAGTAATAGTAGACTAGGATTGTTACCTCGCAGAAGAGCATAACTTATATATGAACATACAAGAAGCCAGAGTCGAGCTCCAAACCACCAACCCCAACCATCTCTATACTGACCTTGATAAGCATCAATCAGGTTACGTCTTTTCTTTATCCACCTCAATCTACGAGCTAAAACAGAACCACATGTGGTCCACAGTAGGAATGGTAAGAGATAAAATATTGATATGATGATAGCAGTAATGAATAATGCAATATGTCCACTGTTCCTCCAGTATGGTATATTACCATCAACATACCATATTATAAACTCTCCATGTGGTGTCTGTACATTGACTGGAATGAAGATGTCAATAACTGTAAGTAACAGTTTAGCAAATGATAGATAGAACAAGGTAGCCAATACTTGTATTGATGAGTGTATAGTTAGGTTAGCTACATAACTAGAGCGCTTGCTTATTATAACTAACATCAAAACTATAAGCCATAAGTACACAGGAAATATGAATTGTAGAGCTGTTTTAATCAGTGCATTAAGTCCATTGTATAAACACACACTAAATCCTAGTTCAAGATTCAGTAGTGAGAAGATGATATTGAGAATAAACCCATAAGTGTGTTGATGTAAGATAACTGTCCTTAAACTAACTTCTGTCATGTTTACATAAAAGATAACACCACCCAATAACTGATTAGAGATTGTCATACGAAGACAGAACAGAACTATTACCATCGCAATTCCTGATACAGCAAATACTGGTACCATTAAGAGCCAGAGATTTGAATTACAAATCTGACACTCATCAGGACCCAATACTAAAGAATATCCATCCTCACATCCTCCACATAATACTCCAGTCCTGTGATGTTGACAGAGAGAGTCTTGTTCAGTCATGTTAACCTCAGTGATTCCTAGTTTACAGTAACCAGAAGGACAAACAGGAGCAAAACCAAATGTACCATTAATGTTAGGAGCAAATGGAAGGAGAGTAGATGTGTTTTTATCCACTACTACTTTTCCCAGCCATGTTGTATTTGGTATTGTAATACTAGTAGTATCAATATTACAATTAGTGATTATATAAGAGATTAAAAGCTTATCACACACACATACTCCATTCATATCAGACAGTACAAACCCTACAGGACAGGGACGTTCTTCAACAATGATTCTTAATGATAACTGGTACTCCGGATTAGAAATAATTAAAGTACCAATAGAAGTATAGTGAGAAAAACAAGCATCAAATGAAGTACAGTTACCATCCTCCAACACCTGTACCCTAGATGAAACAAGCTCATCAGTGCCATGATATAGATCCACATAAACTCTTGTCAAAACTGGTTTATTTTCAAAATTAAGTGCAAAAAATGATGGAAATTTCTGTCCAGGATAAACAGAAATATTTGTGGAATAAAGACGAGTCATACTCTCACAACGATATAATGCAGTTGGTGGTGAAGAAAGAAGAAGGGATGAATTCCCTGATTGATGAATGTACTTTGTGAAATAAGTTTTATTACATTTAGTGCTGAATGCATCTGAGTAAATGAAACAGTTTCCACTGTAGTATCCCTTTTCGTAGACATTTAATATGATGCTGTTCTGCTTCTTGCTGGTCAAAAATTGTAAAGGACAAGAATTGTAACTACCACCTGAAAAACCTAAAAGAACAATCAAACCAGATGATAGGAAAACATAGTTTCTATCAAATGAGATATTTGAAGGTGCCTGAATGTTTAAGACTGACCCTTTTGTCAAAAGAAAACATGTTCCAGTTTTTCCTCGGTTTCGTATAAAATGTACATCACCACTCACTGTTATGTAACTTCTGGTAGCAACTATAACAGATCCATAATTTTGTGTATAATAACCTCCTTTGACTAAAACTGATAGATTACCAACAAACTCTATTATTGATTGTACATAAAGACTTAGTCTTTCGACCATCGCTCCTTTTCCTTCTTTGCCATTATGATAAACATACCCATTAATAATTCCCACATATGTATCAGATCTAATTTTTGCAGTGTTTTCTCCTTGTGTCTTAATGTATATAGCACTACCTCCTATAACTGCAATATTGTTCCAAAAACTCACTCCACTAAATGTGATATTTGTTGCCAGAGAATTTAAACTAGGAACTGATACGTACACACCACCTCCATAGTCTACATTACTATTGTTAGCAAATGCAATTTGTCCATCCAGAGTGATATTAAGAATACTTCTTTGATATGTTGTTTTGATAACTTCTATGGAGAGACAACCTCCTTTTCCTCCACTTGAGAGTGCTTGATTGTTATAGCAACTGAAATTCTTTTTCACATCAAATGATGGGAGGTGAAAACCTGTTGTATCAATATAAGTAATCAAAATCCCTCCTACAAAGCTACCTCTAGTATCACTAACTTCACAATACTCCATAACCACCTGTCCACCTTGATATCCATTACCAATAAACAGTATAGTCAACCCTCCTGCACCAAATATTGGTACACTATCCACTCCATATTGTAACAAGTCAATTGGATTACCTGCTATAGCTGAAGTGTAATGGTTGATGTTATGTATTAGAGTAACATTCTGTAGTAATAATAGACTGTTATTACTTGTACTGTGTATGTCCATGAACAGAAATAATAGTCCACTTCCTGAGCATATGATATCTTGTGAGTCTTGTTCCTCACTCAAACAGTTAAAAGAGTTTAACACTGATATGTCAGTCATATGAACTATCCCATATACATTGACTATGATCATAGCATAACCAAAATACCCTCCATCAACTGTCACATTAGAGAGTATGATATCATAACTTTGGATGATAAGTAGAACAGCAGTCTGATCCATTGGGAAGTAGATACGCGACTGATTAATGGAAGAGACAACAGTATGAGTTAGTATTCCACCACAGTGTTCAATATGAAGGTTATGTAAGGTGAGTCCTGTTGTGTTTAGGAATCCAAATCCTCTGGTAGGTTGAGTGTTATTATCACAAATGATGTGAGCAGGATTAGAATCACTAGTAGTGATCACAATATTCATGAGATGTTGAAGAAGACAAAAGGGACCAGGAGTAATGATGTGGATTGAAGAGGAGAGGGAGAGAGTCATATTGGACTTTATATAATGAGAACCACTTCCACACAGGTAGTACTGGAGGGATCCATAATTACTAGCATTATGAATATTACTACCAGGAATGAATATAGTAGAATTCTTTACAACTGAGCTTACAATTAATACCCAAATTATAAGATACAGCACTTTCATTTCAGTCAGTAAGATAATATTGATACTAAGCTATAAACAAAATTGTTATAAATGAAAAAATCATGACGAAGCTTAGTGTTTCATTTGCTAAACTTGTAATGTTAGTCTTATATAATTATGTTTGCATTTTTGTATTCATAAGTATGTATGTATGTATGTATGTATGTATGTATCTATGTATGTATGTATGTATGTATGTATGTATGTATGTATGTATGTATGTATGTATGTATGTATGTATGTATGTATGTATGTATGTATGCATGTATGTATGTATGCATGAATGTATGTATGTATGTATGTATGTATGCATGTATGTATGTATGTATGTATGTATGTATGAATGTATGTATGTTGTATGTGTATGTATGTATGTATGTATGTTTGTATATATGCATGTATGTATATATTTTTGTATGTACTGTATGTATGTATGTTTGTGTATATATATATGTATGTACACAATGTATGTATGTTACACCTATGAGCATTCATTGATCATTAAGTTGTCAGTTATTATATAAGAACTTTGTAGATTAAAATAATATTGATGAGAATACGTAAATATCTCAAACAAACTATAACTAATTAGTTGATTTAAATTTCTTAACAACGAAAGATTGTGTAATCACTGCATATTGACTTTAATATATATTACATATTTTTACAATTACAATACCATGTTTATAAAATTAATATTGACTTAGCTTGTTGACTAGTGCTGTTAGAAGAATAGTAATGTCATTCTACTTAACTGATAATTTAGTTGTTGATGACTGCATAGAGATGTAACATACATACATACATACATACATACATACATACATACATACATACATACATATATACATACATACATACATACTTACATACATACATACATACATACATAAATAAATACATACATACATACATACATACATACATACATAAATAAATACATACATACATACATACATACATACATACCCCCCGGTACATACATACATATATACATACGTACGAACATATCTATGTACATACATGCATGCACAAAAATAATTTACAATTCTACAAAGTGACTAATATCCATGTTATTCTATTTTCAACAAAATGGCATGTATAGTTTGGGATAAACAGTTGCTTATTATTTCTAGATCAATCATAAAGTAATAACAGTTTTTATTTAATCATATTTCACTGAATGATTCAAGTATATATGTGTACATACATACATACATATGTATGTACGTTTGTATGTAAATATGTACGTACGTATGTATATATATATATATTATATATGTATGTATGTATGTTAATGTATGTATGTACGTACATATGTACGTACGTATGTATGTACATATGTATGTATGTATATATGTATTTATGTATGTATGTATGTATGTATGTGTGTGTGTATGTAATCCATTAACTAATGATTTAGCTGTTGATAAATGCATAGAGAAGTAACATAATATAATTGGACATACAGACATACATACATGCATATACATACACATTAAAAATTATATGAAAATGGTACTGTTAAAAACATTTACCTAAGTAGTAATAACAGTAATGATTCTATTCTCACAATCAATGTTTTCAACAAAACACACATGTAATGCAATTTTTTAAAACGAAACATAAATGTGACAATTATAAACAATAACAGTTTGTTCATGTGTAAGTATTCTCAATTATTCAAATAGTAGTTTATTCAAAATTAAAAACTATTCACTAAAATGTTTCAATGCTTATGTAATGGATTATGTTAGTGAGTTGTCCAAATATGGAATTTTTTATTCTATATATTATGAATCAGGTACAGTATTTATGTATGTATAAAATATGTATGTATGTATGTATGTGTGTATAGAATGTATGTACATATGTATGTATGTGTATGTAAACTATGTATATGTATATGTATATGTATATATGTGTATGTATGTATGTATGTATGTATTTATGTAAACATGCATTTTAATGTATGTATGTATGTATGTATGTATATATGCATGTTAATATATGTATATATGTACATAATATATGTACGTATGCATGTATACATGTACATATGTACGTAAACTATGTATATGTATATATGTATGTTTGTATGTGTGTATGTATGTATATGTATATGTAGGTAGGTATGTACGTATGTATGTATACATGCATGTTAATGTCTGTACGTATGTATGTATGTATGTATATATGTATGTTAATGTATGTATGTATGTATGTATGTATGTATGTATGTATGTATGTATGCATGTATGTATGTATGTATATAATTATGTATGTATGTATGTATGTATGTATATATACATGTTAATGTATGTATGTAAGTAAACTATGTATATGTATATATGTATTTTTGTATGTATGTATGAATGTATATGTATATGCATGTACTTATATGTATATATGTACATAATATATGTACGTATGTATATATGTATGTATACATGTATGTATGTAAGTAAACTATGTATATGTATATACGTATTTTTGTATGTATGTATGTATGTATATGTATATGTAGGTAAGTACGTATGTATGTATACATGCATGTTAATGTCCGTATGTATGTATGTATGTATGTATGTATATTATGTATGTTAATGTATGTATGTGTGTATGTATGTATCTATGTATGTATGTATGTATGAATGTGTGTATGTAATCCATTAACTGATGATTTAGCTGTTCATGAATGCATAGAGAAGTAACATAATAAATTGCACATACAGACATACATACATACATACATACATACATACATGCATGTACATACACATTAAAAATTATACGAAAATGATACTGTTGATAACAGTAAGTAGTGATAACCTTAATTCTATTCTCACAATCAATGTTTTCAATAAGACACATAATTATGTTATGAATGTTTTGGAATAAATAGTCTGTAATTTTTTAAAATGAAACATAAATGTGACAATCATAAACAATAACAGTTTGTGCATGTGTAATCATATCAATGGAAATACAATAGCTTATTATTATCTGTACATACAGAATGATTCAAGTATTCTTAATTATTCAAATAGTAGTTTATTTAAAATTAGAAACTATTCACTAAAATGTTTCAATGTTTACATAATGGAAATTCAATTTAACGTATTAATGAGTTGTTGTATTTCCAAATATGGAATTTTTCATCCTAATACATAGTATTACATACATACCGGTACATGCCTACGTATATACATGTGTACATACATACGCACATGCATACGTATATATACATGCATACATACATCCATACATAAATACATAGAAATGTATCCTGTCTATGGCTTCTATGCATTGCATCACATCACCTTCAATTACCTACATACATACATATAATGCATATATACATACATCTATACTGATAGTATGACATACATGTTCACATACATACATCCATAATGTACATGCAGACAAGCATTGATACATTTTGTTAAGTCTTGAGAGTATGTCACAATGTTTTGTATGTTAATGTTGTTGCTTTATTTTCTGGACGTTTGAGCATGTTGAGAGGCAAAGCATAATTAAAATGTGTGTTTGAAAATTATTCAGCAGACCTGTAGAATCATGTGAACAATCAGTATACTAGGTAATAAACACAATCATATCATTTGATGTGAGAACAAATGAATGATTTCAACAAAGTATTTAACTGGTTTGGAATACACAGTGCTTTATTATCAAATATAAAACAGTCATAAACCATAATATAACTGTTTGTATATAATTACCATCACTGAAACTAAAACAGCTTATTATTATGATAATGTTAGTATTTCCATTTTTTCAAACAATTATTATTTTCAAAAACATATTATGAAAGTTTTTCTAAATCACTAGTCATTTTTTTATTGAAACAGGTAAACATCATAATATTTCATTGTATGACACTTTCACCTTCTACATAATTATATACATACATATGCACATACATACACATATATTTATGTGCATACATACACAAATACATAAATACATACATTGAAATTGATCTAAGCATATATACATAATACATAGATACATACATTGAAATTGATCTAAGCATATATACATAATACATAGATATATACATATATTAAATACGACACTACGTTAAAACACATTTGGAAATGTGATGTGTTCAGTGTTTACTTGTTTTAAGTATGTATAATATTTCAGTGTTTTAGCAATTATGAATTTTACAGACCATAATTAGAAATGTATACACTAACACTATATGTTGTTTAGCAAATGAAACAGTAAGCTTTGTCATGATTTTTTTGGTATATAACAATTCTGTTTATAGCTTCAAACCATATTATCTTACTGACTGAAATGAAAGTGCTGTATCTTATAATTTCGGTATTAATTGTAAGCTCAGTTGTAGAGAATACTACAATATCTATTCCTGGTAGTAATATTCATAATGCTAGTAATCATGGATCCCTCCAGTACTACCTGTGTGGAAATGGTTCTCATTATATAAAGTCCGATATGACTCTCTCCCTATCGTCTTCAATCCACATCATTACTTCTGGTCCCTTTTGTCTTCTACAACATCTCATGAATATTGTGATCACTACTAGTGATTCTAATCCTGCTCACATCATTTGTGATAATGTCACTCAACCTACCAGAGGATTTGGATTCCTAAACACAACAGGACTCTCCTTACGTAATCTCCATATTGAACACTGTGGTGGAATACTAACTCCTACAGCTGTCTCTTCCATTAATAAGTCACGTGTCTACTTCCTAATGGGTCAGACTGCTGTTCTACTCATCGGTCAAAGTCTGGATATCACACTCTCTAATCTGACAATTAATGGAGGGTATTTTGGATATGCTATGATCATAGTTAATATATATGGGATAGTTCATATGACTGACATATCAGTATCAAATTCTTTTAACTGTTTGAGTGAGGAACAAGACTCACAAGATATCATTTGCTCAGGAAGTGGACTATTATTTCTGTTCATGGACACACACAGTACTAGTAATAACAGTGTATTGGTACTACAGAATGTTACTCTAAATCATAATATCAATCATTACACTTCAGCTAGTGCAGGTAATCCAATTGACTTGTTACAATATGGAGTGGATAGTGTACCAATATTTGGTGCAGGAGGGTTGACTATACTGTTTATTGGTAATGGATATCAATATGGACAGGTGGTTATGGAGTATTGTGAAGTTAGTGATACTAGAGGTAGCTTTGTAGGAGGGATTTTGATTACTTATATTGATACAACAGGTTTTCATCTCCCATCATTTGATGTGAAAAAGACTTTTAGTTGCTATAACAATCAAGCACTCTCAAGTGGAGGAAAAGGAGGTTGTCTTTCCATAGAAGTTATCAAAACAACATATGAAAGAAGTATTCTTAATATCACTCTGGATGGACAAGTTACATTTTTTCATAATAGTAATGTAGACTATGGAGGTGGTGTGTACGTATCAGTTCCTAGTTTAAATTCTCTGGCAACAAATATCACAATTAGTGGAGTGACGTTTCAGAACAATACTGCAGTGATAGGAGGTAATGCTCTATACATTAAGACACAAGGAGAAAATACTGCAAAAATTAGATCTGATACATATGTGGGAATTATTAATGGGGATGTTTATCGTAATGGCAAAGAAGGAAAAGGAGCGATAATCGAAAGACTAAGTCTTTATGTACAATCAATAATAGAGTTTGTTGGTAATCTATCAGTTTTAGTCAAAGGGGGTTATTATGTACATAATTTTGGATCTGTTATAGTTGCTACCAGAAGTTACATAACAGTGAGTGGTGATGTACATTTTATACGAAACCGAGGAAAAACTGGAACATGTTTTCTTTTGACAAAAGGGTCAGTCTTAAACATTCAGGCACCTTCAAATATCTCATTTGATAGAAACTATGTTTTCCTATCATCTGGTTTGATTGTTCTTTTAGGTTTTTCACGTGGTAGTTACAATTCTTGTCCTTTACAATTTTTGACCAGCAAGAAGCAGAATAGCATCATATTAAATGTCCATGAACAAGGATACTACATAGGAAACTGTTTCATTTACTCAGATGCATTCGGCACTAAATGTAATAAAACTTATTTCACAAAGTACATTCATCAATCTGGGAATTCATCCCTTCTTCTTTCTTCACCACCAACTGCATTATATCGTTGTGAGAATATGACTCGTCTTTATTCCACAAATATTTCTGTTTATCCTGGACAGAAATTTCCATCATTTGTTGCACATAATTTTGAAAATAAATCAGTTTTGACAAGAGTTTATGTGGATCTATATCATGGCACTAATCAGCTTGTTTCATCTAGTGTACAGCTGTTGGAGGATAAATGTACTTCATTTGATGCTCGCTTTTCTCACTATACTTCTACTGGTACTTTAATAATTTCTAATCCAGAGTACCAGTTATCATTGAGAATCAATGTTGCAGAACGTCCCTGTCCTGTAGGATTTGTACTGTCTGACATGAATGGAGCATGTGTGTGTGATAAGCGTTTAATCTCTTATAAAATCACTAATTGTAATATTGATACTACTAGTATTACAATACCAAATACAACATGGTTGGGAAAAGTAGTAGTCGATAAAAACACATCTACTCTCCTTCCATTTGCTCCTGATATTAATGGTACATTTGGTTTTGCTCCTGTTTGTCCTACTGGTTATTGTAAACCAGGAATCACTGAGGTTAACATGATCGAACAAGACTCTCTCTGTCAACATCACAGGACTGGAGTATTATGTGGAGGATGTGAGGATGGATATTCTTTAGTATTGGGTCCTGATGAGTGTCAGATTTGCAATTCCAATCTCTGGCTTTTAATGGTACTGGTATTTGCTGTAGCAGGAATTGCGATGGTAATAGTTCTGTTCTGTCTTCGTATGACAATCTCTAATCAGTTATTGGGTGGTGTTATCTTCTATGTCAACATGACTGAAGTTAGTTTGAGGACAGTTATCTTACATCAACACACTTATGGGTTTATTCTCAATATCATCTTCTCACTACTGAATCTTGAACTAGGATTTAGTGTGTGTTTGTATAATGGACTTAACGCACTGATTAAAACAGCTCTTCAATTCATATTTCCTGTGTACTTATGGCTTATAGTTTTGATGTTAGTTATAATAAGCAAGCGCTCTAGTTATGTAGCTAACCTAACTATACACTCATCAATACAAGTATTGGCTACCTTGTTCTATTTGTCGTTTGCTAAACTATTACTTACTGCTATTGACATCTTTATTCCTGTCAATGTACAGACACCGCATGGAGAGTTTACAGTATGGTACGTTGATGGTAATATACCATACTGGAGGAACAGCGGACATGTTGCGTTATTCATTACTGCTATCATCACATCGATATTCTATCTCTTACCATTCCTATTGTGGACCACATGTGGTTCTCTTTTAGCTCGTAGATTGAGGTGGATAAAGAAAAGACGTAACCTGATTGATGCTTATCAAGGTCAGTATAGAGATGGTTGGGGTTGGTGGTTTGGAGCTCGACTCTGGTTACTTGTATGTTCACACATAAGTTACGCTCTTCTCAGAGGTAATGATCCTAGTCTACTGTTACTCCTTCATCTTGTGTTCCTAGCTCCATTCACATTCATACAGGTGTATTATAAACCATACAGAGGCAAGTGGGTTAATATATTTGAGTGTGTTATACTCATTGATCTTCTTCTGTTGGAATTCATAACATTGTATGGTCAACTGAAAGGAGATGTGTCAATAACACAACCATATATATCAGTATTGATGTTATTAGTATTACTAATACTAATATCACTGATGGGCTGGCATTGTATGGGGTACATGACCAGGTATAAAGTGGGAAGGATGATTAGAAAAAGTTTGAAGAAAAAGAAAGCAACACTGGTATCTAAGTTCCAAAAAGATCAAGAATGCAAACATCTGTTTGAGAGTCTTACTGACGATGACTAAAGTTCCACACATTGATGCAGTGCATGTGGTGGGGTCTTTACTCTTACATGCTGCACTAACATATGCATGCAATTTCATTTCAGTTGTTGATTTACATAAACACACAAGTTTGTCTATATCACAAAACATGATGTACTTTATTTGTTTGTAATTATTCCTTTGATAAAAACACAATTGTGTAACAATTTTGTAGTACATAGACAGTAGTATAATGATACTACATCTATAGATATTGTTCATATGCACATATTATTTTGTTGTCTGGATATAAGACTTTGATCTCACAATATATATAAAATTATAATAATAATTACATTACATTTCCTTATAAGCTGTAGTTTACATCATTTTTTTATGATGACTTCAAGTACAGTATGGTCATCACATGAACATGAATAAACCAAAGTTTCAGAATCTCCACTCACTTCAACAAACTATTATGTAGTATTACTGTACATATGAATTATGTATACTAGAATTATCAGGCTAAGACAAGTGCAATAAAAAGAACCAATAGTATTAACGCATCCATGACCACATCCTCCATTATTAATAAGACATTCGTCATTATCTAATATACAGAACAAAACTTAAAACCAGTATATACAGACAAATACACAAACACAGGTGATGACGTATGAATCTCACCAGGTGCAGTCAATGGTTCACTGCTTCACAATTATTTCGATCAAAATTTATTTCAGCTACTGCTCCAGCAAATGATACACTCTTTAAATCATCTTCAATAATATTAGTAATCGCTATATTATTGTATTCATAATCTTCCAATGATAAATGTTTGGCTTCTAATTCTGGAAGAGAACTGTTAATAGCTAGAGCTAACCAGTGGGAATTTGGTGCAGGGTATGTATAGTCTAAGACAAATTTCCCATGCAAGGGTGGTTTGAGTTCATAATTCTACCTCTAGATGGGAGATATTTGATTTGATGACAAACTCCTTATAAGGTCTTTACAAAGGTTGATAGGAAAGAGACAGACTATTTACTTAAATCATCTTTAACACTTTTATGTGAAACTGTAAAAATGAAATAAGATAAAGCACTTAAAGCATGGTGTATAACTCCCCTTGCATGTCAAGATTACCACGGCAATCACCCTCACACACCATGAACAATCATGTTATTTTGTAAATGATTTTGGGTAAAACGGTTGTTATTTTTATACTAAAACTATACTCTAACTTATCACTGATTTGAACCAGTAAAACACAGAATTATTTCCATCATAATATTGGAATCAGATGACAGTATCTTAATCATGCAATCAAGGTTTTCACTGTGGATGCCATTAGGAAAATAATAATTTAGTCAAATCGTTACTTTTCAACACTCATTATTCCACTATTTTATACAGGAAACAACTATACACAGGAAGAGCAAATGGCTGCTCCCCCTAGATAACTTATTATTATTTTCCTAATGGCCTGTTTTCTCATCAAAATTATTATTTTCCTAATGCCCTGTTCTCATCTGTAGCCATTGTGGCTGCTTATTTTCTAGGCTCATAAATATTCACGTTATTAACTGTTGAAACATAAATGTTCACTAAGGGAGTATACCATTAATATTCTACAATAGCTTACTGTCAATGATATGTATGTATACATGTGTACATTCATACATACACAAACACACATAGATAGAATCACATATTATATACGTATGTCTTCATATTATTCTTCTACTAAAACCAATCTTCTCAATTAAGGTGTTAAGTTTTTAGTGTTATCAGTACTAGATATTACCAAACATATTGTATAGTAATTATTTCTTAAATATAAACAATTGTGTAACAATTGTGTGTAGTACATTGTTGTATATAGACAGTAGTGTAATGATACTACATCCATAGATATTGTTCATACACACACACACATAATTAATTTCTTAATTGTTTGTGTATTGGGCTTTGAGCTTGCAATATACATAATTATATATATATATATATATATAATTATAATAATTTTCTTTTCCAAAGGGTGGTATAAATTCGTTACCCAAAAAATCAGCTGGGAGATATTGAATGACAAACTCCTTATAATGTAAAGGGAAGTCGTTACAAATGTTGACAGGAAGGCAACAAACCAAAAATAAGCATATAAATTATCTAAAGTAAACAATTGACCCTTTTATGTAAAACTGTAAAAATTGAACAAGATAAAAACACTTGAAGTATGGTGTATGGGTATGTAACTCCCACCGCATGTTGAAGGTTACCATGACAATCACTCCCACACTATGCTATAATACCAATCGGGTTATTTTAGCAATCAATGTAAGTGATTTGGGTATAAACAGTTTGTTACTTTTCAAATGAAACATAAACATGGCCATGACTTCATCAACAATAGTGTAATTATACATCAATGGATATACTACATTGTGCACTGGTGTGTTCAGCATGGAGCATCCCTTGATGCTCCATACTGAATACACCAGTTCACATTGTAGCTACTGCATTCACACATACTGACACACAGAGAGATATGCAAACACATATATACACATGTTTTCACATTTTTCTACTGCGTAATCTTTTCAATTAAGGTGTTAAGTTTCTACTGTTAACAGTACCAGATAATTATAATAAAGTTTTATAATTTATTACGAGTTGTAATCAGTATTTCTTAAGAGTTAAAAAATATATATCTGCATTGATAGAATTTCAGTATAGAGATTGACAACTATGGACTTGCTAGCACAAATCATTTTGTGGATGTCAATAGAAAGCATAGTGAACCATGAACAAAATTTATATAAAATCTAATTACGTTTAGTATATTTTTCAAATGTCAAGAAATGTGTTTATGGATATATAGCTAGAATAAAAGTAAAATCTGTGTCTACTTATGTTTAAATTCAGCTGTAATTCTACTATATTCATTCCTGTTAGCAATATTCATAAATCTAGTAATTATGGATCCCTCCATTACTACCTGTGTGGAAGTGGTTAACATTGGACATGCCTCTTTCCTTCTCCTTATATTTGCCCACATTCTATTTTGGCATATTTACAATTGGTAGTAATTGCAGTGTTCATGAGATGCTCAACATTTCATGAACATGATCCCTGCTGATTCTAACCCTGCATGCTCATGCATATTATCTACTAGAGGTTGATGAATTAAGCATTTAGGGCTTTGAAACATCTTAAAGAGTAGAGTTAAAAAGAAGGTAAAATCATACAAGAAGAAGGTCGTGTAATTTTTATTTTTGTTAATAGCCTAATTAAAATTTCTGGAGGTTTGAAGTTTCACGTTTTTCAACATTGTTTCTACTCAAACCGCACACATTTCATCAATGAAAATAGTTAACACAAAAACACAAATTATATGGTTTATTTTGTAAAAAATTACAGTTAATATTTTAGATTAGTCAGATCATCAAAGTACACAATGACTATTAATATAATTCTGTCAAACTTGATAAAACCAATCAGTAGCTAGAATGAAGGTGAAGGTACCATACCTTCATATACTGTGGTTTCTTGTATCAATCAGTTTAACCTCAGCTGTAGAGAATTCTACTATATTCATTCCTGGTAGTAATATTCATAATGCTAGTAATTATGGATCCCTCCAGTACTATTTGTGTGGAAATGGTTATCATTATCTAAAGTCTAATATGACTCTCTCTCTCTCCTCTTCTATCCACTTCATTACTCCTGGTCCCTTTTGTGCCTTTCTTCAACATTTTATGAACATTATGATCACTTCTAGTGAATCTAATCCTGCTCACATCATTTGTGATAATATCACTCAACCTAACAGAGGATTTGGGTTTCACAGGACTTACCTTACATAACCTCCATATTGAACACTGTGGTGGAATACTAACTCCTACTGCTGTCTCTTCCATTAATCAGTCACGTGTCTACTTTCCAATTGGTCAGACTGCTGTTCTACTCATCAGCCAATGTTATGATATCATACTCTCTAATCTGACAATTAATGGATTGTATTTTGGTTATGCTATAATCATAGTCAATGTATATGGGATAGTTCATATGACTGACATATCAGTATCAAACTCTTTTAAGTGTTCATATATAACTTATGCTCTTCTTCGAGGTAACAATCCTAGTCTACTATTACTCCTTCATCTTGTGTTCCTAGCTCCATTTACATTCATACAGGTGTATTATAAACCATACAGAGGCAAGTGGGTTAATATATTTGAGTGTGTTATACTCATTGATCTTCTTCTGTTGGAATTCATAACATTGTATGGTCAACTCAAAGGAGATGTGTCAATAACAGAACCATACATAACAGAACCATATATATCAGTTTTGATGTTATTAATATTAGTATTACTAATACTAATATCACTGATTGGTTGGCATTGTATAAGATATATGACCAGGTATAAAGCTGGAAGGAAGATTAGAGATTATTTGAAGAAAAAAAAAAAGAAAATCATTTCCAAATTTCAAAAAGAATACCAAGAAGATGAGGATCTGCTTGAGAGACTCATTGATGATTGCTAACGTCACAAACATTGTACAAGTATGTGATGCCTTTGTCAACTTTTATAGTTATTATCTGTAGTTAGTAATGTGTAAGTTATATGAGTATTCCTGTACATACTTGAATGTATATCATGTACCAATATTCACACATACTTTTTTCTAGCTTTCTGTAATAAATTATAATATTTTGTTCTGTAAATATGGCACAAACAGTTGTTAATGTTAAGTGAGGTACACAAAACATGCACTTTAATTCTTAAATTACACACAAAGTTATTCTTTCATCGCTCCTCTTCAATCAATTGACTGTCATACTTGTTAATTAAAATTTCAAGTATATAGACACATCCTCAAATATGGTGGAAATGTTTCAGAGATGTTTTTGTGTACACTGTGGATGGTTTATTGATAATGGTATCATCATTACAAATTGCTATAATTCTAGATGCTCTCTATCTTACATTTCATGCTTCATCAAACATCTTTTTCAAGGCACATACTATAATCATTCCTTTATACAGCAATGATGTATGTATTATATTTGACTTATATACACTATAATTATAATAATGATATGTGTTTTTAATAATTCAAACTCATTCAGGTTGGTATTAGTGCTATGTTGTTTAAAATTGATAACATTATTTTATATTCAAGTTTCATTCTCATCAAACTGATGTAAGCAGTGATCTTAGTTATTCCCAAAATGTATTAATATTGATGTTATCTTTACCACAACTTTGGTTGCACTTTTCTTTGTTGTGTGATAACACTTCCAATAAAGATTTCTGTAAAAGATGAAAAAGTGTGTTTTGAACAGCCCATTGAAAAGAATAGGATTTCCATTGCAAGCCTAAATTATATAATTCATAAAAATATGATATTCCCACAAAATCACTGCTATGCATCTGAGTTGTAATGAAATAATGATTTGCCATACATAATCTAATAAAGGTACATGTGGGTCACACATGTCAACTCACAATACTGGTAACATATGTAGTCTACTATTACTCCTTCATCTTGTGTTCCTAGCTCCATTCACATTCATACAGGTGTATTATAAACCATACAGAGGCAAGTGGGTTAATATATTTGAGTGTGTTATACTCATTGATCTTCTTCTGTTGGAATTCATAACATTGTATGGTCAACTCAAAGGAGACGTGTCAATAACAGAACCATATATATCAGTTTTGATGTTATTAATATTACTAATACTAATATCACCGATTGGTTGGCATTGTATAAGATATATGACCAGGTATAAAGCTGGAAGGAAGATTAGAGGAAGAAAAAAGAGAAATTTATAGCTAATTTCCAAAAAGAAGGTCAAGAAGATGATGATCTACTTGATGGACTTCCTGATGATTAATGAAGTCACATATATATGTCATGAAGTAATAAACGTATGCTGTATATTGTATATAATTATAATAATATTACTGTACTTAACCTATTCAGTTGTTTGTAAATAGATAAAATGCGTTGCTCTTACAATTTGTTTGTGGATGTTTTTGTTGAAAAACGTGAAATTACTACAATTATGTAAATATACATATAATATATATCAGAGCCATAAACAGACATGTTAGACAAAGCTTTGCAACAATGCTATAATTATAAAAATAATTATTCTTTATATTTGAGTGGTCAAAAATATAGAATTGTCCTTGGAAAACACATTTGACAGCAGTCGTATAAATTCTATTAATTCATGTTCAAACATGCTACAATCTGGTTTCTTCAAATGAGCAATCTCTTAATGAAAAGTGGATCTCACACCCCCTAAAGGGACAAACAAAACATAAGCCAGAGGTAGAAATGTAACATGTGTTGTGATCACTTTAATTGGTTTCAAAGATATATAGTAACTATCTAATCAAGCAACAAAGAATACAAGGTAAATAATCAAAGTTCCAAGAGGCTACAAATAAAATATCAGTAAAAAAAATGCATTGAGACACACCAAATGTTATAATTCATAGTTAGAAAATGTATTATAACTGATATGATCGTTAATTAAGAAAACGAAAAAAACTTTGAACACATGCAGTCACACAAGTAGATACTACTGTTATTACTTGCTGTTCTCTGTAAGGGGCACCCTCAATTTTGCATCAGTACACGTATCTTCCTCTTTAATTGCTTGATAGCCCTTCCTGTTTAAATAAAGTAACAAATTTAATAGATGCAACTTTGGGAATGCCTTTCGAAACCATTTCAATCGCATAAAACATTTGGCACAATGATAACAAATCATTCCTAGGAATACTATCATTACCAAACAAACTAAACCTTCAGTGTATTGCCAGCCAGCAGATGCGTAAATGGTAGGTCTGAAATAGAGTTGTGTAACATACAGCAATATTAGGCTAATGAGCAGGAACATTTCCAGTGAATTGGCAGCTGAACTTCGCAATGGTCTGACATATGCATGAACTATTGTAAATGGAATTAGGATTATGAGATGTAGATATAGACTCAATATTGGATTGGCTCCACGAAAATGTGAATAAATCGCATACATGTATAGAAGTAGGCAAACACGAGCTCCAAACCACCATCTCCATTTGTCTTTATAAGGTCCCTGGTAAGCATCTATGAATGGTCTCACATACTCTCTCAATGGTGACTTGCATTGAAGAATTAGAGAACCAAATGCTGTGAACACAAAAAATGGGAAGAGATAAAACATTGTCATTCCTACAGCTGTTATAAATAGCGCCATGTGATTCTTACTCCAGTATGGTATATTACCATCAATATACCATACTGCGTATTCTCCATGTGGTGTCTGTACAATGACTGGAGTAAAAACGTCAATAGCAGTAAGTAACAGTTTAGCGAATGACAAATAGAATAATGTAGCAAGTACTTGTATTGATGAGTGTGAGGTTAGGTTAGCAACACAAGTGGAGTATTTGCTAATGATTACTATCACTACAACAATAAGCCATAAATATATAGGCCAAACAAATCCCAATGCAGTTTTGATTACTGCGTTTAATCCATTGTAGAAACATATACCGTAAGTTTGGTCAGAATTCAGCAAAGACAGAAATGTCAATGAGATTTTTGAAAATGAGTTTTCTGTTAGAGTAATTGCAGTAACATTACTATAGAAAATAAATCCACCAAAATAGCTATTTGCAATTGTTAATCGTAAAGTAAACAACATTATCACAATAAAGGTTGATAGTAAGGGAAGTAATACTACTATGACCCATATATATTTGTTACTGCAAATATTACACTCATCAGGACCCAATACTAAAGAATATCCATCCTCACATCCTCCACATAATACTCCAGTCCTGTGATGTTGACAGAGAGAATCTTGTTCAGTCATATTAATCTCAGTGATTCCTGGTTTACAGTAACCAGAAGGACAAACAGGAGCAAAACCGAATGTACCATTAATATTAGGAGCAAATGGAAGGAGAGTAGATGTGTTTTTATCCACTATTACTTTTCCCAGCCATGTATTAAGTGGAATTGTTATAGATGTTGTATTAATTGAACAATCAGATGAGATTTTCCTTTCATTAAGAAAGGGATGACATTCACAACTACCAGATCTATCACATAGTTGAAATCCAATTGGGCAATTAGACACCTCCAAAGGAATAAATATTGAAGGAATTTCCCCTAAAATAGAAATATGTAATCTTGCTTTAGGAAATTCAAAGGTATGTTTTAATATGGTGTATTTCAGAGGAGTACATTGGTTTTCAAAAGCATTTTGTACCTCTTCATGTTTTCCTAGATTCCAGCCTGATAAAACTAAACTTCCTTCAATGTTGACTAAACTTGCTTCAATTGGAGTATAAACACTGTGGTTGATATAATCTAAAGCAGAAATTCCAATAGTGATCCTGGTACCTGGGTATATATGTTTTTTACTATAGTGATCAGAGCATTCGTTGATATAAGATGAATTGGATTTGCAGAAACAGATTTTAACAGGAGGTGAGGATAATTGAAAACGCTTGTCAAACTGCTTCGAATTGCAAAGATTCAACTTTTTGATGAATTTTGGGCAGTTATTTAGAAAAATTGAATATATTGCGCCACCATTCTTATTTGCTGTGTTGTTTATGAATGTTAATTGCTTCGAGTTTGATGTTGCATCAAAATTATCATTTTGAAACTGAAAAGGACACGGATCGTCATCAACATCATCATTTGTAGTATATATTGCACCACCATATGTGTAAGCTACATTCTCAATAAATAAAACGTTTGCAGTTTCACTTACAATTAGAGAAGAATGAGATTGAAGACATATTGCACCACCTTTTAAACCTCTGTTCTTACCAAAACGTATTGTTCCACTTAGGAAAATGTTTGCTAATGATACTTTGATGGCTGACCCAAAGTTATGTTCAAATATTGACTTACCCTCTATGTGAATTGTGTTAATTCTGACAAACTCCATAGCAGCAACATCTGTGAAATATAACTCATCTGCTGGTTTAAAATATTTAATTTTCTTCCCATTTGCATTTACATAAACATTTCTTATGGTTACATTAACATAGTAAGCTTTCCATAATGGGGTAAGTGGCATCTCCTCTATATATAGTGCTGAACCTCCTGAGTTAGCAGTATTTGAAATAAAGCCCACGGTATCGAGTAAAATATTGAGTAACTGATTGCCTATCATTTTAACTCCAATATACAATCCACCACCAAATACAGCTTTGTGATTATGGTTAGCCTCGAATGAGGAACCATACATGCAAATGTAACAAGAGACATTTTGTTGAGTGTGTAGTATATCATCCATTGATTTATTATTGTCTAATATAATATACATAGCTAAACCGGCTCCATTACCTTCTTCTGTTTGCTTATTACTGGAAAAAACTACATCAGTAAACATTACAAACGCATCGTTTATGGCATACGCAGGAGTATATATTACTAGCATACCTCCTCCTCTGTTTCCAGAATTTTGCTTAATGGTACAATTCTCATAATAAATCTGCACTTTGCTACCTAACACAATATTGGTGATACCTCCTGCACCAAACAATGGAACTTTTCTGGTTTTGGATGACAATAAATTGTCAAGAGGTGAATTTTCTAATGGGTAATGATTACTATTGTCAGAAATGTGAACATTGTAGACATCAATGATGACTTTTGCAACTTGAGTCAATGATAGACGATACAAAAGCAACAGTCCACTTCCAGCACACTCCCAGGAATGTTTATTTGTACTACAATAATGTTTGATGGATTTGGAGTCACTACTAATAGTTATATAGTTTAGTGTTATTTTATTATAGCAGTCACATATAATAATCCCATAGCCATAATACATACCAGTGATAGATATGTTATTAAGAGTGAGCCTAGAAGATACAGCAAACAATAGAACAGCAGTCTGATTCATTGGGAAGTAGACACGTGACTGATTAATAGAAGAGACAGCAGTATGAGTTAGTATTCCACCACATTGTTCAATATGGAGGTTACATAAGATGAGTCCTGTTGTGTTTAGGAATCCAAACCCAGTGGCTGGTTGAATGAGGTTATCACAAATAATGCGAGCAGGATTAGAAGTGTCATCACTAGTGATCACAATGTTCATGAGATGTTGAAGAAGACAAAAGGACCCAGCTACAGGAGTGATGGTATGGACAGCAGAAGATGAGAGGGAGAGAGTTGTGTAAGATGATAAAGTGTGGGAACCATTTCCACAAAGATAATACTGAAGCGTTCCAATGGAAGTTGCATTCTTTTCTGTGCTCCCCCATATAGTGATATTATGTGTGTGAAGTGCAGCATCTCCTGTGATGAAACTTGTAGAAGTTGTGAAAACAGCTGCTAAAAATAAGACCTGTTCATAATACATTGGATAAAGAGTTTACTTTGGAATCAGGTTATAAAAAAATCTTCATTTGCATGTAACAATTGTTTACGGTGATTTTGTTTCTATTATATATAATTTTAAGATTTCAATTTCAGAATGAAAACTGTGAGGTTTGTGCCACTCCCAGGTTTGTGTCACTTGGGACAGCTAGTCCTAGGACCATGTGTCCCTAAAACAATTGGTCCTAGGATTACTTGTTCAGTGGACAGCTAATCATTGGAGTAGTTGTCCCATACTGGATGCAAGTGTCCCCTTTGTACCGTTGTTATCACATCCTAGGCCCACTCTTGTCATTAGTAAGATTGTAGTAAAATGTGAAATGTGAAAGAATATTTTCAGTTTATTACAATGTGAAACAAAACACCTCAAGCAATAATGAATACTAATCAGACGATGTACATAGTATTTATCTTCCTTCATGGTTAGAAGATAAATAGAGGGAAGCATATATATAAATATGAGGAGATGTTTAGTAAAGGACAAGAGTGCATGTATAAGTGACACAAACATGTAATTCCTGATCACAATTAATATGTGCTGTTTAATAGAACCAAATCTCTAAATTATTAGGGTAACTGTAATATTATTACTTATAATTATAAGTATATACTATACTATAAATCATTATAATACTATACTGTAAATCATTATAATACTATACTATAAGTTATTATAATAGTGCACTATAAATGAATATAACACTGCACTATAAATGATTATAATACAGCACTATATATAAAGCCACTATAAAGCACTGTAATACTGCATTCTCAAATATGTTGTTGTTATTGCTATCTCATTTGATAGAGCTGATATGAATCTGTTTATTTTGTTGATATACGTTTCATTTTCACCTGACACACACTTATCAGGTTTCAATGTTGTTATGACTTATTTTTGGGAAACAACTCTATCACTCTACATCATGATATACATCATGATACATACATGTACATCATGATATATATATGTTTTGTTTTCACCTGACAGTGTTGTCATGTCTTAATTTTGGAAACAACTCTATCACTCTACATCATGATATACATCATGATACATACATGTACATCATGATATATATATGTTTTGTTTTCACCTGACAGTGTTGTCATGACTTAATTTTGGAAACAACTCTATCACTCTATATACACATGATGTAAATCATGATATATATATGTTTTGTTTTCACCTGACACACTTATCAATACATTTAGTTTTAGTGTTGTCATGAGTTATGTTTTGGGAATGATTATATATATCACTCTATGGTAAATACACATGATGTGCATTGTATTAGTGTATAACATAGAAAATGTTATACATCATTAAGTATTATTATATACTGAGCGAATAGCAATCTTGTCAACTGCTAGATTTTATTGACATCTTTAGTAGAATACCAATTTTATCCCATACATTTAATGCAACTCATTTTGTGTATAAGTGGAAGGTTAATGATTCACCAACTACCTGTGAGCTGTTGCATGTTACTGATATTATATAGTACAGGACTTATATACCAAGATATAGAACCTCTTATTAGCTTCCTTGAGTGTGATGTAACCTTGCAGGTTTGAACTATATCACATCTGCATGAGGATACTAACCAAAGGTTCTATACCTTAAGTATAATTACACTATTTATATTACGTTGTTAGCCTTATTGTATAGACTTGTTACATGAAGGTGTTATCATTATAATTATTATGATTGTAATATACATTACAATAAGCAGTTAATGATGACATTAATACATTATCATAGTTGTGACTGTAGATGCATCATTTGAAATTGAAACCACAAATCTTTTTATAAAGACAAACATTCAAAATACGAGGGATCAAAGCAGAATGCTACCAATTAACAAAATATACAAACTTCAAATTAAAAAAAAAATTTTTAATTGGATATGATTTCACACAGTCTTTCACACACAAACAGACTAATTACTGGCTGATGCAATTAATTAATGTTTTCCATCAGGGGTTCCCTCAATCTTGCATCACTACATACCTCAATAGCTTCATAGTCATTTCTGTTTGGATACAATGAACTAGTTATAAGATGCATTGGAAAAGTCTTTCGAAAACACCTGCTTCGTATAAAAAACTTGGCTCCATGATAAAAAATCATTCCTAGGAATACTATCATTACCAAACAAACTAAACCTTCAGTGTATTGCCAGCCAGCAGATGTGTAAATGGTAGGTCTGAAATAGAGTTGTGTAACATACAGCAATATTAGGTTAATGAGCAGGAACATTTCCAGTGAATTGGCAGCTGAACTTCGCAATGGTCTGACATATGCATGAACTATTGTAAATGGAATTAGGATTATGAGATGTAGATATAGACTCAATATTGGATTGGCTCCACGAAATTGTGAATAAATTGAATACATGTATAGAAGTAGGCAAACACGAGCTCCAAACCACCATCTCCATTTGTCTTTATAAGGTCCCTGGTAAGCATCTATGAATGGTCTCACATACTCTCTCAATGGTGACTTGCAATGAAGAATTAGAGAACCAAATGCTGTGAACACAAAAAATGGTAAAAGATAAAACATTGTCATTCCTACAGCTGTTATAAATAGCGCCATGTGATTCTTACTCCAGTATGGTATATTACCATCAATATACCATACTGCGTATTCTCCATGTGGTGTCTGTACGGTGACTGGAATAAAAATGTCAATAACTGTAAGTAATAGTTTAGCGAATGACAGATAGAATAATGTAGCAAGTACTTGTATTGATGAGTGTGAGGTTAGGTTAGCAACACGAGTGGAGTATTTGCTAATGATTACTATCACTACAACAATAAGCCATAAATATACAGGATAAACAAATTCCATTGCAGTTTTGATTACCGCATTTAATCCATTGTAGAAACATACACTGTGACTGTAACTATAGTTATTGAGTAAGGAAAGAAAATACTGAAGTATGGATGAAAATGGGCTATTTGAAAATGAGCTTTCTGTTAGAATTATTGCATTAACATTACCATAGAAAATAAATCCACTGGGATAGCCATTTGCAATTGTTAAGCGTAAAGTAAATAGCCCCATCACAGAAATAATTGGTAGTAAGGCAAATAACAGCAAAATCCAAATGTAGTTGTTACCACATATTTCACACTTCACGTTACCGAATACAAAAGAATATCCATCCTCACATCCTCCACATAATACTCCAGTCCTGTGATGTTGACAGAGAGAATCTTGTTCAGTCATGTTAACCTCAGTGATTTCTGGTTTACAGTAAAGACAAACAGGAGCAAAGCCAAATGTAGCATTACTATCAGGAGTAAATGGAAGGAGAGTAGATGTGTTTTTATCCACTACTACTTTTCCCAGCCATGTATTAAGTGGAATTGTTACAGATGTTGTATTAATTGAACAATCGGATGAAACTTTTTTTTCGCTAAGAAAGGGATGACATTCACAACTACCAGATCTATTATAAAGCATGAAACCAATTGGACAATCAGATATTTCCAAATGAATGAATAATGAAGGGATTTGTCCTAAAATTGATAAACATAGTTGTCCTTTAGAAAAATCCGATTTAGTTGATAGTACTGTATATTCAAGAAAGGTACACTGGTTTTCACAAACATTTTGTATCGCTTCATTTTTTCCAAATCTCCAACCTGGCACCGAATATAAGTGCTCATCCTGTGCAAAAACTGCTTGGATTGGAGTATAAATACTGTGATTGTTGTAATCTATGGCTGAAACTCCAATAGTGATCCTGGTACCTGGGTATATTTTTTTAGTGCTGTAGTGAACAGAACACTCGTTGATATAAAATGAATTGGATTTTTTGCAGAAACAAATTTGAATAGGAGGTGAGGATAATTGCAAACTCTTATTAAAGTGGTCAGAGTTAGAAAAATTAATATTACTAATAAATTTTGAACAGAATTTCAAAGATCTGGAATACAGAGCACCTCCATTAGTGAATGCTGTGTTATTTGTGAATGTTAATTGTTTTGATGTTTTGTCGAAATCATCCTTTTCAAAATGAAAGGGACATAACCCATCATCACTATTATCATCAGTAGTATATATTGCACCACCATATGTGTAAGCTTTGTTTCTAATGAATAAGACATTTGCGGTTTCACTTATGACAAGAAAAGAATGAGATTGAAGATATATTGCACCACCTTTTAAACTCCTGTTTTTGTCAAATGCTATTGAACCATTTATGTAAATATTCGTTGACGATACTTTGATAGCAGATCCAAAATTGAAAATGAAAAAGCAACCACTTTCTATATGAACTGAATTAATCCGGACAAACTCTGTCGTAGCAACATCTGTAAAATACAGCCCAGGATTTTCATCAGTTACTCTCCTACCATTGTTGTTCACAAAGGTATTTCGTATAGTTACAATCACATAGAATGCTTTTAACAATGACATCTGTAGTATCTCTTCTACATATAGCGCTGATCCTCCGGTAATTGCATCATTATTGAAAAATAATACAGTGTCAAATACAATACCCGGAATATAATAATCTAATGTCTTAAGGCCAATATACATTGCACCACCCAATACAGTTTTGAGATGATAATGTTTAGAAAATGAGGAATTGTACATGCAGATGAAACAAGAGGCAGGTTGTCGAGGATGTTGAATATTCTCAATCGTTGAATAAGCTGATTTGTTAGCGTGTAATATTACATACATAGCCAAACCTGCTCCATTACCTTTATTAGTTAGCTTATTATTTATGAACCTTACCATATTAAACTCCATAAATGGATTTATATGAAACGGATCAAAGTTGGTAGGTACAGGAGTATATATTACTATCATTCCTCCTCCTCTGTTACCACCATTACGCTCAATAATACAGTTCTCGTAAACAATTTGTACGTTGTCACATAACACAATATTTGTTATACCTCCTGCACCAAACAATGGAACTTTTGTGTTTTCGGAAAATAACAACATATTAACAGGAGAATCATCTAACGGGTAATGATTGATATTGCGAGAAACGTTAACATTAGATACAATGATTCGCATCACTAAATATTCTTGAGCTGATGGTTGCACTAAACCATTAAAAAGCAACAGCCCACTTCCAGCACACTCCCAAGAATGTTCATTCCTACTACAATAATGTTTGATGGATTTGGAGTCACTACTAATAGTTATATAGTTTAGTGTTACTTTATTATAGCAGTTACCTATAATAATCCCATAGCCATAATACATATCAGTGATAGATATGTTATTAAGAGTGAGCCTAGAAGATACAGCAAACAATAGAACAGCAGTCTGACCCATTGGGAAGTAGACACGTGACTGATTAATGGAAGAGACAGCAGTAGGAGTTAGTATTCCACCACAGTGTTCAATATGGAGGTTATGTAAGGTGAGTCCTGTTGTGTTTAGGAATCCAAATCCTCGAGTAGGTTGAGTGATATTATCACAAATAATGTGAGCAGGATTAGAAGTGTCATCACTAGTGATCACAATGTTCATGAGATGTTGGAGAAGACAAAAGGAACCAGCTACAGGAGTGATGGTATGGACAGCAGAAGATGAGAGGCAGAGAGTTGTGTAAGACGATAGAGCATGGGAACCATTTCCACAAAGATAGTACTGGAGTGTTCCTTTAGAAGTTGCATTCTTTGCTGTACTTCCCCATATAGTGATGTTGTGGTTTTGTTTAGGGGGTAAAACGCTTCCGGCTGTCAAACTCAGAGAAGTAGTTGCTAATAGAAAAAGCAGTTCACAAAACATGTTTTATAGAATATGTTTGGAAAAGAAGATAAAGTAGTCCCAAAACTATTCAATTTTAATACATTGAACTATTTTTAAGTGTTGCATTGATTATAAATGTGAATTGTTTATGATTTCAATTTCAACATTGAATTATTATATTAAACAGTAAACCCACATACAAATACACTTTCTCTTAAACGCAATGTACACAGTATGATTATATATGAGTACTATAGTGAAGTCCACAGAAAAATAGTCACTCTCTTTCCAGGAAACAGCATGACAGCAGTAGCACTGACCATTTGGCTCAAGCTCTACCACTATCCCACACTGCCTCCTGAAACGAAAGAATCCCCATCAAACTGGGACTTTATCACTGTTAGGTATAATTGAACTTTGGTTTACCACAACAATTGAAAGACTATGGTCCTATATACACTATGTATATGTGGTTTAGTCATTCCCATCAAAAAGATCCAGTTTGATGTGCTCTTTTTTTTAAGGAGGCAGTGTGGTGTAGTAGTTAGACCTTCAGCCTCCTGATCATTTGGTCAGTGGATCGAGTTCCAATCAGTCTGTGGACTTCATTACTCATTCAACACCTTGTTATGCCATCCATGTAGGTTCAAATCTTAACCCTTTTTATAACTAACAACTCACTACTTACATAACTACTATACAAAAGAAAGTACAAGAAAATCACAGAACATTCTAGAACATTACAGAAACATACAGAAATCATTACAGTAACTGTTAAACCACATAGGTCAAAGTACATTAATCCTTATCACTTCATTACACACTTATAGGACAGTCAATCCTAACTAACTTCTCTATAATAATTATATTTGCTAATAGTTACAGTATATCTAGAATCAGTATTGTATAATTATTTAGAATTAACAATCTTACAGGAATGCTTATTGAAGTCAAGCACTGCATTCATTTTGCTTTCTAGAAAAACTAAATTTGAATGTGGTTTGAACTGCAATGTTAGTCTATTGGACTGGTAATCATGATACAGTTATATACTAAATAAGGATTGGTTCATTTTTACTCATAAAACACACAATAACATGAAATATACAAAAATCATATTTCATGAGTAAAACATATGAGTCAATCACTTTGTTTAGAAAACAAATTTTATAAAATCCACAAATGATAATGATTAGTAAATCATATGGCTTGATTAAAGCTTTTGGTGGTCATTTCAATATTGTATAAGATATACTATCATCGTACCAAAGCAAGTCACACTTCAATTTAATTATAATAATATAATTATATTACACTAGCTGTCTATTATAGTATTAGACTTGTATATAATTTGAATAAAAATAAACATGTTTATGTAATTTTTCCTGCTAGGTTGTGTTGTGTCATTTAATGTTACTGATTATCATTAGTAATTTTGATAATGCAAATTTCGTTTTCATCAACCTTTTATAACAAGAGCCATGTGATATTTGTTGTTCCTCTAAACATTACACACTAGCTTGTACCAGGAGCTTATCAAATGAATTTAGTTTCAATGTTGATTTTATCATAAGCAACAAAAAAACAATTTCTGACAAAGTATAGTTATAATTTACAGCATTGAAATAACTAATTAGTCACTATTCTCACATGATAATATCTAACGTTATATACACATGCAATTTGTACAAAAAGCATTGCATGGTTACACTGTCATATATGTACATATATGTTTTTGTTTCAGTGCTAAATGTGAGTAAGGATTAGCTTCTTTGAAATCATCATATCCAACTCTTCCATTTTCCACTTCTCCCTTGTCCTCTTCCTTGATACCCTCCTTAGCTTCCTCTACTTTGGGGTCTACCCACCTCTATAAAGGGGAAAACCCTGAGGTGGGAAGCAATGATCCCAGCTATAGGTGAGGAGGATAACCAGGAGGACCTGGGTTAATCACATAGTATTTCTTGCCATCCAAAACACTGGCTGTCTATATTTTGATGCCAGTTACCATATTGGTACGCTGTAAAAATTTAATTGTTTTTTAACCAATTTGACTGGTTATATGAGTTTATATACATCAATCATAAATAATTGTCATTTGCATACTGCCTGACAGTAAGTGTCACTGTCAAAGGAGCTGGGTATAGTAAATGTTTGACACATGATATAACATTACAACTCTATACTATATGCTTTAATCAGATGTATTGGAGGTCATTAGAGTTCAAGATTACTTACTTTAATATATACAGCTGCAAAGCTGGAGCCCATCCAGCAACAATAGTCAGTATTTACTTGGTTCAGATACTCACAATTCACAGAACTCCGCGAAGTTCTGAGACAAACCATATAATTGAGTAATATAATTATAATAATGAATATGTTTTGGTTCAATTCATACCTGCTACATACATGTATATTTATAGGTTGGCAACACACTTTATTTGATAATGTATGTAGTAGTGTAAAATTGTTGGAACACCTCATGTAATTTAGTAACAAATTGATTTATTGTATGTGTAACATTAATGAATTCTCTTTGTAATATATATATTATTCTACAGAAACTTAATTAATAAAAGAAATTATTTTTATGTGAGAAACCAGTTTAAAAGTGTTCTTCTAAATGTATGCATAGTAGTATGGTAGTTTGAAGGAGGTTTTTATTTCCACTAGTCATCATCAAGACAACTGTCATTGGCAAGTAGATCATGATTGTCTTCTCTGTTGAACTTGGCTACAATATTTTCTCTTTTCTTCGTCGAAACATCTCTAACTTTCTTATACCTGGTCATGTATCCCATACAATGCCAAACCATCAGTGATATTAGTATTAGTAATACTAATAACATTAATACTGATATATATGGTTCTGTTATTGACACATCTCCTCTGAGTTGACCATACAATGTTATGAATTCCAACAGAAGAAGATCAATGAGTATAACACACTCAAATATATTAACCCACTTGCCTCTGTATGGTTTATAATACACCTGTATGAATGTAAATGGAGCTAGGAACACAAGATGAAGGAGTAATAGTAGACTAGGATTGTTACCTCGGAGAAGAGCGTAACTTATGTGTGAACATACAAGTAACCAGAGTCGAGCTCCAAACCACCAACCCCAACCATCTCTATACTGACCTTGATAAGCATCAATCAGGTTACGTCTTTTCTTTACCCACCTTAATCTACGAGCTAAAAGAGAACCACATGTGGTCCACAGTAGGAATGGTAAGAGATAAAATATTGATATGATGATAGCAGTAATGAATAATGCAATATGTCCACTGTTCCTCCAGTATGGTATATTACCATCAACATACCATATTATAAACTCTCCATGTGGTGTCTGTACATTGACTGGAATGAAGATGTCAATAACTGTAAGTAACAGTTTAGCAAATGATAGATAGAACAAGGTAGCCAATACTTGTATTGATGAGTGTATAGTTAGGTTAGCTACATAACTAGAGCGCTTGCTTATTATAACTAACATCAAAACTATAAGCCATAAGTACACAGGAAATATGAATTGTAGAGCTGTCTTAATCAGTGCATTAAGTCCATTGTATAAACACACACTAAATCCTAGTTCAAGATTCAGTAGTGAGAAGATGATATTGAGAATAAACCCATAAGTGCGTTGATGTAAAATTGCTGTCCTCAAACTGACTTCAGTCATGTTGACATAGAAGATAATACCACCCAATAACTGATTAGAGATTGTCATACGAAGACAGAACAGAACTATTACCATCACAATTCCTGATACAGCAAATAGCGGTACCATTAAGAGCCAGAGACTGGAATTGCAAATCTGACACTCATCAGGACCCAATACTAAAGAATATCCATCCTCACATCCTCCACATAATACTCCAGTCCTGTGATGTTGACAGAGAGAGTCTTGTTCAGTCATGTTAACCTCAGTGATTCCAGGTTTACAGTAACCAGTAGGACAAACAGGAGCAAAGCCAAATGTACTATCACTATAAGATGAAAGTGGAAGAAGAGCAGTTGTGTTTTCATCCATCACAAGCATTCCCAGCCATGTATTAAGTGAAATTATTACAGATGTTGTATTAATTGAACAATCAGACGAGATTTTCTTTTCGATAAGAAAGGGATGACATTCACAGCTACCCGAACTATTACGAAGTTGAAAACCGATTGGACAATCAGACACCTCTATAGGAACAAATATTGAAGGAATTTGTCCCAAAATTGATAAGTATAATTTTGTTTTAGAATCATTAGATATAGTACTTATAACAGTTAACGTATATTGAAGGTAAGAACATTGTTTCTCTAGAGCATTTTGTATCTCTTCATCAACTCGAAATCTCAAATTTCCTATTGAATGAAAATGTGAATTCTCTGCCATAAGTGCTTGAATTGGAGTATAAATATTTTGATTTAAGTAATCTCTGGCAGACACTCCAATAATGATCCCGGTACCTGGGTATATATGTTTGGTACTATAGTCAATAAAGCATTCGTTGCTATGTGAAGAATTGAATTGATGACAGAAGCAGATTCTGACAGGAGGTGAAGATAAATGAAAATGTGGTTTAAATGTTTTGGAATTAGAAAAATTAAGTTTGTCGATAAATTTTGTGCAGTTTCGTATAAAACGTGTATAAATAGCACCACCATTCTTGAATGCTATATTATCTGTGAACGTTACTTCTGAAGTTTCGTCGTTTTCAAAATAAAAGGGACACAGGCCATCATTACTACTGTCTGCTGTAGTATAAATTGCTCCACCATATGTGTAAGCTACATTGTGAATAAACAAAACATTTGCAGTCCTACCTACAATAAGAAAGGATTGAGATTGAAGAAATAATGCACCTCCTTTCAAGCTTCTGTTCAAATCAAAACGTATTGATCCATTGAGGTAAATATTTGTTGACGTTACTTTGATAGCAGACCCAAAATTATAGACAATAACAGATTCTCCATCTCCACTACCTTCCAAATGAACTGCATTAATTCTGACAAACTCCATCGTAGCAACATCTGTGAAATAGATTCCGGGATCTCTTACTCCAAAACCATTGGAGTTTACAAAAACATTCTTCATAGTTATATTCATATAGAGCGCTTTCCATGATGATGTCTGAAGTATCTCTTCTACATATAATGCTGACCCTCCTGAGCTTGCATCGTTATCAAAAAAAAACACAGTATCGAGTAAAATACTTGGCAAATAGTGGTACATTACTTTAAGTCCAATATACATTCCACCACCAAACACAGCTTTGTGATGACCATTAATATAAGAATTGTGTATGCAAATAAAACAGGAGGTAGCTTGTTGAAAGGGCAGGATGTTCTTTCTTGATATCTCTGAAGCGGATTTGTCATTGTCTAATAAAACATACATAGCTAAACCTGCTCCATTGCCATCTTCAGTTAGATTATTAGTATAAATACTCACATTATTGAACTTCATAAATACAACTGTGTTGGTAGGTGCAGGAGTATATATTACCAGCATTCCTCCTGCTTTGTTTCCACTATTATGCTTAATAATACAAGTGTCGTAATAAATCTGTACTTCACCACCTAACACGATATTTGTGATACCTCCTGCACCAAACAATGGAACTTTTCTGTCTTTGGATGACAATAAAATGTCAAGAGGTGAATCTTCTAATGGGTAATGATTATTATTGTCAGAAATGAGAATATTATGGATATCAATGAAGTGTTTTGTAGCAAAGATGTTTTGTGTTGATGTTAGTTTATATAAAAGCAACAATCCACTTCCAGCACACTCCCAGGAATGTTTGTTTATACTACAATAATGTTTGATGGATTTGGAGTCACTACTAATAGTTATATAGTTTAGTGTTACTTTATTATAGCAGTTACCTATAATAATCCCATAGCCATAATACATACCAGTGATAGATATGTTATTAAGAGTGAGCCTAGAAGATACAGCAAACAATAGAACAGCAGTCTGACCCATTGGGAAGTAGACACGTGACTGATTAATGGAAGAGACAGCAGTAGGAGTTAGTATTCCACCACAGTGTTCAATATGGAGGTTATGTAAGGTGAGTCCTGTTGTGTTTAGGAATCCAAACCCAGTGGCAGGTTGAGTGATATTATCACAAATAATGCTAGCAGGATTAGAAGTGTCATCACTAGTGATTACAATGTTCATGAGATGTTGAAGAAGACAAAAGGACCCAGCTACAGGAGTGATGGTATGGACAGTAGAAGAGGAGAGGGAAAGTGTTATGTAAGATGACAGAGTATGGGAACCATTTCCACAAAGATAGTACTGGAGTGTTCCTTTAGAAGTCGCATTCTTTGCTGTACTTCCCCATATAGTGATGTTGTGGTTTTGTTGAATGGGTAAAATGTTGCTTCCAGTGGTAAAACTTTGAGAAGTGGCAAAAATAGCTGTTGATAACAATAGCAGTTCACAAAGCATGTTTATAGAAAAGATTTTTGGAAACGAAAAAGAAGTTTCCCAAAATGAATAAATTGATCTATTTTTATATGATTCAAATAATCATTATTTAGTATTTATTTGTTGTTCCTTGACACATTGCTTATCAAATGAATTTGGTTTCAGTGTAGGCATGACTGTATTTTCAGCAACAAAAATGCTCTCTATAATAATTATTACTCTATGTGGAGGTTAAATTGGCTTAGTCATGAAAGAAAGTTCAGGTTATAACTTTCCAAAATAATAAATGAAGGGCTGAGAAGTAAAGTGGCCTAACCCACAAAACAGCAATACACTGAGGTTAACATGAAAACACTCTTAAAATGTGTTTCAGGGGCAGATAAAAATTAAGAAACCAAAAAATATTTCAATTTTGGTAGTGGAATACACCTAATTTTTAATGCAATTTTATGCACTATGGATGATTTCCAGTATTTGATTTTGGGTTAGCCCACTTTACCTCTGAGCCCTTAAAATGATTTTATGTATAATAATTATTATATACAATCAGTAAAGTACACTTCCCTTTCTGCAATTATTATTTAAGATGTAATCAGCTCACATTTTTCAATCAAGACATGTTATATAGAATTAACAATCCTATCAGTAGTTATAATTATTAATTGCAGTACACTCACAATAACCTAAAAATTATGACTTCATGTGTACACAAATTGTACAGTGGCGTAATATTTCAATAGTGAAGTGATGAGTGAAATACATACACAAAAACAGATAATTATATGAAATGGTTTATAGATAAAATGATTGTTGGTCATTCCAAACTACAGTTATGAACATTTTTCTGAGTGTGAATGACCTTTAAATTACTATTATCCTTCAAAGATTATACATTCATTTCTTTAAAAAAAATAAGTTTCAAATTTTATTATACTGTAATTATACACTAGATCTATAAGTATTAGATCTACATATCACAGGTGATTAGGTTATTGTTGTTGCTAGGTTGTGTTTTCTTATTTGATAGTGTCATACATGGTGTATGGATTAATTATTGTGTGGGCGTGTTCTGACATGCTCATATATAATTGTGTGGACTTCATGTATGCTTGTCTCTCTAAGTTATAAACTAATTTCTGTAACTCTCTCTCATTCGTGTATCTTTGTTGATCCTTGTTAATTAAAGACCTTAATTATCACAGATGGTACTGATACTAATCTTATTTATTAATTTTGATAATGCAATATTCATTTTCAAATTCATCAAACTTGTAAATACAAAAAACATGTGACATCTGTTGTTCCTTGATACATTACTTATCAAATGAATTTGGTTTCAATGTTGTCATGATTTTATTTTTAAACAACATTATGGATTATCCCTAAGCCATGCATAGAATCATAATTATAGACAGTATTTGTGTACAATTATAATCATCAAAAAGAAGTAATTAGGTTTACATTATATTCCCTAACTATATATATATATATATACACTGTACTCTCTAGGAAAAGATCCATTGTATGTAAATGTATAATTCATCAACATTGTTTGTATGACTACTAAATGTCATTGATAATTATGGAGAATGCACATGAGCTGTACTAAACTGGACATAATGCTACATCATCTATCTTTCCATTTGTTTTTTCCACAAATTTAGTTCTTTACTTACTATGTAAGTCACTGCTAATATTGCATGCGAAATCGGTCATGTGGATGATGACTTCATAATTAGTTGTTGGATGGATTTTGTATGTTTGAATGTCTACTTTAAACAGATATAATTATAAGACAATTATGTAATGTATTTACAGCACTATTATCTATACATACTTAGATTATCATGTACACATTTCAGACACTAATAATTATATTTCATAACTCATGGATCACACATGCATGGTAATGCTAGTGTTTCAGGAAACACTCATATATTATTATACAATATATTAGTATGTGGTGGGTAACATTAGTATATTCTTTCAATTATTTATTACTAAAAAAAAACTCAGTATGCACACCAACTTACAATATATAAATCAAACAAATAAAACTATAATACTATATACCGTATGCTAAAATATTTAGTAATTTACAATTATCATGTTTAAATGTATTATGTATATATGGCAGCAGGAGTCTACTATTCCTTTAGTCATCATCAAGTAGTGTAGATCTGTCAAATAGATCACGATCACATTTGTCTTCTGTCTGAAATTTGGCTAAGATTTTCACATTTTTCTTCTTCAAACTATCTCGAATCTTCTTAACAGCTTTATACCTGGTCATGTACCTTATACAATGCCAACCAATCAGTGATATTAGTATTAGTAATACTAACAACATCAATACTGATATATATGGTTCTGTTATTGACACATCTCCTTTGAGTTGACCATACAATGTTATGAATTCCAACAGAAGAAGATCAATGAGTATAACGCACTCAAATATATTAACCCACTTGCCTCTGTATGGTTTATAATACACCTGTATGAATGTGAATGGAGCTAGGAACACAAGATGAAGGAGTAATAGTATACTAGGATTGTTACCTCGAAGAAGAGCATAACTTATGTAAGAACATACAAGAAGCCAGAGTCGAGCTCCAAACCACCAACCCCAACCATCTCTATACTGACCTTGATAAGCATCAATTAGGTTACGTCTTTTCTTTATCCACCTTGATCTACGAGCCAAAAGAGAACCACATGTGGTCCACAATAGGAATGGTAAGAGATAGAATATCGATGTGATGATAGCAGTAATGAATAATGCAATATGTCCACTGTTCCTCCAGTATGGTATATTACCATCAACATACCATACTGTAAACTCTCCATGTGGTGTCTGTACACGGACTAGAATGAAGATGTCAATAACATTATGTAGCAGTTTAGCAAATGAAAGAAAGAACAAGGTAGCCAATACTTGTATTGATGAGTGTATAGTTAGGTTAGCTACATAACTAGAGCGCTTGCTTATTATAACTAATATCAAAACTATAAGCCATAAGTACACAGGAAATATGAATTGTAGAGCTGTTTTAATTAGTGCGGTAAGCCCATTGTATAAACACACACTAAATCCTAGTTCAAGATTCAGTAGTGAGAAGATGATATTTAGAATAAACCCATAAGTGTGTTGATGTAAGATAACTGTTCTTAAACTAACTTCTGTCATGTTGACATAGAAGATAATACCACCCAATAACTGATTAGAGATTGTCATACGAAGACAGAACAGAACTATTACCAACACAATTCCTGATACAGCAAATACCAGTACCATTAAGAGCCAGAGGTTGGAATTACACATCTGACACTCATCAGGACCCAATACTAAAGAATATCCATCCTCACATTCTCCACATAATACTCCAGTCCTGTGATGTTGACAGAGAGAGTCTTGTTCAGTCATATTAACCTCAGTGATTCCTGGTTTACAGTAACCAGTAGGACAAACAGGAGCAAAACCAAATGTACCATTAATATTAGGAGCAAATGGAAGGAGAGTAGATGTGTTTTTATCGACTACTACTTTTCCCAGCCATGTATTAAGTGGAATTGTTATAGATGTGATAGTAATTGAACAATCAGATGAAATTGTGTTTTCATAGAGAAAGGGATGACATTCACAACTACCAGATCTATTACAAAGTTGAAATCCAATTGGGCAATTAGACACATCCAGAGGAATAAATATTGTAGGGATTTCCCCTAAAATAGAGATAGATAATTTTCCCGTAGAATGTTCAGAGATGTTTATTAATATGGTGTATTCAAGTAAAGTACACTGGTTCTCAAAAGCATTTTGTATTTCTTCATTAATCCCCAATCTCCAACCTGATATTGAAATATAATGATAGTCCACGATACGTGCTTCAATTGGAGTATAAACACTCTGGTTGATGTAGTCTAAAGCAGAAACTGCAATAGTGATCCTGGTACCTGGGTATATTTGTTTTGTACTATAGTGATCAGAGCATTCGTTGATATAAGATGAATTGGATTTGCAGAAACAGATTTTAACAGGAGGTGAGGATAATTGGAAATGCTTGTCAAACATTTTGGAATTCGAAAAATTCAGAGTAGCATTTAATTTGGGACATTCACTTAATAAACTTGAATAAATAGCACTACCATGATTCCTTGCCTCATTATCTATGAATGTTAGTTGTTTTGCTTTGGATGTGTCATTTCTTTCAAACTGAATAGGACACAGACCATCATCACTACTATCTTTCGTAATATATATTGCACCACCATATGTGAAAGCTCTGCAGTGACGAAACAAAACACTTGCAATTTCACTTATTATAAGAAATGAGTGTGATTGAAGAAATATTGCACCACCTCTTAAAGCTTTGCTTGAACGAAATAGTACTGAACCATTTAGGTAAATATTTGTTGAGGATAATTTGATAGGAGATCCCAAATTATATTCGAAAATAGATTCATCTCCTTCTATATGAACTGTGTTAATTCTGACAAACTCCAATACAGCAACATCTATGAAATGCAGATTATAAAAAAAATCATTCAATTTCTTTCCATTGTTGGTTACAAAAGTATTTATCATAGTTACATTCATGTACAGTGCTTTCAACAATGATGGCTGTAGCATCTCTTCTACATATAGGGCTGATCCTCCCGAGTTTGCTTCGTTCAATAAAAATCCCACTGTATCCAGCAAAATACTTGGGAAATGGTGGTCCATTACTCTGAGTCCAATATACATTCCTCCACCAGAGACAGCTTTGGATTGATTACTGAATATCGAATTATACATGCAAATAAAACAAGAGGTAGTTTGTTGAGAGTGCAGAATACTATCCATTGGATAAGCTGATTTATGATCATCTAATAAAACATACATAGCCAAGCCCGCTCCATTGCCTTTTTCTGTTAGTTCATTACCAATAAAATTCACAAAATTAAAATTCATAAATAGATTCATGTTTGTAGGTACAGGAGTATATATTACTAACATTCCTCCTCCTCTGTTACCGTCATTACGTTCAATAGTACAGTTCTCATAAACAATTTGTACGTTGTCACATAATACAGTATTTGTGATACCTCCTGCACCAAACAAAGGAACTTTTCTGGTTTCGAATGACAATAGAATGTCAAGAGGTGAATCTTCTAATGGGTAATGATTATTATTTTCAGAAATGTGAACATTGTAGACATCAATGATAGAATGACGTAATAATGGTTTTCCATACAAAAGCAACAATCCACTTCCAGCACACTCCCAGGAATGTTTATTTGTACTACAATAATGTTTGATGGATTTGGAGTCACTACTAATAGTTATATAGTTTAGTGTTACTTTATTATAGCAGTTACCTATAATAATCCCATAGCCATAATACATACCAGTGATAGATATGTTATTAAGAGCTAGCCTAGAAGATACAGCAAACAATAGAACAGCAGTCTGACCCATTGGGAAGTAGACACGTGACTGATTAATGGAAGAGACAACAGTAGGAGTTAGTATTCCACCACAGTGTTCAATATAGAGGTTATGTAAGGTGAGTCTTGTTGTGTTTAGGAATCCAAACCCAGTAGCAGGTTGAGCGATATTATCACAAATAATGTGAGCAGGATTAGAAGTGTCATCACTAGTGATCACAATGTTCATGAGATGTTGAAGAAGACAAAAGGACCCAGCTACAGGAACGATAGTGTGGACTGTGGAAGAGGAGAGGGATACAATTCTATAAGATGTTAGAGTGTGGGAACCGTTTCCACAAAGATAGTACTGCAGTGTTCCATTGGAAGTTGCATTCTTCGCTGTACTTCCCCATATAGTGAGAGTTTTCGAGGCTGTGATGAAAATCTGAGAGGTTCCAAAAATAACTGCTAAAAACAATAGCATTTGACAACACATGACGCACAGGCAAGAGTTTCGAATCATGAAAAATGTACACACGTATTTCAGACAATATCCAATTTTATTATATACATGATTCATGTGTACTGATTTTCTGTTTCAATCTGATATGTTTTGAAAAGAGAGTTGACAGCATTAAAGTGTACAAATCAGGAAATCTGTGGAGTTTAATATTCATGTACAATATTACTATTACTACTCCATAAAGGTTTCAAACTGTGTTTCAGTATTCATAGTGAAGGTTTACTGAACTTAATAGTAACACTTATCCTACATTTTGGTCTGAAGGCTTTCATAGCTTACGGGCTGAAATGTTCCTTCAAGAATAAATTTATTGTGTTAAAATTAAGTTCAAAAACCTCCACAGTAAATAGTATTATTTTTATACTAAAATTTTGAAGGGAATAATCTTTGTGAATAGAAACATTACCAAACTTTATTCGTCATTAGCTATAATTATGAATACTATTTGGGTATGAAGTTCAAACAGATGTATTCAGTTACCTCAACCCATACATCACACACGATACTATTAACTATATCCCACAAATATGGATAAAATTAATCAGTGCTTTAATTTCTCTATAATATCATTCTATACTAAAATCTGTTTACATTCATGATAACCTCAAAATTAGGTTGTGCTGACATTGTCATTATGACGACGCACATCAAAGGAGCAGAATAATTATGAAAATGGTGAAGGGAAAAAGATTGTTGGTCATTCCAAACTAAAGTTATGAATATTTATCTGAGATCAAAGTGAACATGAATGAACTTTTAAGTTTAGTTATGCTATAGATAAAAGAAAAGCTTTGAAACAGAATACGGTATAGTATTCATATAGTAGTGATACTATTAACAATTTTTTAAAAAGAATTTTAAAATTTCCCTTGAACTAAGATATTGGATTGATAGTATAGCATGCAGCTAAGAAACAAAAATTTGCTTCACATATTTTTGCCTCTAGAATATTTTTAAAGTACTTTATCTTGAACACTTCAAATGTTGTTACTTTTGCTTTTTTTTTTTCTGTATCATATCATTAATCTTTCTATCATGTATATCTCTCTCACATGTCACCATCCATATGAACCCCCCCCACGCTCAATCTATTATTTCTTTATTTTGCTAAAGAAGACCTTTAGGTCAAAATGTTCTTTATTAAATAAATCTATCATCTTTATTCATATATTGAATAATGATGGTATGTACATGCCTAATGATAGTACCTGGATCAGAGGTAAGGGACTAGTTGTAAACTATTTGTGTGTGTGTATTGTGATAGTGTAGATGAATAATGATGTACATGGAGTAATGATTTGTGGAGTTAAAAGAAGTCAACAGATATACAGTACTACATTATATGAATCACATTGATATCGATCAAGCTTGTTATAAATTAATTGCTCTGTTGAAACTACCTAAATAAATAAATGTGATAAGCATCTTTTATTTATTTATTAATCCAATTTTCGTTTTCATCAAACTGGTTAAAACAAATATTATACATCGCTATTATCAAATGAATTTGTTTTTAATGTTGTCATGATTTACTTTATGAAACAAAAATAAAATCTACATCGCTTAATAATAAAGCAGAGAATTAATTCATTACATTCAAAGATATAAAATAACAGAATTGTCTTGAGAAAGGGAGAATGATATATTTATGAAATTCAGGAAGACAATTTACCACACAAAGGACATGTAGTAATTCCAGTGTTGAAGATGATGTCGTCAGGAACATTCTTTCTGATGAACATAAAGTATTATATAGTTTATGACGGTAATGATTTATTTGTCCTTTCTAGTTTTGAATGAATTGCTTTTAGTCTTTGTATCAATTTTGTGAAATCGAAAACTCCTTTGTTGAAACCAAAAGGATCCTGAGAGAATGCAAAAGATCATTCCAATGATATATAGTAATGAACAATAGAATCTTCTCTCTTAAAATATTAAAAAAATTGCTTAAACTGAAAGGTCTTCTTCAGCTAAATAATATACATGTAAGTACTGCAATGTCTGACTCTAATTTTGAAAATAATTAATTATTCTTTCTCAGATATCTCTAATAATTTGGCATAGATAGTAATATTATAATTTCATCCAACACCTCTAATTTCAACGTGGCATTCGAAGATCAAGAATGGAAAGTCAAGCAAATGTTCAGTGGCCTGGTAAGAAGATAATATTTATTAACTTATCATTTGTATAACACCACCTGTGTCATTTATCCACTACCTCCAAAAATAATTCTGAAGCTATGAATATCTAATATAATTAGGTGATTAACAACTAAGCTAATTAATCGAATATCTAGAGTCTTTATGGTAATTATGTGTTGGACTAGTTGTCTTGCCATATCAGTTTGGGTTCATGTATAATATTCATGGATCACTATCCAGAGCCGACCATTATACCGAAATTTCAAATTACCTCATGAGTCAAGCCTGGTGCTGATTCTACCAAAAGAGAGTAGTCTCTTTTTGAAATATAAACTTTGCAAATAATGTAGTTGAATAATACGTCATAGGGCTCTAACTATTGCTCTGCCTAGATACCTAATTTAGTTAGCTTCCTGTATTATAAAGTAGGATTATTACCTCTTGGACTATCATTTTGTTTGTTCACAATAACCAAAGACTTTGTACTTAATTGGTTAATCAGGTAGTGTTTCATTTAGGGGGGTGGGCATTTGCCCCCGCTTGCTATAGTTTTGCACCCACTTGGAATTTGTTTGCCAATAAGCACACTACAATAACCTTGTATGTCGCCCCCTCAAACTCTTTCAAATTCACGTTCGCCTCCGCTTGATGAATTTGTATATGAAATTCTGCCAGGTGTATTCATCCTGAAGGATTTATTTCTTTACTGTCAGAAAGACTTCGTTTGTGATTACTTGTGTGAAGTATCGGCTTTCCATTAAACACTTGCCATTTCGCAAAATTAGTTATGCAAGAAGAAAATTTACTGCATAATGTGTTTGAACATATCTACAGTTACTTATACTCTAAATATTGATTTTATAATTTAATGGATACTTACTTTACATTTACACATAGTTACATATAGTTAACTTACCATCATCGCTTGTTTATCTAACTTAGTAGAATTATCTTGTGCTGTTGTAATGTAGTATTCATAACACTCCATAAAGGAAACCTTTATTACCTCCCTGTGTAAGTGAGTATAATATAGGCCTAAAAGTCACAATACTTTACTAAAAGGGATTTTAGTATAGTAAACTAAAACAACACTAATAGATTCCTTAGTTACATGTAGACAAAACTCCATAAACCAAACAATGTTACAAGAATATTTCATAAATCTACAAGAAGATAGTTCAGTATTAAGAACAACTTTTTAGAACTAGTGTTGTACCTATACTGGTATAGATAAATAATGTATAGGTGCCTTACTATGGTATAGGTAAATATAGGTATATAGTATAGGGCAGATACAGATACTTTATACCAAGTTTTGAAACTTTAAAGTACTATTTTACTGGAAGAAAAGATTGATACAACACTCAGAATCATAGCTATTTCCATCTTATCTATTAGTTTGTGTCTCTGTGAGTTTCATTTTCCAACAGAAATGGCTATATAGAGCAGTGCTAAAAATTAGTGATGCACATGAACATATACCAGAAAAAGGAGTGAATACATGTATATATAGGTATAGGTATAGGCAGTTTTAGTTGTATAATATCGAATTATAGGCAAAACCTAGTATAGGTACAACACTAATTAGAACGTACATGTGTTCTTTGGGGTAGTTTTCTCTCTCTAGAGCATCACATACTGCAACTCTTAATGTCTCATGACGTACAACATCGTTATAACTCTCTACTTCCCATCCTCCTATCTGTTTTACAAAACCTGGTTCATTATGAAAAGGTTTCTCATTCAATAGAGACTGAATGGATATGACAACACTAAAAAGATTCTGTGAGGGAGTCCATTGAGGACCAGGCCAAGTGCTGTGGACAAGGGAACAAGAAGATGTCTAATTATTATCACCTGAGATTAATAGCTTATATCAAGCAGTTGGTACTACTGAAATGCATGGATAGTTAATTGGAATACATTAATTATAGCTATGATTATGAACATAAAATATTATCCATAGTACTACAGCATAACTGGTGAGCTAAGTACAATGTATTTCAAATGTTGTACATAGTACTACGTTATAATTACATGCAATTCAGAGTACCTTGTAGTAAATACATGTACATTGTACTTTGCTCACAATGTATACTCTTTTGTAGCAGGTCTGTAGCAAGCTAGTTGTGATTGGTCAGGTCATCACAAGACATGCCAACTACCACACCCAATACCAGACCCACTTTAACTTTATTGCTAAATATACAATGTGTTAAACTAATTTTTAATCATGATAATCATAATATGGAAGTACAGTGATAATATGTAAACTTCATGTCAGGAGTTGTATATCTCACTTACCCTAATATACTCAAACAGACTTTTCCATTACGATATAAGTTTGGATTAAATCTTACTCTTCCGTCTCCTGTTGTGTGGAATTTAACACGCGGAGGATGATGAGGATATGAAGGAGGAAACCGAACAAAGAAATGAAAGAAACCTCCTTCATAAGGAGTATCAAAAGGACCAATTATAAGAACATTTAGCTATAATTATATGAAAAGAACAGAAATTGATATTACATTTAATTGATTATCTACATTGTAGTCATTATCTTTAGATGTCATGACAACAAATATTTAGTATCCATGTTGGGCATCAATTTGTCTTAAATAATTGAATGTTTATTTGTTTCTTATTTAAGATGAGTGTTTGACAAAATCATTTTGAGGAAAATTGAAAATAAACTAATACTTACTGATACACGATTACTGTCATAAATGTACATGTACACACAGTTAACTCCTAAAGAGTTTTTGGTACAAAATAGCTTTAATACAATTATAATTATGTAGTTAAATGATCACAAAGTATTTGGCAGTGCCTAAAATTACTGCGATATTAAAATTACTGCGATATTAGGTATGATAAGGTGGATCAATTCCGTTAAAGGGTTTTTCAGGAAACAGATTTCTCTGGTTCTGTTACAGTCTAAGTTGTTGGACACTACAAACCATTTATTGCTGTATTGACTAACAGTAGATGCTAGTCTTTGTTACAACAGGCAGTAAAATCAACAAATATTTTGTCCTTGGTACTGACTGTTGTCGTTCATAATTGCCTAAGTCACCTTATATATCACACTTACTCTTGTAATGTCATCTCCTTCTGGGACAATAAATATTCCTGGAGGTGGATCACTAAAAACTCCTTGTAAATCTCTGTAAATGATAACCCGGGGCCAGTTAAGGTTGTAGTCTTTTCCGTGGGCGGATGCTACTCCAATCAGTTTCTAGTCTTGCAAGCTTCTTGCTGCATACAATCTGGTTCCATTCTGTATTTTTTGGAAGCCACACCCACCCGGGGGTATAATTATTGGGCCTAAATGTTTTCACTGATAGTTTATTTTCAGAAACAAACCTAAACACGCCCCACGGGTGGTGGAGGGGGCGGTGGGTGGGAAACAATGGCGGGTAACTGTAGTTGCTCTCTGAGAAAGATCGGAGTTTGATAGTGCCTAGAAAGGTAGATTTTATGGTTTCAGTGAAAAGCTACAGAATTCAGCTTTCTTCAGCCTCTTGTAACTATAAAAGTAAAATGAATTTCCAGAAAACGGCTCTATTTGTTTTCTCTAAATGCATTGTACTTGGTGCATGCCATGATTGGTGGGCGTGGCTTTCTCCGTTTTGTACTTATTGCGATTACAAAAATGGACATTTTATATATGTTTTATCACTTCCAGGACCCTATAAAGGTGATTAGAAGATATGAAGGTTGCCATTACACCAGGTTAGAGTCATATTATATAATATTCTATTTTGAAACTGATTGGAGTCGCATCCGCCCACACCCTAGTACCACCTTAAATCAAGTCAGTGCACAGTTAGTTATTACCTTTTTATCCTAACAATTGCTTCACTGGATGGCTTTTGCTGGTCCCAGTCTGATGGGAAGAATGGATCCCATAAAATATCCTTTATACCTTTTGCTTCAATTTGTTCTTCATTTACTTCTTGTTGTGCATTGCTGGCAGCCATATTGACTTGGACTCAGACAGGAATCAGAATATTGGAATTTAAGCTTACGTCATAATGACATAACGCGCATGCGCAGTAGTGCACCAGACGTTAGGACAACGTTTGTGGTGTTTTTTAGTTGTACACTAAGCTTCATTCACCATTTTCTCTCTCCACAGCTTCTCAGAAGACTAGATCTACGAAGCACGCTACTGCTGTGTGATTGGATTATTCTCCTCTGTAGAGTCTACTTCATTTTGGTGGGTTAATTTCCTTGAAGACATATTCAAATCTTCCTTGGCGGTATGGCCCATTTTCTATCCACAGATATTAAAGAGTCTTCGGTGGACCTACTCCTCTCAGAAGCTTGCAGAGATAATAATGGAGAGTTGGAGTTGTTGATTGGATCCCTCAGCTCTCCGATGACAGGTGGATGCTCTCCTTCGGGAGTTTCAGAAACAAGTATTGAGTCTGGTATAAGTTCACCAAACCCTTTTAGCTCTGGAGAAGCTTTTTTTACTGGACTACTTGGGAACGATCTCTCTCTTTTCTCAAATTCAATCTCTCTACCTACCTCTGAATCACTACAAACCCCTGTTGTCTCCTCCACACCTTCAGTTCCTAATTCACTTAGGGTTAGCAAAGTACCTTCTGGCCAACAGATCATGTCTTCCTTGTCACAACTTAGGGAGACCAAACCCTGTGATCCAACGGAAAGAAACAGAAAGAATGCTATTGCTGCTCGTTTAAATAGACAGAAAAAGAAGGAATATGTTAATGGACTCGAGAGTGAAGTTGGTCATCTAAAAACAGAAAATACAACTCTAAAATGCAAGTGTTTCAGAATGGAAGAGACTGTAGCAACTCTTTCTACAGAGGTGCAATATCTGAAAAGTGTTTTAGCTAATCAAAGCAAGCTATCGCATATTTTACAAAACATTCCGGAAGTCAATGGAGTACGTTTGACAGGGTCTTTTCGACCAGGTAAAAGATGCCGAGAAGATGATTTTAGTGACAATTATAGTTCCAAGAGAGTTCAAACTGTGCCAGCACAATCTGGAGGTGTGTGTCTTCATGTTGTTAATGATGTCGCCACATTGGAATTCTGTTCTGAGTGTAGCAAAAAGGCAGCTGAGACACTATAAGTTTCACTGTGACCTTTTAAAACTAATTTATTGACAAACTGTAAGATTTTCTTATTGTTCGTATGTGTAATAATACTTTGTGTAGCTACTGTAGTATATATGTATGCTGGACATTCTCCCTGTATTCTTTTCTTCCCTCACTAATTATAGGGATCTCCCCTTTTTAGATCTCACAAGCATGTGGACTTTAACATGGTAACATTATAAGCTGTATGTGTGATGTAAGCATGCATACGGTCGGTAACTATATATGTAGTATGTATTCAATTGTCCATTTGATTTTTGTATCATCAATTTTTGATCATTAATAATTTGATTTTGTATGAATATATATATTCTGAAAGGAGTTGTTTTTCTCTTTTCTTCCCTAATCCATACAGACAAAAGCTGATTTTTAAAGTGGTGGGGATATTGAGAGCAGGTAGTTAATGTGGGTAATTTATTTTGAATGTCCTTGAAAGGAAATAAATGGTTTACTTAGCCATCAACAAAGGAAGGAGTATGTAATTATGTTCACACAAATAACTGGTTTAAATTAATCAGATTTTATAAAATTATTCTATAATTAATTGATATAATAACTAGTTAAGACCACAAACAATAATTGACATTTGAAAAGATAGTTTTATTGAAAATGTTGCTAGGTAGTGTTTGGCTACATACTAAATCTAAGTGGACAACATAACAATGAGACTGTTGGATGTAGAGTCATTCAACCTGACATTACTTTCTTCACAAATTCTGGGAAAGGAAGAACAATACTCATTACTCTGTAGAATTATTATATATAGCTGTAAAGTGTGGTTAAAAAATGGTGTGATAGTTGAACTAATGGATATCCTATCCTTGTTTACAGCAAATACTAAATGTAGGTTTGCTATTTACAAGTGTATGTGTGTAAATGCATTGAATGTAGGTAGAAGCATGACATCTACTGGGATTGTAATTGTCACTGGCAAAGCTGTTTCTTCATGTTACCCCCAATGGGATTACATTTATATTGTAGAACTATTCTAGGCGGTGTTATTGTTAGCTTTGAGTGTGATTAAGTTTATAGAAGCGAGTGTTTTTCACTAGTCTTGCATAGCCAGACCACAAAAGGTCACTGTGCTAGTGTTTGTCAAGTCTTTAGCTGCTATTTTAGTGGGTGACAAACCATTAATAACATTCCTTACCCAAAATAAGTATACATGTATTCATAACTATACATGCAGTTCCTAAGCCAAATCATTACTACAGTTATGAATTCAGTTATACTTTGTAGTAGGTTGGGTCTGGCTACATGAGACTATGGGTAAATGTGCTAAATGCTTAATTTAAGTGTATTATTCTTGAAGGTTTTGATATGTATTAAACATCAGACGTTTCCTTGGTTGTGAAGGTGTATGTTAACTATAGTATATATTTGCCAATAAAGTCACCATACAGTACAGTAATCACTCAGTAGTTTCATTTCCACACTACAGTAGTAATTGGTGTACTTGTCAATTCAACACCACAGTCAATAATTACTATACCGACAATAGAACTAAGGTAATTACCGTTACTGTATGGTGACATTTTATTGACATAAATATACTGTACTTCCTTGTTATGATCATAGACTGGTATTGCTGTTTAACAAGTAATCACATTGGTTTGGCCTATTATTAGCATAGCTGGAGAAGTCAAAGAGTTATTTTTGAAGTTGCTGACACAAATATGTTTGGTATACAATTAAACATCTACAGTGTAGGTGTGGGTGTGGTTTGGTTAGTATTTGAAATTCTACTGACTAACTATACCATACCTTCATAATTGACCTGCCCTTGACCATCTTCAATTCCTTGTAACAAGAGGTCAACTTCATCATCTGTCAATTTCTCACCTAAAGAAAATTATAATAAATATTGTTGATAATCGTGTCCAGAAACCATATTTTGCTGAATAGGGTCTGAGAACATTGAGATCGAAATTGTGGTCCTCTACCTCCCCATACCATTCATCCTCTACTGTGATGCTGTTTTATTTCCTTGTCATTCATTGTAGGTTCACTTCCACAAGATATTTAATAACATTCATTTGACCACGCCCATGATAACCTTCTGCAGCTAACAATATGCATAGTGTACCATGTTGTGGGTAGGGTCATAATCAATTAAATTATACGAGTAACTATGAAAATTAAGTACTACAGATGAAGTCATCACGACCTCATTTGAAGTCATTATGAATATGAACAGACATAGTTAGCTCACCCAAGCTAGTCAATACATGTCGTAACTCTGCTGAATTGATAAATCCATTTCCATCTTTGTCAAATACTCGCAATCCCTCGATGAAATCTTCCATAGAACCTTGTTCCTTCTTATGACTACACGATATAAAACAAGGCAAGAACTCCTCGAATGTGACTCGTTTGTTACCTAAAAATAAAACAGTCATTTGGTGATACATGACTATTATATAAACCATGGATTAAAAGCAATGTTTTTGATAATTTTTGAAGTATGGATCAAATTGGCTCAACAATGGTTAGTGTGTGCACCATTTGGGAATACATCTTGAGCCCATTAACAAAGATTTAATGGTGTTAGTGACAATATAATCATAATTAACTGCACCATCTGGCCCAAAAAGAGAACTGTGCAGTGCCAAATAAGAAGCCATATGAGCTCATCAATCATCATGATTAAAAGTAGTTTTATTGGTAAAAGGTTCCATACTTCCCATTGTTTTCTACACAACAGCTTGCCTTTAAATTTCATGAAATTGTGATTATTTTTAAGATGATTGTTTTCCCAGGGTTTGCATATGTATTCTTGTGTCACATATATACGGTGTATACATTGTTAGGAAGTTCCATCATTCCTGAGGCTTGGTTCGTGTGGCACATAAACAAACACATATTTGAGCTACACCAGACCAATTGTGAGACTTTTTCTCCATATATCTTAGGGTTGGAATGGATACCCAGCTATCAAGATAAATAGCAGTGAACTGAACATCTGGATCTATTTGTTTGTATTCAGGTACTCGTTTAATGTTTGTACATGCACAGACACCAAACAATTGAAATTGAAATTGCAATAAAATGGTGGTTGATAAATGTCTTACTCCATGTTACCAGGTGTTTAGGATTAGAGTGCAAAACGATCTATAAAACACCAAAACTGCTTGTACATGTATAAAGTCATACAAAAGGGCGAGAAGATACAAAATAATTATATTCTACCTTTAGGATCTATTTCTTGGACAATTTTAAGGACCTCAGCTTGAGAAGGATTAAGGTTAAGAGCTCTTAAAACATCTCCTATTTGGTCTGAATCTATCTTTCCATCACCTCGTTTGTCAAAGAGAGCAAAAGCGTCTCTATATTCTAAATTAAAATAGAATATTAATTTAGCACTGATAAATGCATTATTGATTATAAGGTACGTTTTACAATAAATAATACAGTTTATTAAGTGTGTTGTACTTCCATTGACTACAGAATACTTTGAGTGAAGTACACAGTATTTCAAATGTCACTACACAGTATTACACCTTAGTACTACACTATCTCATAAGGGAATTCACACATTACTATGATTACAGTACATGTAGTACTATAGTACAGTTGACTATCACCTTATTAAAGTGTACATGTAGTTCTCATCATAGTATGTAAACTTAACAAATTCAGGTACTGTAATTATAATAACAAATGATTCTCAACACTCATTTGTACATCAGTGATTTTTGAGGTTAACTAAAGGTCATTCATTCATGTTTAGATGCAATGTTGATTGCATTAATTTGTAGGCATGAGGGTTAGAAAAGAAGGCAAACTGAAAAGGTCACGAATTCAACTAGAGATTAAACCCAGGACCTTCTGATATCATTCATTGTGACATTGTACAAATTCAAATAACATTTAAGGCTAAAGAACACTACAGAAAATGGGAATGAACTAAAAAAAGTCTGTTCACATTCATGATGTCCTCAACATTAGGATGTGATGACTTTATAGTGTATAGTTTAATGTCATAAGGTTAATACATGATTATACTGTAACTCGCAATGGATTGAGATTTGACACACAGAAAAAAGAACGGGAAGGATAATTATATGAAAATGGTACAGGTAAAAAAATGGTTGGTCATTTCAAATTAAAGTTATGAGCATTTTTCTGAGGACAAGGTGAACGTGAATGACCTTTATATAACACACTATCCCACAAAACAGATTGGATGACACGTATTGAATTTTATACTAGGACAGCACATGTAAAATTATATGGATAATTGTATACAGTTTTAAAGGTAGGAGTTTGATGGTATGCAGTTGGTATTTCTCAGATGGCATGTTTTGTTATGAAAAGAACAATACTTTCCAAGAAATAACAGCAGTTATTGTATCTTCTCATGTTTAACTGTACATAAAAAATGAAGTATGTGTGGGCTACACATGTTTCAAAGAAGCTTAGTTTATATTTATATTATTTTTATCGAAGTTTTGTGGAGGATGGGAATATTATAAGGAAGTAGAATCATATTAAAGGTCATTCATGTTCACCATGACCTCAGAAAAATGTTCATCACTTTCTGAAATTTTAATAGTGCACATTAATCTTATGACATTAACCTATACACTATAGTACATATAAAATCATCGCATCATAATATTGAGGTCATCATGAATGTGAACAGACTTTAGTATTATTTGTTAGGAAGCTAGAAAATATGCATTAATTCTGATGAATGCTAAAGAGGAAAGTGAAAAGATAGTAATCGCTGAAATTGAAACCCAGTGACCTGGTCCTCTGACCACTGAACTAAGACAAACAACCTCTGGCTACTACAAACTCATTGAACCATTGAGATAAGAGTAGACATGCTCCAGTTGATTGTAGATATATTACTCTAACAAAAGTTAAATACGTATTAAAACCACATAATCAATTCTCTAACAATGCCTATGCACCTACTATAATTCTTATACCATACCATACTATCACATTATTGATATTTATTAAAGAAGGCATACCTCTGCTAGTCCCAAAGTATGCATTCTTTATAAATTACAGTGCACTGTTGACAATAAAATCAACGTGTTTATTTATTATTACCATGATAATTAACTTAAACCTTTGGTATTATACTATACATGTACGTGTGTGGTTATTATATCAACTTACTCGAAACAGTTTACATACAATGTAATAGTATTAGTAATAAAATACCATATTAGCTTACATAATCATGTGTATCTCCTGACATCTGCTATTAAGTCTGTCTAATTTACCATATATGGACAAAATAAACTGTTTCACTGATTGTACAATGAACAAAACATTTGTGTTAGTTAACATTCAACTAAACTGGATTTATGGAAGATGGTTTTTCCCCTCCCCTTAAAATCTACTAATTTGAAGCAGTATATCTTATTTTAGATTATTCTGACAAATTATCTACAAATGAGGGCTCAGTTTAAAGATAATAGTAATTAAGTGGGCAAAGACGATGCCTTTATGAATACCAATTAAGCTTTCCCCAACGCTATCTGAGGTTTTATGAAATGCTAGAAAAGTTTTTGTATATTATTATTATTATTTGTTTCAATTTACGAGACATTCACTAGATTTATTGGACAATGTCCTGCATGATTGGCTGTTTCCATACCACTGTACATAGTTATATACATGTCACTATGCTTTCCTCCTTGAATAGGAAGGAAGCTAAAGGTGAAGTTATCTCTATCCATCATAAATACATTCTAGTCACAAGTGATAATGGGTAAATAATCGCTTCTTCGATACCTAGTGTTGAGTGCTATACCAGAATCAATAATGATACTGTCACACCCCTTTTGTGGTGAGATATCACAATTTCTTCATTAATGATTGATTAAAATTTGTGATTTGGCAATGATATGGCACGCCTTTGCACATGAGCTCAATAAGTACTTGATATCATCGATACTGTTCAGTATCTTATCAAAATAAAAATATCTGGTATTACCTCATCACTAATTAATCTACTGCCTTATATGGCAATCTCTAACAACAAACAAGCAAATATTATACCATAAACCTTATATTACTTATGTCTAAATACGATTATGTAGGTGTGGTCATTTAAAAATCTCCCATGGGATATAAATGCAGTGTTTATTGTCAGGTTGTTATAATTGTAATAGTTAAAGAATAACAATATTGTTATAAATATATCTCACCGACTGATTGGTCTTCCGTTATACGATCCTAAAAAATGGAAGACAAAACATAAAATAGGTAGACACACCTTGGTGTTAACCAAGTCATTATTAAATTACAATCTATCACTATTACAACAATGAACAGGCTATAGAAACATTTGACATTAAAATCAAAAAACAGTAATTTGACTTACAAGATGGGCCATATCTATCAAATCGTATTGAAAATCGCCGTTAGCTTTTGTCTAACTATAAACTGGTATAACTAGTCTAGTGTAGGGGTGGGTCAGTGCTACTACTATACTAACACGAATTGGGAGTGACTATATTTTAAAATGCGGATATAGACTTACTACCATTGTTTATATACACGTCCGATGAATAATAGATGCGACAGATGCTCTGATTGTAGTTGCAGATTGGATGATCGGATGGAGATAAGTGCAGACAAGTAAGTTTGATCTCTGATCTTCTTCTCTGAGAACGTGACCACAAAATTGGACTATAAGCAAAGAATTTCAAGAATGCAAATCTATTGAAATACGTACGTAGGTGGCTCAGCAGTAACTTCCAGTCACGTTCCCAGACTGTACTCTAGTTCCCAGACATATTCACTCCACCTAGTAATTGTAGATTGACGCTGCTAGCGAAGTGAGTGGTGTTCCAATATGATGCAGTACAGGCAGTTCAAGACTGGAAAATTGTGTAGTTTCTCCTGTTTAAGATGGGCTCTGATTATTCTTAATATTATATACATAGTAAGACTTTTGTACTTCTATATATATAATCCATCATACATTCCAGTCAGTAATCTTGTTTTTAAGGGTTGTATGCTCTTTTGTTATTATAAATAGTGGATGGGTTGTAGTTTTTTTTACTATTAATAGTTACATGTAGAAACCGGAATATTTTATTTTCTCGTCTATTTTTCTCAGATGCTTGGTCTAATTCTTATCGGGTTAGCGATAGCGTCAAAAACTCTGGCTTTCTTTTCAGAACCACACATTCTCATTGGTACAGCAATATGTGGTTCAATCTTGATATTAATTGCTATTGTTGGAATAATTGGATCGGCAAGACATCATCAAGTAGTTCTCTTCTTTGTATCCTTAAAATGTGAAAGACACAAGTGGTTTTGTTTTCATAAGAAGTCCCATCAGCTTCTAGTTAGTCTTCTTGGGAGTCCTCAAACAACCAGTGAGAAGTATTACATGTCTATTAGTGTTGTTTTAGTTTGACGATAATGATCACTTTTAGTTATACTTTCTTAAAACTTTAGTTTAATTAACTAAGTGTTTAAGGGTTTTAGTTTTAGTTAACTAAAAGTGCTCATTATTGATTTTAGTTACTTGTAGTTATTGCAATAGACTTGTAATTTAGTTATAGTTTGTTCAACTAAAGTCACAATGCCTTACTAAAATGGGTTTTAGTTATAGTTATAGTTAACTGAAACAACACTAATATATAAGTCGGGGATAAAGCTGGACCCAGTACTCTTAGTCATGCAACACTGAGCAGTTGCCATCATATTCAGTTCCTGCTCCACTACTAACTAAATATCTTACAGGATTTCAAGCAGGATTCTTGAGTTAGAGACGGGAACAATGAATTAACAAACCACACTGCTCATGAGAGATATCTGGGGCCAGGGTACATGTGTATACTCCCTCATGAAATCCCCTCAAAACATTTAGACCTGCTTCTGTGGTTCTAATACCACTAATATTTGGTATGAAAATGCAGAAAGGGGGCTTGCTGTGGATGGGAAAAGTCCTAGGGCGTTCCCCTTCCTTCTGTAAGAAATCCTGTCTTAAGTATAGTACCAAAACAGCACTAATTTTTAAAAAGTATATACAATTTTCATTCAAAGAGATGATGTTCCTTGTATAGAGGTGTTGACTGATATTCCAAGTAGGAATTTGGCTTACCGTTTACTCAGCCCTCAGAAAACAAATACTATAATTTAGACTGAATTTCATGTCTACAAATCTTTTAGACTTATTCATAGGAGACAATTATTAGTTAATTAAAATGTACCATGTTCCTATTAATTAATTAGCTGAGAAATGTTTTGATTAAAGATTGACATGCTGCCAATGTCCTATTATATTGATAATTCACTTCAATGCAGGGATTAATACAGAATATTATTAGGTAGGGAGGAGGGTGGGGACTCTTACATTTCACAAACACAGTCCATGGCAAGAATTAACTAACCTGTCTGTCGTTGGACATTTTTCTGACCTTTTGAGTTTAACACAATATATAATGTAATTAGTAGTGTCCAGATCCTATTTCTCTTTGCCATCTGACAGCATCTGTATCGCTAACTTGTCAAACTTATAATGGATTACATTTTGTGCTTGTTTGCACTGCTCAAAATAGGTTTAGAAAGTGTCCAGCAGAAACATCCAGACAAAAAATATTTGACCAGCAAGTTGTGAATTTATTCTACTAATGAGATGCAGGAGTAACCCACAAGGGTATAACTGCTCTTGACTAATAATTAACCTCACTGTGAGGTTACTGTTCTTATTTGGTTGTAATATGACAATTTATGTTAGACAAAGTGCAAAAATGTCCTGAAAATTGCCAATTGCTGGATGCACTGGCTTGAAGTACTAAAGTTGGGTGGGGGATACCAGGGCACTCCCTCTCCCTACAACTACCCTACTTTGATTATATTTCTTAACTCTATCCAATTAGTATATGATTGTTTTAGGATTATCTGCAATACTAATGTTTTCAGTTTCAGTTGCGGCTCTGGCTACTCCAAAAAGCTTACAAGAGAGCTTTCTTGTAAACACTTGGAGTAGACTTAGTAATGAACAGAAGATATCAGTGCAAGAGTCACTAGATTGTTGTGGATTCAATGAGTTATCTCAAACTAATAATAATAATGCATCTAATGAACACCCTTCATGTGCTACTAAAGAGCTACAGAAAAATGGGGTAATAATTCCTCTGAGAGAGAGAGAGAGACAGAGAGGATAATGACAGCAAGACTTACTGTAGTGAGCTTACAAACCATGTGACAAAGATAGACAGAGAGAGACAGAGAAATGTTACATACATATTATACACACTGCTAGGGTTTTAGCAAAGGGGGTGGGTCGCTCTCCTTTTCTTGTCTCAAATCCGTCAATATGGTCATAGAAATGCAATTAGGCATGATTTTGACATTGACACCCTCCTTTCTCGCTAAAACCTTGTGCGCTCACATAGATACACATCAGGGCTTCATATAGTGTTGTACCTATACTGGTATAGGTAAATGATTAGGTGCCTATACCAAAGTATAGATAAATATAGGCATAAACAAGTAGTATAGGGCAGATACAGATACTTTATAGACCAAGTTTTGAAACTTTATAGTACTATTTTACTGTAGGAAAAGATTGATACAACACTCAGAATCATATTTGTTGAGCTACTTCTATCTTTTCTAGTAGTTTCATTTTTCAACAGATGCAAATGCCCCCCTCCCTAAATGATATCCTATGTAAATTAAAATGACAAATCTCTGAAATCAACATTATCAAAATCTCTCATGCTTTGTGGACTCTCTTTACCTTATTACCCCGCACAGTAGTATACTGTGCAAAGGGGTTATGTAATTGGTTCTATCTGTCTATGATCAAAAAAAATTTCAGAAAAGAACCTTTTAATAGTTTATACATCGTCTAAACACATCAAAAAGCTCGAAATTAATCATAGAAGAATGTCTGCATACCTTAGAGATGCCAATGCAGTCCACTGTATCCACAATCCCTATGTTTAGCACAGTCCATAGTATAGTTCATAATAATTATTTTTAGTAACTTGTTATTTTTGAGCCCATTCATGAAAGTAAAGATCTGACATTGCTAAAGGTAATACTGCGTGCAGGGTATTTGTTCAGGATCATCTAGTTGTAAAACTGTTTTTATACGATTACATAATGACTACAACTTGTTATAAAGTGATATAAACATCGTCATGTCCACTCTCTCCTCCTCCCTCTTAGAGATGTTGTTCAGACAATCCTCCCGATAAGAATTATATTGGTAATGATACAGAATGTCCACACTGTCATCCATGTTATAGTTCGTGGAAGAATGCTGTTGATAGAGCTGTGAGATTATCGGGAGGGTTTGGATTGGTGTTCAGTTTGACTCAAGTTAGTGAGAATAACACAAATAGCAACATGGTGTCCTTATTGTATTTGTTACCTGTATTCATGATGTACATACATGTACAGTACACAACATTATCAAGTTTACATACTATCACCCTACTTCTATTGACTACAGTATACTCAGTGGAGTAAGAAGATGAAAATGATTGGGGGGGAGGGGGGGGGGGGGGGGGGGTGGCTGCATAATAGGTGATTAGTAATGATTGAGGAAACACCAAAAATGTGTTCCTTGGATCCTCTCCCCCCCCCCCCCCCCCCCTGTAAAGTTTAGAAATTTAATAGGTGCTGTTAGATGGGTTTTGAGCAATACAGGGTGTAATATGAAGACTAAACTATAGAGTCACCTAAATGTGCATGTACTTCATAATTATAACCACATTATACTCAATTGTAGCAGTACTGTCCAATTCATGAATATGTGAATTAATCATAAGGATTATGCATAAATTATTGATGTAATATTTTCAGCTGTTTCATTATGATGTAGTATGTACACTTCATTTTAATGTTGTGTTACAACTGTAAGTATTATGTACATTTTTATTATGTACATTTTAACATTCATTGCAAGATAAGATTATGGATATTGGGGGGTGGGGGCTGGCCCCCCTCATTCAACTTTGGGGGGGCCTAGGCCCCCCTTGCCCCCCCCCCTCCTGTTCCTACTCCACTGATACTTTGTGAATGAAGTGCACTGTACATGTACTTCAAATACACTACACAGTACCTGACATTATTAAGTATCGCAGTACTTCCGTTGACTACAGTGTACTTTGTGAGTGAAGTACATGCATTGTACTTCAAATGTACTACACAGTATTACACATTAGTACTATGCTATCACATACAAATGTAGCTCTATACATTGTTGATGCTTCATGGAGTATTATATTTTTTGTTTAATTATTTTTTCATTGAATTTAGATTATTGGTATCGTGTTAACAGTACGATATCGGAATGAGAAAGATCCCTTCATTAACCCAAGAACAGTTCTTTAAAATTAAATTTTAAAACTTAAACAATTATCATAATTATACACAAAAATCATAATCTTTTTTTTCTTTTGAATAAAAACCTGTGCCGGAAAAGCAAAATTTATTTTCATTTATTCGTTTGCATTCACAGTTCCTAATTAATAGTAAAATAATATTGAATTTAGTTATTGTTGAAGGAGATCAGGTTTCATGACTTGTACTACTCTATTAACCAAGTTGTAAGCGTCCTGGACGCTTACCATCCAGAGTATGTGTACATGTACTTTCAATTGAGAATAAAATATTATACTGCAAATTACTGTTGAATTGTTCTGTAAGACTGTAACAGCAAACGTTTGGCGAGGTAAGAATGTCTTCAAAATCAATGCAATGTGTGTATATATATGTGTGACACATGATAAATTAATAATATATACATATATATATATATATATATAATTATAAATTATATCTATATGTATTGAAATACCGAATTGTAATTAATTCGATTGTCCAATTAAAAAATGACTTAACATTAATTTATGCATATTTATTCAGAAAGAATGTCAATTAGCTACTATAAGATTTGTAGTTGTATGTTAACTCACTTTTCTTACAGCAATGGGATATCTAAGATCTAGAGTTTTAATGGTAAAATGAGTATAAGTGAAGATTAGAGTTAGGTTCTATAATTAATATAATTATATATATATATACGTATATGCTACAGTGACAAGTGTGTGGTTCACCAAACCATAGGGCTAGCTACCTCCATTAGAGTTTTATGTTAACATTTTTTTTTAAAACCTTAACTTTCCATGACAGAGGTAACAGGCTCCTATAGGGTTATGGTTCAGTGTACCACGCCCTTGTCACTGATATAATAGTTGCGGAATCTAAATTTTACTTGTACCTTAAAATGGTTCAAATTCGACATTACCCCTCCCTTACCAAGCCAACACAATCCTTCAAGTGATGGTGTTATTACGGTTTTGTCATCAAGATAAGCACATGTACATTATGTATATTCATATCAATTAGTCCTGCCATCAGAGTTTTTGATAAGTTTTGAAGCATGGGCCAAATTGGCTCAAAAATGGTAAGTATGTGCGCCATTGGAAATACATCTTGAGCCAATTAACAAAGAGTTAATGCTGTTAGTGACAATATAATCATAATTAACTGCGCCACTGGCCCAAAGAGATAACTGTGCAGTGCCAAATAAGAAGCTTTTTGGGCCAATGGTGCGCCATATGAGCTTATCAAAAACACTGCCTGCCATATAAATATTCATTATGAGTTACTGTAATTTCAAGTATTAATATTATTCTTAGTGTAATCAATGGCTGTCTGTGTAATGGATACCACTGGTACACCAGTCGCTGAGAACTGGTGTTATACTCATGTCAAGGTCATCAAGTTTTCTTACATGTGGACTATTGATAATTTTAGTTTCTGTCGGGAAGAGATAGGAGAAGCTCTTCGGAGCTCTCCATTTTCATCTGGTCAAGGGGACAGTTTAAAATGGTCAGCTTAAGACAAGTAACAGTAGATGTACAATGTATATATTAGTGTTGTTTTAGTTAACTATAACTATAACTAAAACCACTTTTAGTAAGGCATTGTTACTTTCAGTTAACTAAACTATAACTAAATTACAGCAATACCTATAACTAACTAAAATTAAAAATGGCACTTTTAGTTAGTTAACAAAACTAAAACCCTTTTAGTAATTAAGCCTGATATTATTTGAGTTATTTATTTATAACTTTAACTAAATTGTGATAAACTAGTCATACTTTAACTATAACTAAAAGTAGTCATTATTGTCATACTAAAACAACACTAGTATGCTTAATGCTTCAAAATGTTAGTTAAATACTACAAACCTAGATGATAAAGCCCTGGAATGGATGGATGGATGGACGGATGAATGGACTAACAGATAGATAGATAGATGGATGGATGGATGGATGGATGGATGGATGGATGGATGGACGGACAGATGAACGGATCGACAGACAGACGGACGGACAGACAGACAGACAGATGATTTTCGATGGATGAATGGACAGTATTTGATTTTTTATCATGTAATCTCTGTAAAGTTTAAATTATCTCATAAATGTCATTTCAGGTGTCTACGAGTAAATCCCAAAGGACTGGATGAAGAGAGTAGGGACTACCTGTCCCTTTATCTATTGTTAATGAGTGGAGATAAAAGTGAAGTAAGAGCAAAATTTAAGTTTTCCATTCTCAATGATAAGAAAGAAGAGAGAAAAGCAATGGGTAAGATGAGATTCATACTAAAGTATGTTCATATTCATGATGACCTCAAAATTAGGATGTGATGACTTTATATGTAATAGTTTAATGTCATAAGGTTACTACATGATTATACTATTATTTAATAATGAAGCAATGGATTGAGGTTTAAGATACACAAGAAAGAATGTGCGGTAGTGATTAATGGAGAAAAGAGGAAAGAGAGTAAGACAGAGTATAACAGTTACCTCATGTACATTACCTGTGTTTATATAATATCATGGGAACTACACTTTAATATAGTGATAATCAACTGTACTTGTAAGTAGTACTACATGTATAGTACTATGATCATAGATTCCCTTTACACTTTCTACATGTATGTGAACTGTACTTGTAAGTAGTACTACATGTATAGTACTATGATCATAGATTCCCTTTACACTTTCTACATGTATGTGAACTGTACTTGTAAGTAGTACTACATGTATAGTACTGTGATCATGGATTCCCTTTACACTTTCTATGTGAAAGTAGTACTGTACTTGTAAGTAGTACTACATGTATAGTACTGTGATCATAGATTCCCTTTACACTTTCTACATGTATGTGAACTGTACTTGTAAGTAGTACTACATGTATAGTACTGTGATCATGGATTCCCTTTACACTTTCTACATGTATGTGAACTGTACTTGTAAGTAGTACTACATGTATAGTACTGTGATCATGGATTCCCTTTACACTTTCTATGTGAAAGTAGTACTGTAGTACTATGATCATAGTAATGTGTGGATTCCCTTTACACTTTGTACATGTTATAGCATAGTACTAAGGTGTAATACTGTGTAGTACATTTGAAGTACAATATACAGATGTACAGTGCCAATGTACAGTGCACCTTACTCACAAAGTATACTGTACTCAACTGATGTAAAACGAAAGTATTTAAACTTAATAATGTTAGGTACTGTATTTTTACAAATAGAATATGTTTGGATATTATTTGTTTATAAATTCTGTAGAGTCTCAAAGAGCGTATCGATTTGTGAGAGGGAAGGATTGGGGTTTCAAAAAGTTCATTAGAAGAGATTTTCTGTTTGATGATACTAATGGACTATTGCCTGATGACAAATTAACAATATATTGTGAGGTAATTTGGATATGTCAGGATATGTCAGGATATTCCTTGTAAATCTATATAAGTTATTTTGATGTTATGTTGGATATGTCAGGATATTCCTGTAATCTTTATTGTATGATATACTAACGCTATGTTGGGATTTTTGGATACATGTATGTTAGGATATTCCTGTAAATCTATACTATGTGACAAATTAAATTACATCAATTCTCATTAGGTTAGTGTAGTGTAGCAATTAATATACTAGTGAGATATTTGGATATGTCAGGATATTCCTGTAAACCTATAATTGTGCATGTTCTCAAGCTGATGCTGTTAATACTAGTGGGTACTGGATAATGTTGGGATCTTTGGATATGTCAGGATATTCCTGTAAACCTATAATTAACATATTCTCATATTAGGTTAGCGTAGTAGCTGATGCTGTCAATACTAGTGGTACAACTAGTCTTGGACAAAGACCTGTTGTTCCTGATTGTAATCTAAGCAGTGATATGAATATACTGATTGACAAAGGTCTGTTCTCTGATGTTACATTAGCTGTGGCAGGAACTGAATTTAAAGCTCACAAGGCTATTCTGGCAGGTATGACAACCAGACAACCATCAGCTAGCACTTCACAATCCTCAATGTATACTGGACTAGTGCTATGGAATGTTTTAGTCGTCCGCCTGGTAACCACCATGTAATGATAACATGTTATCAAATGTTCGGAAATAGACACTCTCCTGTAGGGATGGGCAATATTTTGATAATTTGATTAAAATTTCCTGTAATAATGTTATCGTGTAAATATTGCCATATTGTGGTCACAAAAATAATGATTATTGTGCCATAACTTCAGGTTTTCAGTACTATCACATCTAAATCAGTTTTTCAACACTGTTTTCTCATTCAGGTATCAATTTGATTGTTGAATGAAATCTACATACATATGTAAGGTAGTCAATAATCACAACAATCGTGATACTTGCACAGACAATAATCGTTGACTCATATTTTCATAATCGCCCATCCCTACTCTCCTGTTTCGATCACACACTTGATTACTGAATGACATCACAAAGCAATCATAGGGATACTTTTTTCTCCATATATCTTGTATTCATACATGTATATCTTGTATTCATTGTTCTTGTTTCTCTCTGTATATATAGCCAGATCTCCTGTCTTCTGTGCCATGTTTGAACACAGTATGGAAGAGAGTAGAAAGGTACACATGTACATTGTATGTGTGTAGTAATTTGATCTGTGAATTTTAAATATGTAATTTGCAAACCAACAATTTGTCTGTGTCATGCCATTTTGTATAGATTATTAATTCCATGTTTCTCAATCACGCTCATGTGTATGCACTATGTCATATACATTGTACCATATATACTCTAATTATTTGTATCCTGCTAGCACACAAACTGTACATGTACATGTCAATATATATTATGTTTGTGTGTTAGCATGTATGTACTATGTACCATATATACTTTAATTATTTGTATCCTGCGCTAGCACACAAACTGTACATGTACATGTCAATATATATTATGTTTGTGTGTTAGCATGTACGTACTATGTACCATATATACTTTAATTATTTGTATCCTGCGCTAGCACACAAACTGTACATGTACATGTCAATATATATTATGTTTGTGTGTTAGCATGTATGTACTATGTACCATATATACTCTAATTATTTGTATCCTGCTAGCACACAAACTGTACATGTACATGTCAATATATATTATGTTTGTGTGTTAGCATGTACGTACTATATACCATATATACTTTAATTATTTGTATCCTGCTAGCACACAAACTGTACATGTACATGTCAATATATATTATGTTTGTGTGTTAGCATGTACGTACTATGTACCATAAATACTCTAATTATTTGTATCCTGCTAGCACACAAACTGTACATGTACATGTCAATATATATTATGTTTGTGTGTTAGCATGTACGTACTATGTACCATATATACTCTAATTATTTGTATCCTGCTAGCACACAAACTGTACATGTACATGTACATGTCAATATATATTATGTTTGTGTGTTAGCATGTACGTACTATGTACCATAAATACTCTAATTATTTGTATCCTGCTAGCACACAAACTGTACATGTACATGTCAATATATATTATGTTTGTGTGTTAGCATGTATGTACTATGTACCATATATACTCTAATTATTTGTATCCTGCTAGCACACAAACTGTACATGTACATGTCAATATATATTATGTTTGTGTGTTAGCATGTACGTACTATGTACCATAAATACTCTAATTATTTGTATCCTGCTAGCACACAAACTGTACATGTACATGTCAATATATATTATGTTTGTGTGTTAGCATGTATGTACTATGTACCATATATACTCTAATTATTTGTATCCTGCTAGCACACAAACTGTACATGTACATGTCAATATATATTATGTTTGTGTGTTAGCATGTATGTACTATGTACCATATATACTCTAATTATTTGTATCCTGCTAGCACACAAACTGTACATGTACATGTCAATATATATTATGTTTGTGTGTTAGCATGTACGTACTATGTACCATAAATACTCTAATTATTTGTATCCTGCTAGCACACAAACTGTACATGTACATGTCAATATATATTATGTTTGTGTGTTAGCATGTATGTACTATGTACCATATATACTCTAATTATTTGTATCCTGCTAGCACACAAACTGTACATGTACATGTCAATATACATGTATATTATGTTTGTGTTAGCATGTACGTACTATGTACCATAAATACTCTAATTATTTGTATCCTGCTAGCACACAAACTGTACATGTACATGTCAATATATATTATGTTTGTGTGTTAGCATGTATGTACTATGTACCATATATACTCTAATTATTTGTATCCTGCTAGCACACAAACTGTACATGTACATGTCAATATATATTATGTTTGTGTGTTAGCATGTACGTACTATGTACCATAAATACTCTAATTATTTGTATCCTGCTAGCACACAAACTGTACATGTACATGTCAATATATATTATGTTTGTGTGTTAGCATGTATGTACTATGTACCATATATACTCTAATTATTTGTATCCTGCTAGCACACAAACTGTACATGTACATGTCAATATATATTATGTTTGTGTGTTAGCATGTATGTACTATGTACCATATATACTCTAATTATTTGCATCCTGCTAGTACACAAACTGTACATGTATATGTCAATATATATTATGTTTGTGTGTTAGCATGTATGTACTATGTACCATATATACTCTAATTATTTGTATCCTGCTAGCACACAAACATAATATATTGTAGATGTACATGTACAATACATAATATATATATACATTGTGTATATAAATATTGTACTAGATAGCATGTATGTACTATGTACCATATATACTCTAATTATTCATGCTGAAGCATAAACAAACATAATATATTGTACATGTACATGTACATGTGTATATTGTGAATGCACACTTTTTAACAAATAGAATCGTGTTGAGATCACTGATGTGGAACAACCTGTTTTGTTAGAAATGCTTTCGTACATGTACACTGGAAATGCTCCTAATTTAGATAAAATGGCAGATGATCTGTTATCAGCTGCTGATAAAGTGAGTTTATTCTCTCCTCCTCCTGTCCTCTCTCTCTGTCTCTGTCTGTCTGTCTCTCTCTGTCTGTCTCTCTCTGTCTCTGTCTCTCTCTGTGTCTGTGTCTGTCTCTCTCTCTCTCCATCTATCTCTCTCTCTTTCTCATCCCCCTCCTTTCTTCTTTATTCCTCCCCTCTCTCAATCCATCTCCCATTTCATTTTTCTTCATTTTTCCTTACTCTTCTCTCTCTTTAGTATGACCTAGAAAGGTTGAAGAAGATGTGTGAAGTAGCATTATGTAATAGTTTAAGTATTGATAATGTAGCAGACACTTTAATACTAGCAGATCTACACAGAGCTGAACAACTTAAAAATATGTCTATTAATTTTATTAATAGGTAAGCTTATAACTTGTTAGTTGTTACTAAAATTGTGATAGACTAGACATACTATACCTCTAACTAAAAAGTGCTCAGTATTGTCATACTAAAACAACACTACCAAGCATGTCAATTAACATACATTGAACACATAGGCCAGGAATTCCACCCTCTTCCAAAATTCCCAAAGTCCTGAAGTTTAATACTGAATATTAGCTGTGATAACAAGTAGAGACAGTGTTTTTGATAAGCTCATATGGCGCACCATTGGCCCAAAGAGCTTCTTATTTGGCACTGCACAGTTCTCTCTTGGGCCAGATGGCACAGTTAATTATGATTATATTATCACTAACAGCATTAACTCTTTGTTAATTGGTTCAAGATGTATTCCCAATGGTGCACACACTAACCATTTTTGAGCCACTTTGGCCCAAGCTTGAAAACATATCAAAAGTAGAGATCATCAACTACAAAGCCTACTGGGGTAACAGAAGCAACCTCAAAGCACCTAAGTGTCTATGGAAGTAGTTGTGTGCAATGTTCTGGAATGAAACTCTGGATTATTCATCCTCTATCTTTTATTTATTGTCCACAGTCATGCGTCAGAAGTTATGGAGACCGTAGGATGGAGTGCACTGGTTACAAGACATCCCACATTGGTTGCCGAAGCTTTCAAGGCTTTAGCATGTTCTCAGACATTACCTCGGAAGAGGCCTCGTCTATCTAGCTAAATAAACAATAAGATATTCGACTACATATCCCATAGCCATATTAATCATCTTACATCAATTCCCCTGAGCATGTAATTATAGTCTTATTTCTTTCTGTACTCCTCTCTGTGAATTTGTGTTTGAGTCTTCGAATTCCATGTCAAAATAATTATAATTGTATATATATATATAATATATATATATATTATTGTTTATAAAAAAACAAACAGATAGTTAACAAGGTGTTAATATAAGTCATTACTTCATATAAGGATAGTATGTACCTATATTATATTACCAATAATTTCATGCTTGAGTAAGAACAAAATCATAACAATGTCAGTGTCAATATTTATACCATATGAGACTACAGTATCTGACTTTATTAATTTTATGTTACATACTATGATAGGAGCTACACTTTAGTAAGTGGTGATAGTCGAGTCAACTGTACTTCTAAATAGTACTATAGTACTATAATCATAGTAATGTGTGAATTCACTTTACATTTGTATGTGATAGCATAGTACTAAGGTGTAGGTGTAATACTGTGTGAGGTACATGTACAGTGTACTTCACTCATAAAGTACACTGTAGTTAATGGAAGTACAGTGATAGTATGTAAACTTAATAATGTCAAGTAGTGTATACATCATTTCGTGACTTTTTGAAATATCATTAGTTACATTAATTACTAGTTATTAAATAAATTATATCAAACAGACATTCATAAACTAACAACTAAAAATTTATAAACATACACATGTAAACCAAAGCAAAATAAAAATCTAGTTACGAAGAGTCAATCAAGATGGCCGGCCACCTTCATGAGTTATAACAGGTTCATTGTCCATTGGAGTTGAACATGTAGCGATACATGGAGTGAGTTGAAACGAAACTGTACCAAATGATGATTTTGAGTTATCTCCACTTGTATCGTACCACACTCCATATTCACCTCCACTGATCTGTCTCATTTTTAGGCAATAAGATGTTATCTCTCCACAAATTTGTGTTTTCTTCTCGGCTTTTTTACATGAACGAAGTGTTTCAAGCTGTTTGTCAATACTGACAGACTCGTCTACAGATGTACATAGACACTCAAATTCTCTAATAACCACTGGTAATGAAGATCCTACCCTCCAGCTCTCATTTGCCTTCAATTGGGAAATCATGTATTTGAGAAGATCGGGAAACAGTACTTCTTGAGTGAAATCCACACGTGTTGCTGTATTAATCGAGCATACAGTACCAAGTAAAACCAGTTTCTCTTTCCCGTTCTCATCATTTTGAACAACAAAAAGTGGTGCACCAGAATCTCCTGGTCGGATGAACATGTCTCCATTTTCTAATTCATTACCGTCCATTCCTTTCCATTTAATGGCGGGAAAAGATCTTTGCTGTTGCTTGATTTTAGGGTTCTTGTGTATAAACTCCAAACAAAAATCTCTATTTCGTACTTTCAAAGTCCGTGTCGATGAACGCTTATCTTTAATTTGATGGCTCAAGACGTGGAGGCACAAATGCTTGGCCTCTTTTTTACCAAATATATAACGACCTGTAGCAGTTGCAATATTCTTCAAATCGGCAATTGTTTTTTCCTGTAATGTTTCTTTCTGAGGATAACCTGTTTGTTGAGTGTATTCATTCCCTCTTATCTGATATTCATCAGGTGGCTGAAGGTTAGGGCCTACCGGAAATTGAGAACAATAATCTGTTCTGTTAACTGGAAGAGGTGCTACTCTTGTCTGAAGTGAATTTTCAAGAGGCTGAGGGTTAGGGTATACAGGAGAATTATCTGTTCTGCTTTGCACTGGAAGAGGTGGTGCTGTTAACTGATACTGAACTGGATCCTCAAGTGGCTGAGGGATAGGGTTTAATGGAGAATTATCTGTTCTGCTTAGCATTTGAAAAGGACGTAAACTTAACTCAATACTTTCTGTACTTTCACTACTCGCACTTCGTTCATATACTGGTGGTACTTGAAGTGTATTTATATCATTGAGATATTCAGAAGGGGTACCCCCCACTGCTGAAACTGCTTGATTATTCAGTGGAGGACGATGAAACTGCATAGCGAGTTTTTTAGCTATTCCATCTTTTTTACAAACAGGTTTTTGAGTCATAACACGTTTAAAATCCTCTGGGTTTGGATGTGAAGGGTTGTATTTATCGTAAGGAAGAGGCTCAATACTTAGTTGTGATGAGTGGTCGGTTCCTACTGTCTTATAAGCGTTCTGAAGGTGCAGATCATCAGTAATATTAGGCGGGCTTTCCACAACCTCCAGTACACCAATATCTACATTACACGGGAGATGATAGTTGGTTGAATTTTGACCGTTTTCAAATATATATTTAGGTAATGGTAAATGATAGTACTTTGGTATCATACCATATTTGGAACACACGTATCGATATTTATAGTCTGGGGGATCCGTTTCGTTCTTCCTTGGACTTGTAAATTTCAGTTCATCATTTATTATTTTTCGGAACGGATCACAACAAATGGTACCCTGAATCATACAATGTTCGCAATCATATTGTAAGTTAGCAAAGACTAAAGGGTCACCTTTTCGACGACGTCCGGTATGATCATGGTGTTCGGAATGGTCATGAAGTGGGTATATGCTATGATGCCACATGCTGTCATATAAATCGTCCAATGGATAATTCTTGTATATAGCTTGTATATTAGCTTCTTTAATTCTGTTTTTGAGTACAGGAATATCTCGTACCGGTATAGTGCAGTGTGCACACGTGATTCCAAAGTGTTTAGCGTAAGACAACTGGTCCCCAAATTCATTACGTAGAACAAGATCAGCTTTCATGTAGTAACTAATAGTACCGTAACACGCCCCATTATTCACATGAAATGGTTCACCTGGTTTTCCCATCAATTCTTCTGGATGAAACGTTGCTCTATTGTAATCATCTGCTTCCATGAAATTGATGTAGTCATCTAAGTTAAGCTGTAATCCAGCTTCGTGAAACTCTACAGCTTTTTTAACATGTATTGCAGCTTCAGCTAAGACAAACGGATGTCGCTCTGTAGGAATATTAGTGTAGATTTTGATACATGGTATGACACGATTTGATTTAATACCAAAACCAAGAGCCTCGACACCAAATGCACTATGTATAGAAAGAAATACCGTAATATTATTATATTACACAGACACAGACAGACATAGACACAGACATGCACAGACACACACACAACACAAACACAACACACACACAGACACAGACATGTACACACGCACACACATAGACACAGACACACACAACACACACAGAGGCAGACAAACACAGACACAGACATGCACAGACACAGACACAGACACAAACATGTACAGACACACACACACATACAGCCATGCACACACACACACACAACACACACAGACACAGATGCAGACAAGCACAGACACACACACACACACATAAACACAGACACAGACACACACACACTCACTTAAATGCAGGATAGACAGTTTCTCGTCTCAGACAGAATTCGGACACAAATAAATGGAAAAATGTGTTTACATAGATGTCATAATCATCAAATGAGATATTTTGAGGTGGTTCATCAGGAATAGTGACAGAGGGATGACTATCAACAGTATCTTGATTGAGGGATGTAGGAAAAGTGGTCTGATTGATGGAGGTGTGCTGATTGTGTGCCGATAGTTGTATATCATCATGGAATGAAGGACCAGGGAGTATAATCGAACGAGGAGGATCGTCTACAGTGTGTGAAATATCTCGTGAAGTGAGTGTACTGCTGAATGAGGAGAATTCTGATGGAGGTGGTGAATTAGTTTCACTGGTCTTAGTACTAGAAAGTGTTCCTGTTTAAAAAAAGATAAGAGGGTGAATGGAAATTAAAGAGAATGTTTTACAGAACTATTGAAACTGTGATGATGTAGTATAATACAGCATATATAATACAGCAATGCTTAGCATATCATTATACTAATATTCTGTTAGTTATATTGTATGTTGTGTATATATATATACCAACACTACATTACATAGTGATATAGATAATAGTATATAATACAGCAATGCTTAGCATATCATTATACTAATATTATATTGTATGTTGTGTATATATATAAACCAACACTACATTACATAGTGATATAGATAATAGTATATAATACAGCAATGCTTAGCATATCATTATACTAATATTCTGTTAGTTATATTGTATGTTGTGTATATATATATACCAACACTACATTACATAGTGATATAGATAATAGTATATAATACAGCAATGCTTAGCATAATCATATACTAATATTCTGTTAGTTATATTGTATGTTGTGTATATATATATATATATATACCAACACTACATTACATAGTGATATAGATAATAGTATATAATACAGCAATGCTTAGCATATCATTATACTAATATTCTGTTAGTTATATTGTATGTTGTGTATATATATATATACCAACACTACATTACATAGTGATATAGATAATAGTATATAAACTATATTTCCCATGTCCTAGCTATTGATCACACAGTATATTTTAGATACTAGTTGATCATATAACTTTCCCTTGTCCTATATATAACTGTTGGCAGCATTGGCCAACATAATTATCATAGGTACTATAATATAAATTTCCCTCTGTCTTAGCTGTTGATAACATAGGTGATAATTAATTATGATAGTCAACAAGTGTATATAGAGAAAAAAACATCCCTATGATTGCTTTACAAATATAAGTGAAGATAACAGTATCCCTATGATTGCTTTGTGGTGTCCAGCATTCAGTAATCATGGCTGACTTTATCAAGAACATATTATAGTTATTATTTTGATTATCTACTCTCCTGACCTTTCAAAGGACCTTGTAGAACTTATATTTCAGGCAGAATAGCTAGCTATTAGTTCCAGTTTCTACGTAAGCTACTTAGCTACAGGCAGCTTTCTTTCTGCTGGTCTGCAGAGCTCGAGTGCGCGTTCTTTTACGCGCCACACCCATTAATTGACCGAGCCCCCGGGAATGACGCAACTTCCTTAACTACGTATACAACGCATACTCGCGCAAGTGGACACAAGAAAATATATATACATTAAAACCCATGGAAAGCAATCATAGGGATGGCCCTACGGGCCATAATAACATCTATAAATATCCCCTGCCTTAATTATGATTAGACAGTTGATTAACATATCACTTTTCCTTGTCCTCGCTGTTGATAGTACAGTAAATGTTAAGTATATAAGAAATTATTCAATGAGCATATATATATATATTTTCCCCACCTGTTCTAGCTGGCTTGATATAGATACTAGTGGATGTACTTGTATATAAATTCACTGGTTTTTTAGCTAATGATAGCACAGGCTAATAATTAATTATGATATATAGTTGATCAACATGTTCTCTTTAGCTGTTGACAATGCAACGGGAAATATTATCGATATTCAATAACTCAATCATTATATAACACCAAATGCATTGAATCTAGTATTGTTTTAGTTAACTATAACTAAAACCCTTTTAGTAAGGCATTTTGACTTTTAGTTAACTAAACTATAACTAAATTACAAGTCTACTGCAATAACTATAACTAACTAAATGAAATTGGCCAATAATGGACACTTTTTGTTAGTTAACTAAAACTAAAATCCTTTTAGTAAGCCCAACATTATTTTAGCTAAAGGTTTGAGATATGAGGCATAGTATAACTATAACTAAAAGTAGTTACTCAGAAAAGTGTGTTATATATAATCTAGCAATTCCCATGGCTAGGTGGTATACTATTGCTATGCAGCTATTACATTTCCAGAGATATTCTTTTGACACAGAAAATATCCACACCCTCAGGCTAGTGAATACATACTATATGTAAACTAGGAGCCCATGAAAAACCACAGCTCCTGCTTTATGGATTCTTAACTGTGGCATGTGTTATACATTATTACAAATTACTAAATTCCAAGTTGTGACCGCATATATTACAATCACACATCTCAATTTATTACACATAGTTGAAAAATACCCTTTTTACCATAAATATACATTCATGGCTTCTGTTTTGTTGTGCTTGAATCAAAAGGTAAAGAGTTGGTGGAATCAATATGAATTACCTCCAAAGATAAACACATTTGAAAAGTGATTACTTTCAGTTCCCAAAGAGAAACAAACTTTATTTTTCTAAGTTACATTACCTGGTGACATTGAAATCCCAGAGTCAATACTCATTAGACCCAGTCCTGAAGGAAATAATGTACGCGGCGAGTCACTATCCACAAAATTCAGTTGGTCAAAACCTGCAGCAGTATAGGGACTTTAGTATACCAATAAAACATGCATGCAATATATATAACATGGGTTCGAGGTGTGTATCAGCAATATCAGACCTGAACCCTGAGATAGTAGCAAGCTGAGGGCTGCTATTGAGGGGTGAAGGGCTGATATTGCTGATACAAACCAAGAAGACATGCTACATATAATATATTCTATACCTAACATGTACATCAATGCTAGTTACGCTACCTGACATGTGCAAAATTAGATTCATTGTTAACAACTCTTCTTCTCTTCCTATTTGCTGTGCATGCTTAAACTATTATGAATATCATTGTAGGTCTTATATCAGCCCTGTGGTTTCATATCCACCTGTGGTTTGGTGTACATAACTTTGATGTACCTGTTAGCTATGGTATATGTATAATTAGGCTGACTATTGCATATTACTGCAATTGGCAAATATAATTATATTATTTCCATCCTGTGCATACTGTTATCAAGGAAGTGGTCAATGATATATTGTGTGATGAACCCAGTCAGTGCTAGGAGGAAATAGCTATAGTAAATGCATTTTCGTATCCAATAAGAGTGGTTTTGCTTTGGTCAGGCAAACTGTACAAAAGAGAGTCTTTCTGCTGCCAGCTGAGGTATTTCAGGTGTTTTCAAAGCTTTTTAAGACACTTGATTGACCTGCCCTACCAGTTCCTTCCTCCCTGTTGTATATTTTAAATACAAAATAGCACACCACCCTCAATAACTACCTACAGAAAAGTGAATGATAGCCACAACCTATATATTAAACAATTGGAACTATCAGAATGAGTGATGAATTACTAGTTAGATTCTTAACTGGTGGCAATGACAAACATTACACCCTAGGATTGAGTCGTGACGGAAATAGCCATTTTGATATATAAAACTGTACATCAATTTTCATAGTACATTGCAGAGATGGTACTAAACAAACCTTGTTTAAATGGATCCCTATGTTTTGTATACATCTGAGAGAGAGAGAGAAAGAGAGAGAGAGAGAGAGAGAGAGAGAGAGAGAGAGAGAGAGAGAGAGAGAGAGAGAGAGAGAGAGAGAGAGAAAAGATCGTCATTGCACCCAATAATGCAGACATCAATTTATGCAAATATAAAAAATAATCATTGCTGCTATCCTTACTTACCATACTCGTCTCTCGCATGGCGTCATGATCTTTCAATGGCTGTAAGATGGAAACATCACCATCAGTACTTACACCTCTTGGAGTTAGAACACTAGGAGCATTTTGGTAAGTCATGCTTGGAGAGAAATGAATAATTACAAGTTTACAAGTGATTTATAGGGACTAAGGGAGTGGCGCAGCGTGTGCACACGCGGGAAACTACCTGGGGGTAAACCAAAAGCGCATGTTTCTTCGGGTTAATGAGTTCGCATGACGCAATCATAATTATCATGACATCATATCATAACAATAACACTTTCAAAATACATGTAGTAGTATTCAGCAACTAATATTATTATACAGAACTTAGAGTTCTAAAAAATTAATTAAATAATTAATAATTAATTATATAATTATAATTATATTTTATTACATAATACAGACGATATACTTTCAATTTAATAACTACTAAAGAAACGTGGCTTTTCAAAGTTTATCTGTTTAAGAAGATTCTTGGTTCACAGGTGTTATCTCTTCAGATGGTGGAGGAGGTTTGGATCCTAGTTTAGGAAATACGAGACCAAAACGACTTTCTACGCCGGAGAATGTGGAATGGACAAGACGATATCCTCCAATATGATCAGGGAAGAAGTACGAGGAGGTGAGAACTGGTGCAGTTGGAGGAAGTGAAGTGTGAGGCTGTTTAGGAGGTCTGTGGAGAGAGAAGATACCATTTATATAATTATATTAGTGAATACTTCCATCCATCTGTCTGCTCGTCCATGCATCTGTCCATCCATCCATCCATCCATCTATCCATCCATCTATCTATCCATTCATCCATCTATCCATCCATCTATCTATCCATTCATCCATCCATCCATCCATCCATCCATCCATCTATCCATTCATCCATCCATCCATCCATCCATTCATCTATCCATCCATCTATCCATCCATCCATTCATCCATTCATCCATCCATCCAGCATATTAATAATAAAGTATATTCCTATGATAACGACATGATTGACATCAAATTACACATTTCATCAAAGTTGAAAGGCAAAGGGATCTCTATAAAATTAATTATCATTACATATCTAATCTAAAGTCATTATCAGTACATCACTGATATAAACAAAATACTTACCCTCTGCCAAAGTCCACATACAAGAAACGTTGGAGTAACTCGTATGTGAGTAGAGTAACACCAAATTGAGGGGCTGATCTGAAGACACGAGCTAAATTGAAATATAAGGCAACATCAAATATATACATGTAGTTTAAAATTTGCTGACCTGCAATTTGTCACATGTACATGTATATAGATAGAGTTGTCATACATGTATATAGATAGAGTTGTCATACATATATATAGATAGGGTTGGACAATATTGAAAATTAAGTTTTGTGATTATTGTCTAAAAGTGACTTGCAATATTGCAACTACTCATTGATACTGTCTATGATAGCAAAAATAGGCTCATTTTTTAAAAGATGACACTTCTGACCCTTGTTTTGAGAACATACAGCTCATGAATAAGTGTTATAGTATTTTAACCACATACATTAAGCTAGTAGTTAAGACAATATTTTGCCATTGTGATAATATTGGCAGACTAAATCATGTGATATGATTATTGCAATGGAATAATATATGCGATATATTGAATTATTGCCAAACACTACTGTATAGTATACTAGTGTTGTTTTAGAACTAATACCCCTTTGTAACTAGTATGTAAAGGAATTTAGTCCCTACATGTGCATATGTACACCTACTATAATTCTCATACCATACCATACCACAACATCATTTCATGATTACTTATGCAACACACCACACCTTACTGAAAACTATTATCATAGGGATACTTTTTTTTAAATACACATTAAACGTATATTATCTTACTCAACATAGGTTTCCCCTTAGGCAATTATCATATTTGGCTAAAAGCCAACACTTCAAATGTTTCCTCAGGATAAATATTGAGGGTGGATATGGATCAGAACAAATTGAACATCCTTGACGAAACATCATGTACATACATGTATATATGTACATGTACATGTATTGTACATGTACATGACATTTGGTCAACAATGTTCAATTTGTGTTGTTACATGTATTTTAGCATAAAGCAAATACTTTGCTGTTCTCATCTCACAAACACTAAATTCTATGAATAAGGCTGAAAGAGGAAAGTAAAAACAAAGCTAGTAGTCACTGTGAATTGAACCAAGGGCCACTGACTTCATCCACTATGACAACCAGACAACTAGACAACCAATAGCCCTTCACAATTCTCTATATACTGCACGAGTGGTACTGAATGCACACCAGGCAGCCACTATTCAGTATACACATTAAAATTAGCACTCCCACCCCCTAACGATAGCTCTTTCTGATGTGATTTACTGACCTGGTCCTCCTTTCCAAAACGCTCTTGCCCCTTCATTCTTGAGAATCTTTCTGAAAGCATCAGGAATGTTTTTATATGTCTCCTGACCAGCGCGAGCTTTAACCTGATGTAAATAGATAGATTAAAGTGTACTGTAGGAAAAATACACCATACATGTACATTTATGTGTAAATATAAAACAATTTATGATGTTGTAATACACTATATTACACTTTATGACAATGTATGATGTTGTATTACATTATATTACACTTTATGACAATGTATGATGCTGTATTACACTATATTACACTTTATGACAATGTACGATGGTATTTTACACTTATGACAATATATGCTATTTTATGATAGTGCATGATTCTTTTTGACACTAGATGACAGTTGTGTGATACTGTATAAACAGTGTATGATACTATATGACATACATGTATGATCATGAATTAACCAATATTACATTTAATACTTTGTTGGACAAAAAGTAATAATCAATGAATTTAAAGATGTTGTATATTATTATATGTCAGTTAATATCATACCAGCTCCCATGGCAGAGGCGAAGAGAGATAATGGTCCATTGTATCCATTCTCATCAGCTGTGTATAGTTTCAAATGAGCGTAGACTGGAAAATATATTCCAGAGAAAGGTATGTCACGCATGAGACAAGCAGAAGCACCCTAGATAAATAGATAGATAGCTAGATAGATAGATTGTGTGTATACAAATGAGCTATTTTAAAATTTTGCAATTATGTATGTAATGTTGGAATGGATGTACATGTATGAATGAATTTAGTGTATATTTGTTTGTATGGTCGCATGAAGGAAGGGTGAATGAAATGGATAAATGAATGAATGTGGATACAGTGTAGACAGATAGAAGAATAGATGAATGGATGAATTATTAGATGATAAAAGGAGACGAATGAATGGGGGAGGATCATGGGTGTACATGTACAAGCAGATAGTATATGTAAGGATCAACAAATACATGTACATGTGCATGTACATGTATATGTATGGATCAACAAATACATTTACATGTACATGTGCATGTACAAGCACATAGTATATGTATGGATCAACAAATACATGTACATGTGCATGTACATGTGCATGTACATGTATATATATGAATCAACAAATACATGTACATGTACAAATAGCTGATCAACAATACTTGCATAAACTGTATAAAAAATAAAAAATTATCTGAAATTTATCAGACAATGTCCTGTATGACTGGCTGTTCCCACACCAATGATTTACAACAAATCTACAATGTACAGTGTACATGGTGGCTGCTTTTGTGCTCACCCCATGTCTGGTCTGGTTGTATACCAGACTGATCCATTACTTGCCTAAGAAAGGTTACAGTCATGTTATGTTTGTTGACAGATCACTAACTTGGGAGAATTCACAATCGTCTGAACTTAATGTTACATTGGTTTCCTTGAGACAATCCAGTACAGCTGCAAGGCATTAGTCAGGATCTTCCTGTGACAAACCAAATTAAAAACCAAAATATCATCAACCTGGCAAACCACTCCCTAATACTAAAAATGTTCTGGAGCTGACATATTTCAGAAGGCAAGACAATTGCAACTGATGGAGTGAGATGCTAATAGTCTCATATTTGCAGATGTGCCATAAACATGTGCAGATAGATATAGCTTTGTGTTGTCATATCAGCAATTCAGTAGAGTTACATTGAACTACTTCATCAAAAAACGAAATATGATTTATGAGCGTGCTAAATTTAATCAAAGGAACAAAATTAGGGAGAATCCGTTTTGACTCTGTAGAAAGAAATAACAAATGCTTGCCAAAAGAAATGGTGAGGAAACAGTAGAGAGTACTGAGACACCAGGAACAGCCAGTTGAGATTGAAGTTGCAGAATCAATTGATAAGAAAAGAACGGTCCATTGTGACCAAGACCAAAACCCACCCCACCAGCAGAAATGTTAACACACACAACAGTCCTTGTGTGCTTGGTATGAGTAACAACATCATCAAGGACGAGACAACTACCCAGCAAGAGTAGCTGCATGTCAAGAATGTAGAAAAAAGGGTCATTTTAAAATCTTTTGTAGATCCAGGCCCAAAACAGTTGGAACAATTGGAGAGGATGTATCAGTTTTGTGGGAGCTATCAATGGTAACATTCAAGTAGTTAATACTTCGGAAGACGACAGTCCTATTCAATGGGATTTTAGTGAAAATTCAAGATGGACATAGGAATACTTCTTTTGAGCTTTATTTAAAATGAAGTATCAAAAATGTCATTTGCCTTGTTCCCTATGCAGTATGTATTAAAATGTTCATCTGATGTTTTTGAGACCTGAAGCTACGCAGACACGCTTGAATTGAAGTATTCATCTAGGCTATTCCTCTAGCTGGGCAAAGGTGGCGGTACATGTACTATTTGAAACATTGCCATTTTGTAAAGTTTTCCTCAAATCAGTAAAATCCACAGTAATCTGTACTATCAACAAAGGGTTCCGGTCAAACTCGAGCAATAATGCATACTGAAACAGGAAAATTCCAAATACAAGAAAGAGTGAGTGGGAGAGATTGAGATTCCACACTGCCACCATGTGTTATCAATTGACATAAAATGAATTCTAAATACACAAGTAATATGTTACAATAATTATACATCCTATTACAGTTTTCATGATGGATTGGCAAAACAAACCCAAGGTAAGTACAGCAGCTTATGAGTGGTGAAGCCGCAAAGGAGCAATACTTCCAACTGGGTTGCAAAGACATTATTGTACAGGTGTGTATGTAGGAGGAGTGTTTTACATATTCATTAGCCAATAGAGTGACCTGTGTGTAGGTATAGCACTACCCATGCTAAATTCTTTATATGGACATTTTTGTGAATAAAATTAGATAGTATGCATTCTAAGGATTGGACACTCCCCTTTGCAGTTTTGCATAAGCTCTTGATATGGATTAAAATTTGATACTGTAAATCCCATTTTCAGGCATTCTAGAATTGAATATTACTGCAATTATGTAGAATAATGGGAGTGAAATTTTGTTTTTATCTCACCTGTTTCTTCCCTACATCACTTTATTTTGCTAGAAATGTTTAATGCCTATTACTTATTAATCAGTTTAAATAATTGATAAACAATAAGAGATTTACCATTACAGCTCTTTTCTTGAAATAGGCTTCCAATAAAAATTGCTATACTATAGCAATTTTTATTGGAAGCCTATTTCAAAATGATTTATTACTACTTTACTATGGTTACACCACCCACATACACAATTGTGAAATACACAGTATTGACATGGAAGTTGTATAATTCTCGTAGAAGGGTATGGGACTCGAATGTATATAATCTATCCCATAAACAGTAAACACCTCTTTCCAGGACAAAGCTTAAAAATACAACTTATCTTTTGTTGCATTGCATTTAGCAACTAGGTGTCCATCTACTGTAACTAACTAAAAGTATAATTCAGCCACCAAATCTCTTTACTTTGAGACTTACCATGGTTTATAGTTGTTGCTTCATCTTTAATTTCTACAAAATATAATGATTCCAAAGTCACCATTGTTACTCCAGCTGTTTGCTTTTGGTAGCAACTATTGATCTAAAGAAAAGACCATAATAATTATTATTAAGATAAATGCATCTCACTCTAGCTTGGCAATTGACAATTATACAATTATTGACTACTGCAAGCAGTCACACAAATTTGTTATCCAGCAGACTTCAGCAAACCTTAGTTTCAAATACTCACACGTTGTTCAGTAAATAAGCATAATAATTATACAAACTAAAACCGACGCTAAGGCTATAGTTATAACTAATTCTTAAACTTTGATCCTGGGTCATGTGACAAAAATCTTAGCAGGTCTCTCCTTTCCTTTTCTATTAAATTATTGTACACTTTATTAGTGAAAACTACAGGACTTCTTTTACTATCATCATCAAGGTTTACTAGATAAACATAGACCACACTTGCCTGACCATATCATAGTTAATAAAGTAAAGGGATTGGAAACGGGCGTTCGGGATTGAAATATGCTACTTGCGGCCATATTGCATCTATTATATGCATAATTAGAAAATTATTTTGAAATGTTATTGAAAATGGCAAATCAATGGATAAGGTATTAAATAAAGGTAAGGCACTAGTTAATGTTTTAATGCTGTAAATTTAAATCATGCTTTGTCTCATGAATCATTCTGCTAATGGGTCTAAATCACCATTTAGGCTATTGCTGTGAAAATTACAGGTACAGCCGATCTAGGTACCATTGAGCAGATTTCGACGAGTAGAGAAATTATTATTTGTACTGGGAAGTTCCAAACCTGGTTCGTCTCATGTATAGTACTATAACATGTTTTGACTATTAGCAGTTTCATTTATTACTGCCAATTCTTTGCTTAATCTCCAATTGTGTGTAGAAATAGTGTTTTTAGTGTAAGCTTCTCTCTTCCCTTTGATCGTGTTTAGCTTGTTGAGGCCTGCAGTGCACCAAATAACTATATTATTTTTCATAAGGTGTATATAAATTGTGTATAAACGTAGCCACACCCATTTCGCGTTTCTAATACCAGTATACCATAGATATTTATGCTATATCGATCCACTTTTGCTTAACCACACCCCTTTCTACAAACATCTATATAATAATATCGTTGTCTGTCACCATTTCCCTCGCAACAAAGACCCAGTAAATTAGACGTTGAGATGACATAAGCGCGTTATCATGACGTAATAAAAGAAGGTGTTGACAATCGTTGATGTGACGTAATAAAATAAGGCGTTGACAGTAAATTTGACATTAGAAGTTGTTTTTCTTGCGAAGATATGGAAATCAATATAGAGCATCAATGATACCTACACATGCATTGAGTTTCTAAATTCATTAACACCCTCAGGTATGCCTCCTCACTGCCTAAACCTAAAGGTGGGGTGCATTGTGATGTTACTTCGTAACATTGCCTTGAAAAAGGGATTATGTAATGGTACAAGATTAGAAATAACGTATTTACATCGTAACTGTATACAGGCAAAAATCATTTATGGACAAAATGCTGGAAATGAGGTTCTGATACCGAGAATAAAACTAGCTCCAAATGATAGTAATTTGCCATTCTGCTTGCATAGGGTACAATTTCCACTAAGGCTTGCATACTCTGTGACAATTAACAAAGCACAAGGACAAACGTTTGATAAGGTAGGAATATACTTACCAAAAACATTGTTTGTCGTGAAGTGCTAAGTTAAGGAAAATGGATCAACAGGAGGATGAAAGAGAGTGATGAATACGTAACTGTGAATATTATAATTTAATATCAAATATTTTAATTAATTACTATAATTACTACTCTACACTCATTTTAAAAGTTAATTTTTGTTTATACATCATTTTTATTATTCATCATTACTCTTTCATCTTCAAAATTTATAATAATTTTATCACTTATTATTTCATGACTATAACACATTATATGATTTTGCGAGGAAATGACGGCCGAAGGCCGTTGTTTCGCTAGTAGATATAGATAGGTAAAACAAGACTGACTTTGAATTAGCATAAGCTACAGTTAAATGTGCCAAAGTAACTCCTTCTTTCCATCTTTCCAAAGCAGCCACTTTTCTAGGTCCCAAGGGTGACCTCAATAGACAGGTTTCACCGCTCGTATGGCACTGCCAAATGTTGGGGGTGCTCGGCCCTCCCATGAAAAATATTGGGGGTGCGTTTGCCCCCCTAGCCCCCCTTTCCTACGCCCATATATATAAGGTAACTCCGGACACGCCCAAACTTCGGACAGTTTTACCTATTTCGTACTCGTTCTCAACCAAGAGCAGCATTACAACTACAATAGTTCTACTGTCACTAGCTACACACATATGCTTGAAAATGAGCATGATACAATGAGTATCCAATACATTATTTACTCACAAATACGCGATTCCCACTAACGGGTAGTAGCACTACTACTTATTAGTGTGATTTGCAGTGTCGTTAGTGTAATTCCATCAGCAGTTTACATCAATAGTATAGTTTTATCGTCAATAGGAGTGTGATCGAGTCTATACCATTATTAATTTGAGCGGGGTGTGTCCAAGTTGGTGGAAAAACAAAGAGCCTCGAGCTCATTAGCAGAAAGTTGTAAAATTACAACCTTATAAAACTGGGAAACTGGGAAGTTATAAACTGGTCTATAACTTCCAATATGCAAAATATAACACATAGCAACAACATGGTAACAGGCTATAAACTTTAAGTGTTATATTTTGCATATTGGAAGTTATAGACCAGTTTATAACTTCCCAGTTTCACAAACGGTGTAACTTATGGGAGCTGATTAGTATCAAAATTCATAGTGTAGATGCACTAAAACAACAGGATTGTCACTTAAGCCGACAGTATATATAGTCTTCTAGTCAATAGTAAGTCACTATGCATCGATAGTATAGTCTTATATTCAGTAATAGCGTCACTATGCATCGATTGTATAGTCTTCTAGTCATAGTAGTGTTTTTAGTGTAATTCCATCAGCAGTTTGCATTAATAGTATAGTTTTATCGTCAATAGGAGTGTGATCGAGTCTATACCATTATTAATTTGAGGGGTGTGTCCAAGTTGGTGGAAAAACAAAGAGCCTTAATTTAAAATTAACACAATTACAATTGTGTGATATCTATAGACAATTCAAGTGAACAACAAGATTGAAAATTATTTTCCATAACAATTAATGTATTACCAAATAACTGTAGCTATATGTCATAGAATGTTGAGTATATAGTGGCCTGAAGCCTGTCATATTGTAGCTATATACACTCTTGTATAATATGGACCACCATTACGTTATAGTAAGTGTAAGTCTAGTGTTGTACCAGGAGCTTATGAGTGGCGCTCATAAGCTCCTGGTTGTACCTATACTAGGTTTTGCCATAATTCAGATACAGATATTTATAGGGCAACTAAAACTGCCTATACCTATACCAGGAGCATATGAGCGGCGAAGCCGCGAAGGAGCGTCCAACGCAGTACTACCTGCAGTTCTCAGACTGTCTAATTGTTTGTTTGTTTATTACCTGTGAAGTAAGTGCTATTTAATTATTATAGGCGTGTTGACTTTGACACGTGATAGAGCACGGCAAAAAATGGCAGAAAAACGTTTGTCGAAGAAACAGCTGTGTTCTATTGTCAGTAAGCTTAGGCAGTGCGATCACTCAATCATGTATGCTTATGTAAAAGGTTCAGTAAACTTAGAGGAACACATGAGTGCTTTTGAAGAAAGGAAGACGCTATGGAATCGCCTCTCGCAAGTTGATTATTATTATAGTACTACCTTTTCTTGGGAGATAGGATTTTCTCTTTGGGCTTCCGAGTATAGATCTGAATGTCGTCATCATGCTCTTCATTTCCTGATTTTCACTGAGTAGCCTTTTCATTATTCTACACTACCCACGCAAACTGCCTTATATGGAAGTTTTTGTGAATACTCCAGGTCCATTGCGGCTTCGCTGCTCATAAGCTCCTGCCTATACCTATATATATATTAATTATATATATATACATGTGTGTTTTTACACCTTTTTCTAGTATATGTTCATGTGCATCACTAATTCTTAGCACTGCTCTATATAGCCATTTCTGTTGGAAAATGAAACTCTCATACTACTAGAAAAAATGGAAATAGCTCAATTTGATTCTGACTGTTGTATCAATCTTTTCCTACAGTAAAATAGTACTATAAAGTTTGAAAACTTTGTCTGTAAAGTATTTGTATCTGCCCTACTTGGTACATGTAAGTTTGCCAGGGTATTCATGCACTGATAATACACTACGACAAATTCAAAAAGGCTCGCGTGCAAGGTCGGGTATAAAATCAACGCCCCGGATAAAATTCAACCACCGGCTGGGATAAAGATTTGTAGTGCACTGAAGCTGTGACACCGGTTGCCGCGTACACAAACTTTCGTTTTTTCTCTCCAGCAATGGCTTCTAACAGAAGGGGTGATGGTCTTCGGTTCGACAATACATCTATCGTAAGTAATGGTTCTATCAAATGTGTGTGTAGAAGAAATCCATTATGATTATAATTCTTGTAGCAGTTGCAATAAAATTTTATTATAATTCTAATTTCAAAAATTATTAATGAGAGATTATATGACCAACAATCCTATGAAAAAAAAAATACATATATATAAATTATATTATATATATTATATATATATTATATATATAATTATATATATATATATATTATATATAATATATTATATATATAATTATTATAATTATTATTCGGCCATTATTTCGCTAGTTATTATAATTATTATAATTATATAATATATAATTTTATAATAATTAAAACTTTAATATACAAAGTTGAACAAATCCTTCTGTATTTAGCTATTATGTACACGAAACAAATAGATTCATAGAAAACATGCAGTGCATGGTAAGGTTCTTCTCTATGTTCACTGTAGGATTTTGCTGCAGTGTAGTTGAGTTTGATCACATTTCATATCCAAGTTAATTTTTCATCAGTTTACCTTTTAAACAAGTAATGACGAGCACTAGATGCATCTTGAATGCTTTGGAATTTTTAGATCCACTTGTTTATGATATGAAGAGTTCTGTGTAGGAATATGACAGCACCTACTGGAGTAAGCTTTATGAGAATTAAGAATGAATAGGTGGTATGCGAGTTTATATGTGCCTGTGTATACTAGCTCTGTTTACTTTCAATTTGATTGATATATTCAACACTTTTGAATTGTTTTTACAAATATATGATAACTATAATAAACATTTAAAGTTTATACTGAAAGTAATTATGCAGCAAGAGATAAACAAGCTATATTCAAATAGAAAAGTATAATCAACTATATGAATTCCCAAGTGTAGTAACAATCAATTAACACTTTAACAAGTGTATATAGAGAAAAAAAACATCCCTATGATTGCTTTACAAATTTAAGTAAAGATAAACATATCTCTATGACTGCTTTGTGGTGTCCAGCATTCGGTAATCATGGCTGACTTTATCAAGCATGAAAGACAACAGCTTATTATTTTGATTATCTACTCTCCTGACCTTTCAAAGGACCTTGTAGAACTTTAGGAATATATTTCAGGCAGAATAGCTAGCTATTAGTTCCAGTTTCTACATAAGCTACACAGATTTCTTTCTGCTGCTGTGTAGAGCTTGATCAATGATCGCGCGTTCTTTTACGCGCCACGCCCATTAATTGACCAAGCCCCCGAGAATGATGTAACTTTCTTAACTACGTATACAACGCATACTCGCGTAAGTGGACACAAGAAAATATATATATAAACATACATCGAACCCGTGGGAAAGCAATCGTAGGGATGGCCCTGCGGGCCATAAAAATATATATATAATTATTAGCTTTGTAATTATTAAATTTTGTGTCATTAACCATATAATATGGAAAGCAGATGGCATGAGCCGTAAACATTGCAGAGATGATTTGCAGTTTTTCTGCCTCCCAACTTGTGTGGCCTATACAGTAATAATATTCATTTCATAATTAATTACAATACCACAGAACTCTCAAATATTCTATTTGAATATTATTACTGTGATCATCAAAAAAGCATTCGTTCAACTTTGTATAATAATTATGGTGAAACGCAACGCAGCATATTGATTTCACTTCCTTTGCCGTGCGTCGGGCCTGTAGAAGCGTTTCCGTAACCATGGAAATTATTAAGATGTCATGGAAACGCGCACGCCACGCAATTCGAAATCGCACGTCGCGTTGTTGCGTTGCTGTTTTTCTGGCAATGCCAATTTGCCAAAACTTGATATCTATGGCTTTCCTGGAAGTTTTTTTCTCTAGCTAAGCAAGTTAAAATGCAAGATCAAAGATTTTAGGCCTGTCAAAAGTCACCCACCAGTTTTGCACGAATAAACAAACTTTTCGCCGCGGGCTTTGCGCTCGAATTTGCATACACCTATGTGGGTCGCGGTGCCTCTGCAATAACGTGAACAGGGGCAGATCCAGAAATATTTAATAGGGGGGGTTGTAGTCCTACGTTTAATGCTTACATGCACATGCAGTGTCACAAGCCATACACTGCAAAAACAAAGTTGTTAAAATAACTAATATATTTGTTAGCCCAGTTGCAACACTGGGCTAACAAATAAAATGTTTGTTGTTTCACTCAATTCGATTGGTTTGTTATATACAATGTCATAGTCTATAAGTATTACAGTAGGAATAGTGTTTGCCCCCTATAGTATAGAGTTATGTTATGTAATGTGACAAAAGTTTACTATAGCTAGCTGCTTTGACAGGGACACTGTTACTGTCAAGCAGTATAAATGATGTCTTGTTTACAGTATATAGAGCTACTTAGGTGATTTGACAGTGACACTTACAGTCACGTAGTGTGAATATCATCTAGTTTTGCAGCCTGTCCATGGCTTCACAACAATTATTTATGTTTGATGTTTATAATTATAAAAATGAAATTCATATAACCAGTCAAAATAACAAATCAATTTTTACAGTGTACCCATGATAATATACATTGATATTTCTTTTTGTAATCATCACACCATGTTAGTAAATAGACTTCAAAGTAACATTTCATTCTACAACATTTTCCTTTGATCTATGCATACTTCTTTTATAGTTTTCACATTTATTCATAAATTTTGTTCAGAGCTGGAGCTAAAAGGGGGGGTTGTAACCCCCTCAACCCCCCCCCCCCCCCCCCCCCCTGGATCTGCCACTGGTGAAGATATCACGTCAGACACAAACATGTAAACTACAACATGTATAACTAGAGTTCTCACAGAACACATACCCTGCGCAATGTAGATGTTCTTTTTGTTTGTTCTGATGCAGACTAAGGTCTTCCAGTACTGAACAGGGATATCGTGCTACTTGTTCAAACAATACCGTATTTTAACTAAGTAGGCGGAGCTTCTGATAATAAGAGTTAGCCCTTGTAGCCTTCAGGATTGTGGAGGCCTCGTAGGCTGCCACGACGTATCATCGATGGTGACAGGTAGCCAGGTTTTAGAAGATCTTGCAGAATAAGTTTACTCCAAAATTAAGTAGTGGTTGTTCAGCAAAACAATTATTTCAAAATTTTTTGTACACATAATATAATTATATATATATATATAATTATAATTATATATAAACGACACCAATCACTTAACCCCTTGCTGCGCATGCGCGCGCGCGGGGTAATTATAATGGTTCTTCCTTCAAGCAATTGAACATATCATCAACATGGATTATAGACCACTCTGCTCTATCCATCACTCGATAGGTTCTGTCCCGTTCCATACGTGTACGTCGGCAACATGAGACTATCATAAACACGTCTGTCATACAGGATGCTCAGAAAGGAAGTGCCGCCTACTTAATAGACTAAATTTATAGCTACCCCACACCCCAAATTATCATTTGTAATAATAATAATTATTTTATATTGGCTGTAGAATGATGAACTGTGCATTGCACATGCAGAAGGAGACACTGAAAAGGCAAAAAGTATTGTCTCAGAAGCTGATGATAAGAGATATGCCTTTGTATGTTTTCTTATCTATACATAATATATAAATATAATATATATATTATATATATATATATAATTATACTACATAATAATAATGTGATTTTGATGATGGGTAGAAGGTGGATGGAAGCCTATGAATCTACTTACAAAACCTGAACGTGAACATGGTATCTAACATGTGTACTTCTTGTAATTGGTATAACTTTCCTTGCATTGAAGGGCATACCATGCAAAAATGAATATGTGGTAGGTAAAGAAATCTGGCACAAAGAGTGTCACAAAGGTTTATCAATTAATTATTCATAGTGTGTGTAGTCGATTAATAAAATTGATTTGATCAATCTTAAATATGGTAGTGCTATATACAGTGGTGCAGTTTTGTTACTGCTTTGTGAATTGTTCATCTCTCAGGTGAGTTACTTGAGCTGTTTCTGGTGTAGATTACTTGGTTTTTGGTACCCAAATACTACTTGGTTTCTATTCTGTTACATGCAGAAACTGCTAGGCTAATAATTAAAGCAATCACATGGATACCTTAAATTAATATAATAATAAAAGATTTTTGCTCGCTTTGTGTCCACACCTTTGCTACCTATGCAAAAGCAAAGGCACAAAGGTTCAAACACATGTGCTAATATAGTCATGCAAATTAAGGATGTGCATCATTATGGTGTTGTGTCAATAGAATGTAATTTAGATATCCATCTTCTTTATTCAGAAGTCATACTTATTACGATTATATTTTGGAATAAAAATATCTCTAAAAAATGATATTTATATAGTTATAATTATACATCTACACTATAAAAATTAACTGGTTATTTTAACCCTCATTTGATTACACTCGTTTCTATGTAGTATTGATAGTACGATTCTGAGGTTATTGTAAATTTTCAATCAATTATCTGCAGAACAAAGATATTTTTTGACAAATTCCATGACTGTACCTAATAACAAACAACAAATACATTTTTTTAAAAACATTTGTGTATAATTATAGATATATTATATATCTATAATTATACACAAACGTTTTTAAAAAATTATTTCTTGTTTCTTAATTTTAAATTTTACTACTGTAGAATACTAGTATCTATTGGGCCTGTCGATTTCAAACAGCAGACGTTGTTAATGAGCTTATGACGAATGAAGCAGATACAGATATACTTTTTCAAAATGTGGAAGAAGTAAGTATGACTAGTATTCTATTAATGTTAGCATAATTGAAGGGCTGAGAAGTAAAGTGGTCTAACCCACAAAACAGCAATACACTAAGGTTAACATGAAAACTCTCAAAATGTGTTTCAGGGGCAGATAAAATTTAAGAAATCAAAAAATATTTCTATTTTGGTAGTGGAATATGCCAAAATGAATTTCTATGCACTATGAATGATTTCCAGTATTTAATTTTGGGTTGGCCCACTTTAGCTCTGAGCCTTCAATTATATGTGAAAATTGCATTTTTAGCTCTTAACAATATTTTTAAGCAGTACATAGAAGTGCATGTGCAGTGTGTGAAATATTTATTAACCAAACCTCCTATATACCTACATGTATAATGTAGTGCAGCTGCACTAATCAATCGATAATTTAATTTTAATGACAGCTCAGAAAGCTCATGTGCTGGGTAATGATCTTGTTGCTCTAAGGATGCATCTAAATGAGAAGCTTAAGAGACAACAGAAATCCTCATATTGAGCACTATCAGTAAGGGAACAAGGAATAATTTTGAGTTTCAAGAAGGGACACCAAAAGAAGCATAAAGACCATACTGATTTTAAGTTTACACAAATTAAAGTAGTTTCAAAACTCTGGAAATATTATAAATAAAGGTTGTTGAACAGACTTAGTGTAAACCAAAAATACTTAACTGACTAAATTTTAGTCCAGTTTCCAACTTTTCCAAGCAGTAGTAAAATCGCTTTTACTGTCCCGTTTATTAATTAAGTTATGTTTTAATGTGATCACACCCTCATGATTAATTAATGAGATATGCAAATCTTTGGCACACTTTGCACAACAAAAACTGTGCCCAAGCCATTGTTCAAGGCTGGCTATGCCACTGATTACTCCTCATTTATTCGTCATTCTTGTGTCTGAAACCCAACAATGTATTTTGTTTTTTTGTTTTCCCTCTCCTCTTAGTTCTTATCTCCTTTGTAATGTTTGCAGTGACTTTCAGGTAGAAGTACTATTAGTTGCAGTTTTTATGGCCCTTAGGGCCATCCCTATGATTGCTTTCCCACGGGCTCGAACTATATATATATATATAATAATAATTATAATTATATATATATATATATATGTTTGTGGCCACTTACGCGATTATGCGTTGTATATACATAGTTAAGGAAGTTACGTCATTCCTGTGGGCTCGACCGCCCCATAAATTAATGAGCGTGGCACGTAAAAGAACACATACTCAACCTCTACAGACAAAAAAGAGAGAAAACTGTGTAGCTTACATAAAAACTAGAACCAGTAGCGTCGCTAGCAATGTGTGACAGTGGGTACATCATGTAGAAATTTGCAAGTGTGCCGAAATTTAGCGACTAATTAATTTCACAGTGGGTGTGATCAATTAAATTTAGTTAAAATTAAGAAATCAAAGAGACTTCTTTGCACTCTCATTACTGAGAAAGACAAAATATGAATTATTGGCTAAATTATAATCTTCAACTGTCATAATTTTAAAACTGAAAAGTTTCAGAAAATTATTTTCTGCACGGTCCAAAATCTACTAGTAGCTTTTTTAAAAAGCCAATGTTCATAGTTTTGCAGTAAATTTGGTAATAGACAGACAGACAGATCGATTGCAATAACCCTCTGTTGTGTGTACAAGAGTTGTTGATTGCGAAACGTGATAGCAATAGAAGTATTATCAACTTAAGATAACCATGTTGATGTAAATACTGAGACTTCTGTGCAAACACTGCAAATTAAAAAATTTAAATAATAATATTGTGCTATATATACCATAATAGCCCAAAAGTGAGGCGATTGATTATAAATGTGATTTGTATGATTGGGCATGACAGTCATAGATAGTGTGGTTTCTAGAAATACACCCACTCAACATAAACAAATCAGTTGATAACACCTCTAGTTTGATTTAAACGTTTTTTACGGTAATAGAGCCCTCGGTAAAACAGATACAGCACCTAGAGGTGTTATAATATGCTGACGTCACCCATTGAAAGCGCAGGTGGTATATTCAGTATATACCACACCATGAGAGGTGTACATAAAACTGCAACTAAGTGTATATAAGACCACAGGTGTATATAAGCTGCTTGAACAGAATTTAGTTTAACAATCAAGAAATATAAAGAAAATAAAGTGATCAACAGAACAGCAAATAAATACAAATGATGTCACATTAGGCTATCGGAGTAACTAAAGATTCTTTAGTACGTGAAATAAATTTCAGAATTGAACTTACTAGTTTGGCTTTGTGAAAATTTGAAACTAAGATCATAATATTAATATTCTTCCTTAACAAAGACGCATACTTAATGAGCAAGGATTTTGATTTACTGCTCAAAGTGCCTCAAGAACCCCTCATCAGGAATAATGAATTTCTTGCTAGACAGTTACACACAGAGAAGGTTCTACTATATTCTTTGTTCCAGGCAATCAACATCATCTATTATAATTATAATATTATGGTGTAGTGCACTAATATACAACCTTTGACCTCTGTTATCAGTCTTAGGTTGTATATTAGTGCAATACACCTACTTACCATGGTTTATATATTACATATAGTAAATTATATATTATAATTATAATATAATAATATATATAATAATATATAATTATAATACATCACATGCACATCATTATTATAATTAATTTTACAACACTTTTCAAGTTTATGTTAATCTTTATAGTTACTACTATTTTTAAGTTTTAGTGATAATTATTATTGCTATTACTATTCAAATTCAGTAATAGTGATGTACAATACTTAAAGTGGTATTCTGTTACATTAGGATGATCGGTCATTTCTTCACATGGCATGTTGGAATGGAAACTTGGAGGTGATTAGGCTCCTGTTCAAGAAGTCACCAGCAAATTTCAAAATTGCTGAGATGGTTGATAAGGTGAATAATTGTTTTGTTACTATTACTTCATAGGAATGAATTCTTGTGAAACTGCTATTAATGGATGATATCTAGTAAAATCTTCCATTGTGTATGTATTTGTCAACCACTATTGTGTATTATTGCATTATTATCATTTACATGTAAAAAAAATACATTTCTCATGAGGTTTTGATGTAGTGTGTCTGTTTATTATAGAGTATGTACATGTTTACATTAGAATATACTCTGCCATCTATGATCATTTGGAAAAAATTCATTTCTTGCTCGTACTGAGATGACATGCAGTTATTAATTTTCAGTCTGATATATAATTGTTTTCACATCAAATAAATCTCCAGTGTCTTGTTCATTTTGAGCTTAATCAACAATTACTTATTGATTAAGCTCAATATGGACACAGAAGGCAAGGCATTCACAAAACTGTATTTATGTTTTCTTACTCTAGTATACAGTAGTTCATGCTCATATCTAAATGGGCTAGCTCATAACTGATGAATAGATTGTAAATTATGCAGATAAATGGAATGGTTGTAATGTACACAGAAATGTATTATAGTCATCACTTTACACAAATATTTTTATCTTGCCATTGTTAAAAGTGAATAACTTGGTTTGAAAAGAAAATTCAATGGTTTTTAACTGCTTGATTGTTGCTTGATTAAAATTTTTAATATCAAACACAAGTCAACAACTACAAACCAAAATCATATTCTGATTAGTTCAGTATTCTACAAAAATGATATATAACTATTATTTTATAGAATCAGATTACACCACTTCATGTTGCGGTAGCAAATGGTAAACTTGAGGCTGTGCATTTGTTACTTGACAATGGAGCTCCTCTCAATATACCTAACACGGTCAGTAGATTGTGAAATACTATGACAACTAAAACATTTGAGTATATTACAGTATGTGGAAAATGTTACATAGTTTACTTGTATTTAACAAACAACATTTGTACCTGGCTATTTCTAGATATCAGGTACAGACATTTTCAACAGAAAAGATACAAACATAATTTGTAATTATTATGAAGTATGAATGTAATAATTATTGTTATGAGAGAAGCTGTAAGGAAAAAGGGCTTCTAGCACTGAAAATTTTGACGAACACTGTTTTTAAATGTTCACCATCTTGTAAAGCCAAAAAGTTAGTCCACCTGCAATTATTTCCGTTCCAAATAATTAGAGAGTACGGTAGTACAAAGAGCTGTACCTATGTAGGGTTATATGGGAGTGGTTTGTTTAATTTTGGATCCCACCTAACCTTGTTCATATGCTTTTTGGGTTTTGACATCCCTAAATCTTCTATCATGTTATTGGAAATATTTTTTGTTATTTTTGTAATAATATAAGAGGATGTATTGCTCATAAAAAAGAAAGATTTGTTTGCCATAACTCAATTTTCATGTTTGTTCATAATTTTTGATATCTATTGTTTTTATGACAAACAAAACCTTCCAGATTACCAGAGATGGTCGATAAGGTAGAGAACCGAAGAGTGGCAATACTGGCTGAATCTTCATAATAATAATTATTATTATTAACCCATGCAGTGTATATGCAAGGGGTTAAGTGATTAGTTCTGTCTGTCTGTCTGTCTGTCCGTCTGTCATGCAAAAAAATTTTGGAAAACTACTTTGTAATAGTTTGAACCTTAGTCAGCTAGAAATAAGTTGTATTAGAACATATGCATACCTTTTAGAACCTAATGCAGTTTACAGTATCCACAATTCCTGTGCTCAGTTTAGAAAAGTCATCATTTTTTGGTCAGTAACGCCTAATAATGGGAAAATGAAAGAAAATAATTTGTTTCAATAAAAAATGATTGTCAAAATCCAAAATGTATTGAAGCAAGATCGGGATGGTACTAACACGGGAGGTTAACAGAGGACCCAAAATGAAACAAATCACTTCCATTCAACCCTACATAAGTTCTTTGTCTTTTTCTTTATAATGGTGTAGGTTCTTATGTAAGATTATATGGATGTGTTTTGGGTCCTACATTAACCTCCACCATCCCAACCTTGTTGAAATACATTTTGGGTTTTGACATCCCTATATCTTCTATCTTTCTTATTAAAAACATTTTTATTTGTTTATTACTGCAAATTGCATAATCCTTCTCTGCCTTTTTAGGATGGTAGATGTCCTCATCAAACTGCTGCAATGTTTGGACACACACAAATTCTTGATGTGTTTTTGAAGAAAGGAAGTAACATACACGAAGTTGATCGTGTAAGTCAGTTATTGTGTAACTTACATGTATATACATGTAAATAACAAATGTCAGTATTAAATTAAATTATATTCAAACTACTGCAATTTTGTAACTATAGTATGCTGTACACCCTACAGATAACTGTTTTAAAACATTAATGTGTTAACATATCAGAGAGTACTATAGTACTCCCTATGTAAGATGGCTCTGAAAAAATGGCCGCCCATAAATTTGAATATATGCAACTAATGAGCTGAAATCCCTGCTATATAATAAGTTTAAATACTCACTTACCTTTTGATATTGAGTATTTTTATGTCTCACAATAACGTGTAGATGGCCAGAGAAATTTGTTATAATAGAGAACTAGCGAGTACCAAAACATGTAAAACCTTCTTCATAGTTTTATTATTATTATTATCATTATTATTATTCTTTTTTCATAAAAAAAAACCATTTCTACATTTCAAGAGGTATAAAAGTTGTTCTAGCACAAATAATAGGTATAATATATCTGCAACATAAATTGTACTTCTTTTCCTTTTTCCTGAAAAAAGTAATAAACTATTCTATTTATTTTGTTGTTGTAGAATGGAGATAGTTTAGTTCACTTAGCTGCTGCCAGTGGCAAGCAGGAGGTTCTTAGATATCTTTATTATAAGGGAGAAGATATTGAGAAAGAGAATGAGGTTAGTAATGTCATTCAGTGTTTTGTAGCAAAACAAAAACTATGATGAAAAGATGTTTATGTAAAAGGTCCCAAAGAGGTTTCATTGTATCATTAGTGTGGGAGTTATTTGTAAAACTATATGCTGTATACTGTAGTTCACTAATAAAATGCCAAGACTGTATAATTATTGCAAACTTTGTAAAGGTGTTTGTAAAGAGCACATGTCTAAGATCCCGAATGTAGTTGCAAATAATTTATGTAACATTATGATTCTTCATTTGCAGCTTGTTGTAGCCTGATGAAATACTCACTAACCTGATATGTAATTAGTGCTTAAACAATAAGGCTTTGCATGAGCCTCAATTAATTAACTCTTTGCACCCCATAATTAAACTCGGCATTTTTGTTTACATTCCACCAAAGAAATTTTGTTGGCGGAGAGTTTAATGAGCAACTGTTTTCAGCTCTATACCTCTCACATTTTATAAGACTGTAGATTTGAGTTGTTAATAAAGCCATTGATGTAAAAATTTTGCTTCGCTATTAGCAGGAAAATAGCAAGGCAAGTACTTGAAGGTTCAGTAGTCCCAAGGGCAGCACCCACATCTTACTAACTAAACAGCACAGACTTTAATGCACTCAGTTAGAGAGAAGACCATGAAAGCTACGGATACCAAAATCATGCTTTTTATTTGCAGAAAAGCAACAAAGCAAGTACCTACACTTAGTTAGTGCCTTTTTCACTTATAATTATGGATTGGCAGATTGTGTAGCTTCGATTTTTACACTGATTTAAACACATTTAGTGTACTGTCTTGTGTAGAAATGTGGTTGAAAATATAAGAAAACTTCAAAAAAGCAAATGTTTATACCTTCGATATCAACTGGAGTTATATTGGGTTTTCCAGCAAGAGAAATGTCTCAACTACCCACCAGCCCAAATTATGTAATAAGAGAGGGGCTGCACCCCCTTTGAATTTCACTCAACTGAGGTCATCCCCTTTAAATTCCCCCCATACTCTATATTTAGGCCAAAGTGTGGCCAAAAAGACATCAAATGTTTTTAACCATTTTTATGGGCTTATCACTGAAACCAATTACAAACATTATCTATTACTTATTACCCTGTCTGAATTATTAGCAACAACATATTAACAGGCTATAAAATATTATAAACATACACTGAACCCATGGGAAAGTACTCATAGGGATGGTCATAAAAAGTAAATTATTTGCCACACACAAAGCCCTAACCTGACATGGCATGACATGATCACGCCCAAAGCCACACCCATTTATTACACCACTAATACCACTATCCACTAATTTATAATAAGTATTTCCAGCTCAACTACTGCCTTATAGATCCATAGATTCTCTATCTCCTCTACTGACAATGATTTTATTAATTTCATAGTTGTTATTGAGCGTCAAGTTATTAAATATAATAATAATTCCGAAAAAAATAGTAAATGATATTATTTCTGTTTATTTTTACAGAAATCCGGGGAGAGGCCAATTCACAAAGCAGCAGCATTAAAGCTTTTTGCTTATCGTACAGGTGCTCTTCATTTTCTCATTAGCAAAGGAGCAAAACTTGATGCCAAAGATAAGGTACACACTGTAATGATTATCTGCATGCTACAGCAACAAAATTATAATTATGTAAATGTAATTATAATAATTATGGTGATGTGGTTGTGAGGTAATTACATAGTATTTTACCTTTACATTAATTATTAATTATCGGATGAAATTTACAAAAAGTGTGAATTGTAAGTTCGCAGCGACACACAAATGTGAGTTTGGAAAAATGACGATTTATATGGTGTAACACAAACACAAATTTCATCATATCGTATCACTTGTTACTGAAGAAGACTGGTATAATTATGCATTACATTTTTGTTATGGTGAATTTATTTCTTTATATAGAGTGGTAAACGACCTATTGATCTTGCAAAGAATAGTATACGTCATTACCGTATTCTGAGAGATCATATGGTAAGCTTAATCTGTATCTTCATTATTCATTGCAAAATTACTTAATGATGTAAAACTATACATAATTACATTTTATTGTAAGCATAATGATACTACTATAATTATAATAAGCAGTGTTTGTTTATGGTCTGATTTCAAAATGGTGTATATTGATTTTACAAAAATTACTCCTTTCGTTGAAGTATTTTTTTTCACTTTTTGCAGAGGAAACAAGGGCTGGATGTGTATCAAAAAGGTTGTAAGGATGCTTGTGTTCATAAGTATTATAATGTAATAATGTGTCAAGTAATGAAGCTATTGTTTACAAAACATTTGTTGTGTTAACCACCTACAGCAGGTGACATTTGAACTAGTAATTACATTTGCGCTTCTGCACAAGCTCTAGTGGCTTAGTGTTTAAGAGCAGCCAATAGGAATCAGTCTTAAATCCCAGTTGGTGTGTGGGCTTAAAATTATCTATAAATTGTAATAATCAGGGGTGTCAGAAGCATGTTTGATGTGGGTGGGGCTCATAACACAGCGCATGTAGTGTGCCATTAGCAAGTATCTGTTGGCAGACTCTCAGAACTCCTAGCTTTATTGATTACAAGATCCAAATTATGACCAAAACAGCTCAACCTTCTCTACTTGACAAGTGAACAGGTACACTTTACATTACAACCAGAATCAGTAGTAATGGCAACTACAATTGTTTCGCAAATGTTTCATTCATAAAGGGTATATCAAGATGTGATTCCTTAATTCTGTATGGTCTTCAACAATGTATGTAGTTGCTACAGTTTATCTATATAGTGCACAGTGGCAGTAGAGATAAATCAGATGCAGCCCTCCTGGGCATGTAATCAATAATACATACAACTACGTTATATACGTATACTACTATATTCTTGTTTTCATGTTTTCTTTATTTCTGTGTTTAGTGCATAATATTATAATAGTGTAAGTATACTGTGCTATAGCAGTATAATTTGATGAATATCCCAAGTGTTTAGAACCCTTCTGATTGAGTTATAGCATACATATACACATTATACTCTAACATTGTCCTCAAACATCCATAAACAGTTGGTATTCAACCCCACATTTACTTGCGTTCTCAGGCAATTTTAGAGTGTTAATAATGTAGGTTGGAACATACTCAGAATGGTTCTAACCATTTCTTAGAAAACTGGGATAGACAAAATAGAACTGCTTATGTGTGTACATACATCACATGTTTTAAAACAAACAAGTATAACAGCTCCCTTTGTTGTTCTGTGAGCAACAAAAACAGTTTACACACATACTGAGATACAACATGTCCACAACTAATATTCTGACAGTATACAAACAGAGAGTGGTTTATGCATTTTGTATTTTGTGTTTTTGATGTGTAAAGCACCATGAATAATAATAACATTTTCATGTAGTGATGTGTTGTATCCTTATTGTAAGCAAAGTAAACAAACTAATGACGAACAATAGGAATTCTGTATACCACTAGAAACGACTATACAACTAATTAAAACCATGGATACACCGGTTTATATACATACATACCAGTGTAATAGAAAATATTGTCCCCCCAGGTGTGTGTCTTCCCAGACAGTTAGTCCTATATGACCATTTGTCCCTAAGACAATTGGTCCTAGGACTACCTGTCCACTAGGACAGCTAATCCTATGAGTAATTGTCCCCTACTTGGTGAAAGTGTCCCCCTCATTGAAGACCTATATATTTATGACTATTGTAATTTGTGCATAATTGTAAGGATCTGGACTTAATTAATGTATGATATGCCAGATGATAAACAAAGAATAACTATAATGATATTGTAATGCTAAAATAATATGTCTTGATAAATGGCAGAGTATACATAATAGCTAGTTCTTGCAGGTACTGCAGAACCATTTGGCATTCTTTTTTTCCCGGACCATTTTAGGGATTACTTCACAATCTTCATGAAACCAATCTTTGCAGCAGTAGCCACATTGAACCATTCTACATCCTCAGGTTGCCTGCATTTACAATGCACGCACAATTTAATTTTGTGATGAGGTCTGTTAGGCTTCTTGGGCTTTCCTGGAAAAGGGCTAATTTTTCCAGTGACTAAGCACAGTCACTAAGATGTTTTCTGAGTAAATCCTGGTGATAAGACATGGATGAAGGGTTTATTCTAATACAAAGCAAGGTAGCAAAAGCAATTGAAAAAAACACCACAATCATTGCCACCAACTTGTATCTGTGCAGCTTGGAAATGTAAAGTTATTTTCCTCTTGGGTGTACAAACTATTGCAGCAATTTGTTCCTTTGCTCTTTTTGGTAGAGCAAACTATCAATAATATTGATATCTCCAGGGGAGCATCCAATCGTTGAAATGGTGATCCAATGTACTCCTGATATGTTCAAAATCTGAACAAGATCAGCAGTTTCAATGTCAAATGATAGCACTTTTCCTCTTGTGATAATCTGTAAGTCTCCAACATGAAGATAAGATTGCTTTAGCAGTTTTTAAGCTGCATTGATGACATTATCTGTCAGCCAGTCACCACCAAAAGTGATTTGTAGTCAACCATTAAGAGCTGCAGTGTAGGCAACCAGTATTCTTGAGCCTCAGCTTTGTTGTTACAGTCAGTCAAGTCTACACACTCTATGGTAATAGCAATGATATATATATAATACACAGGAATATTGAATATACATACAGAACATACCTTGACGAAGCATTATACATAGCTGTTCTAATTCTCTTTCGTTTCTGTTGGTCTTGTAGTTGAGCTGCAGATTGGGTTCTCTTGCGCTCAGTAAGAGTAACTGCTTTTAAAGTAGGAACTCTTGACTGTGATGAAGTAGTCTGAAAAAGTGCTTTAGAAACTGGAGATATACCTCCTGTGTGTAATGGAACAAAATATCCCCGATGAATTTCAGGAACACTAGTTACAATTTGTACTAATGTAGTGGCGAATGTCACCAGCCATACCCTCCCTATAAAACCTAGCAGCCATATTTTGCAAAGTTTTATCCCTACCAAAATAGCCTCCTAATCATTTGAAAACAAAGGTACTACATTCCACTTTTCATTTGCTTTAGTTGCTGATATGGCTGAGTACAAGAGAGTGCCACTTTCGATTTTGTAGTCTTTGTTGGCCTTCCTCAAAGACCGTTTCTTGTTTTTACTACATTCTGCTGGATAACGATGCAACTGTAGAAATTATATACATGGTCGTACTCAACAGCTATTCTAACCATCTTACCAAAGGAGACATGTGGTCCTGGCACGAGACACGTCATCCTAGGATCACGTGTCTCACGGAGTGTAGTCCTAGGCATATGTGTCCAGGGGACAACTTGACCGGGGGAACAGTTCATCCTCTGACACCAGTATTATAATGTTTCCTGTGACATCATAGCTTGTAGGGTTACCACAGGATGTGAAATCCAAAACAAAAGGACATATTGGGATGCCATGGTGCATTATAGCAACAAATTTAAACTAAACACTTCCACATAAAAACCCTATTAGTGTAGTTAGAGTAAAAGTGAATCACAAAGAAGCTATACTTATGTAGAGTTATGTGGAAGTGGTTAGTTTAATTTTGTTGCTATAATGCACCATCCCAATTTTGTTCCTGTGCTTTTTCCGTTTTGACTACATACTCTTTCATTTTTTATTCAATTAATTTTTTTATTACAAATTTTTGCAGCATAGGCACAATTATAAGGCTTGTTCTGTATAGCTTTTATGCATGTTTTATTGTTCTATAGTAATACTGTAAATTATAATGATATATTAATATACATAAACATGAATGTACAGTATTACTCTTTTCAATTAATACATTCATTTCTATTACAGAACGTCAGTTACCTTCAGTGTTCATCAGTTATCGCCGAGTAGATGAACAGAAAAAGTTTGCAAAGAAATTTGTAGAACAACTGAGGAAACAAAATATCACTGTATGGATTGATGATGATGGTATAGCTGCTGGAGAAAGGTTGGATGAAATCCTTGCTGAAAACATTATAAAACATGATATATTTGTTTGTGTCTTATCCGACAAGTATTTTGAATCTGATTTTTGCCAAAGTGAGCTTGACTTTGCTCATAATCTGAAAAAGAAAGTGTTTCCCATCAAGTGGAACGATAGCACACTTCCTCCTGCGTTCATTTTTAATTATGGTCACATATGTCGTCATACTTATAATCCTCAAGCAGAAAACCTCGATGCAGAGCTTCAAAAATGTGTGGATGAGTTCATGAAGTTGGCAGAGAGTAAGTTATATACATTATTGAACACAGTTATAATTATCATGTGTTTGCTGTAGAAATGAAAAGTGACGCCTCCAATGAATGAAATGAGCGAACAAATTCTGTGAAAGAATTATCCATTGCTGCTTGCATTAAGACATTATTATGCATGAATATAATTATATATATATATTATTTTAACATCTGCTGAGCTACATCTTAAAATGTATTTTTTTAGTACAGGCAACCCTTCTTTTTTATTTGCTATTCTTTTTAAAAATGAATACCTTGCTGCACAGAACCCTTAAAACACTATGAAAATGGTAAATAATATATATCAATTCAAAACAATGAATGCACTCACAGTTGCAAACTCACGAGTGTGAAGTGTGATTACTAACAAGAAAACAATTACGGACAATAATTATAATATTAATATTTATATATATAGTGTGTATGGTACAACTATACTCCAAGAATATACAAGTCCTAGCATAACTTGAGAGTATAAAATAGTTTTGTGGCTTCAATCATGTGCATGCATGCGTATGAAATGAAATAGGTAGAGCTACAATGTGAATTTTATTATGGCTGCTGGCGGCTGGCCTGCTATACATTAATTAGTCTCGTCCCTAGACCGCCATGATCTGAGGACAAGACTATACTCAATTACCTTTAATAGTGAAATTGCTAGTGCTATGCTTAGCTGGAAGGTCAGACAAATCTATCACCATTCTATAATAATTATTACTGCTGTCATGAAAAATCAGGTTATAGCTATAGTTTATTATTGTCTTCATTCTCATTGGCTCTGATTCATAGGCACCTACAGAAACAAAATTATGAAATTTAATTATTTTTGGGTGTATTTTGAATGGTCTATTCCTATTGTACCTCTGGCAGCAACAACAAGATTCAAGCCTGGTTAACAAAACTACAGCTATTGGTGAAACAATTCCTGGTAAATGAGGCAGTTTCCAGACACTTGAGATAATTACCAGACATCTTATTCATGGGTGTAGGAACAGGGGGTCTGGGGGGGCTGAAGCCCCCCCCCCCACTTCAATATTGCTTCCTACCCCACTGTTATTTATTGTTGTAGTTATCAATTTTGACTTCCAAACCAGTTCTGTAACAGTATAAATTTAACATGATTTTGTTACTACTGATTGCGATCTGTCTTTTCCCTCTAAAGAAGTGCATGGGTTGATCGGTATCATTCTATGTAGCTGTTGCACATCTAATATAGTGATAGTAAGAAAATGCTTGTCTGAATTGATGTATTGATCAGGGATGGGGTCAAATACATTAAAACATACTGTGTTTGACTATGACGTGTTTCAAATATATACAAAGTATCATTCTGCAGAAGTATTACAAATTTTATTTGTATTTGAGAAACAATTTCTTATAGTACTGGATGTTCTTAAAGAGAAGCACCCTGAACCTGTTTCGGTGGATGAGAAGGCTTTTGCCAACTGTGATGAATTACCTGCTATGATGGATGTAACTATAACGAGTGGTCATGCATGTTGAGCGTGTAGCTAGAGCATTGCATGGTGGAGCAGGCCCAAGTGGTATTAATTCAAGTCATTGGAGAAGCTTTCTTTTGAAGTATGGATCTCAAAGTGCAAAGTTGCGTTGTGCAATCACTGATTTGGTTATGATGATTGCAAATGGAGTGGTGGATTGGCGAGTGATTCAAGCATTGCTAGCCAGTAGATTGATAGCATTAGACAAGAATCCAGGAGTTAGACCAATAGGAATTGGAGAAGTATTCCGAAGGTTAATGGGGAAGGTTATGGTATTATGTACAGGGATGGACGTTCAAGATGTTTGTGGTGCTGATCAACTTTGTTCTGGATTACGTGGTGGAATTGAAGGGGCGATACATGCTGTAAGGGAGATTTTTGAGACTCACTCAGAGGAGGGATATAGTGTTTTAATGGTTGATGCGAAGAATGCTTTCAACTCAGTCAACAGAGTGGTTGGGTTATGGAATGCACGTATCTATTGGCCTAGATGTTCCAGGTTTCTATTTAATATCTATCGTGGTTTTTCATCTTTATGGATTAATGAGAATACTGAACCGTTATATAGTAAAGAGGGTGTCACTCATATGATGAAGCTGATCGACCATACTTGAATGAAAAATAATAAATTATCTGAAATTTATCAGACAGGCTGTTTCCACACCTATCAAATGTACAATTTACAGTGTACATGGTGGCTGCTTATTTTCTAAGCCATGGTCAATCACTGACATAGGAATCAAACCCACAACCACACAAACCCATCAGCACTTCACAATCACTTCATGACTGAAGTATTCAGTACCACTTGTGCAGTATACATTGTGAATGAAGTTAGTTGAGGAAAGTGGCTACCAGCATTTTCAATTTCCTCTTACAGCTATATTATATATATATATATATATATATATATATACAAGAATAATAAAAAAAACATTTTAAATAAAAATGAAAGAAGATGTAGGGATGTCAAAACCCAAAAAACATGCCAACAAGGTTGGGAAGCTAACATAGGACCCAAATTCACTTCCATATAACCCTACATAAGTTGTTTGCATGCTTTTTGGGTTTTGACATCCCTACGTCTTCTTTCATTTTTATTGAAAATGTTTTTTATTACATTGTGTTTTTTTCTGAATAGTGTGAATATGTTTTTGTAGATTGCAGAAACACTATAATTATACCATTAAAAAATCATACAATCATAAATGCATTAAAATTTGTTCATCAATAAAAGTCAGTCTTTTGTATTATCATTCTCTTTCATTTACAGATGATGTATAGTTTCTATTTCCCTTACAGCACTGTCTGCCATCCTACAAGAAGTAGTGTCAGTCACTGTGTCAACCGTTCAGTATTCCAATGCTTATCATAGTATACAATATTATTATACAATGGCTTTAATATTAATAATTATTATATTCATTATTATAAAAAATGTATTGCTCACAACTGTTATCACTATGCTTATGATTCCAATGCAACAAGCACTTCTACCTGCGTAATTAAATGCGCATGCGTAATTAAATTCCTCTTAGGTAAATGGCATCCAATTCGAGATCAAATCTTTGTAGTCGTTGAGACTGTCTTCTTCCATAGTATCTGTAGATATCATCTCGATACTTGTAGACCCGAATTTTACTATAAATGTGACTGGAATGGTGCTAGAATCATTGTGACATTTCAACAAACAAAAAAAAATGATTTGTCTGAAAAATAATAATAATAATATGAAGATTTTGCCAGTTTTGCCACTCGCCGGTTCTCTACCTTAACGACAATCTTTGGCCATCTAGAAGATGTTGGTAGTCATAAAAACACTAGATGTGAATAGGTATGTGTGTATTAAAACCTATCTGTATATATTACCAGAGATTTCAGGTCATCATTTGCAATTGAAATGTATGGGCGGCCATTTTTTTCCCGTGCCATCCCTACATAGAGAGTACTACCGTACTCTCTGATATATATATATATATATATATATATAATTATATATATATAATTATATATATATATACATGTACATGTAATATATAATTATATATCTGTACAGTAATATATATAATAATATAACTACATATTTATGTTCATGTATAGCCACCACCTGTACTCTACATGTTAATTGGCTGAGAGTACAGAGTTGGCTGTACTCTATATACTCTTTCCTATGATGATAATGGATGGACTAAAGAGTAATTCATCGCCAATAATTTAAACTTTTTCTGGCTTAAAATAACATGTTATAAAAAAAAGAGTACAGCTAGTAACCATGGTAACGTACTACCCTTTTGTATATAATACATTTAAATACTGTACCTTATATAATCCTCTGAATCCTAATTCTCTAACTACATGTACTACACTAGCTCTTACTCCTCCCATTTCTCCAGCAACTTGAAGTCTATAATTTTAACAATCTCTAATGGATTAGTGAACATCACTTGACACATACCACCCTAAGAGAGGGAGGAAGAAAGAGCAGGTGGAAGAGAGGAAGAAAAGAGGAGGAGGAGATTAGAAGGAGAAGAGAAGAGAAGAGGAAGTGGAAGAGAAGAAGAGGTGCAAGAGAAGAGGGGTTATTAAGAAGAGTTATGACCTAGTGGGTTAGTTCCATGGCCATGTACAGTATGGGTTAATAAGCACAGTGACCCTACAATGAGGTTAATTATTAAGAAGAGTTATGACCTAGTGGGTTAGTTCTATGGCCATGTACAGTGTGGGTTAATAAGTACAGTAACCCTACAATGAGGTTAATTATTAAGAAGAGTCATGACATAGTGGGTTAGTTTCACAGCTGTGTACAGTGTAGGTTCAAAACCTTCTTGAACACCTTTTTTCAAAAAAAAAACTCACAAACTATTTCACTGTCAAAACCTTCTTGAACACCTTTTTTCAGAAAAAACTCACAAACTATTTCACTGTCATAAGGTTAGTACATGATTGTACTGTAACCCCATGATGAAGTAATGGATTGAAACTTCACACACAAAGAATAATTATATGAAATTTTAAAACTAAAAATATTGTTGGTCCTTCCAAACTAAAGTTGTGAAAATTTCTGAAGACAAGATGGACACGAGTGACATTAGGTTCTAGGAGTAAATTAAAGGTTGTTCACATTCACCTAGTCATAACTTCAGTTTGGAATGACCAACAATCTTTTTACCTGTAACATTTTCATATTTTTGTCCTCAAAACCAATGCTTCATTATCAAGTTACAGTATAATCATGTATTAACCTTATGACATTAAACTATACACTATAGTACATATAAGTTATTAAGTTACAGTATAATCACGTATTAACCTTATGACATTAAACTATACACTATAGTACATATAAGTTATTAAGTTACAGTATAATCACGTATTAACCTTATGACATTAAACTATACACTATAGTACATATAAGTTATTAAGTTACAGTATAATCATGTATTAACCTTATGACATTAAACTATACACTATAGTACATATAAGTTATTAAGTTACAGTATAATCATGTATTAACCTTATGACATTAAACTATACACTATAGTACATATAAGTTATTAAGTTACAGTATAATCACGTATTAACCTTATAACATTAAACTATACACTATAGTACATATAAGTTATTAAGTTACAGTATAATCATGTATTAACCTTATGACATTAAACTATACACTATAGTACATATAAGTTATTAAGTTACAGTATAATCATGTATTAACCTTATAACATTAAACTATACACTATAGTACATATAAGTTATTAAGTTACAGTATAATCATGTATTACCTTTATGACATTAAACTATACACTATAAAGTCATCACGTCCTAATTAATTAATGATACTAAACAAACCTTGTTTATATGCATCCCTATGTTTTGTATACATCTGAGAGAGAGAGAGAGAGAGAGAGAGAGAGAGGAAAGATCGTCATTGCATCCAATAATGCAGACAATAATGTAAAATTAATTATAATTATTGCCGTTATGCTTACCATACTCGTTTCTATTATTTCTTGTATGGCGACATGATCTTTCAATGGTTGTACAATGGAAACATCACCATCAGTACCTACACCTTTTGGAGTTAGTATAGTAGGATTATTTTGGTAAGTCATGCTCAGAGAGGAATGAATAATTACTATAAGGACCAAGGAGTGGTGCAGTGTGGACACACGTGGGAAACTACTAGAAGAGCTGCTGAAGCTGAATATTAAATTAACAGTAACACTACATGATTTTGGGTAGCTGGTTCACCTGTCAGGCTCACCTCGCAATGATTAGCATGCTAAGCATTTTCTAGTTCTATACATGTATATATATCAGTGAATTCATCCATTCATTCATTCGTCTGTCTGTCCATTCCGTTTGTCTATCCATCTGTCTGTCCATCTGTCCGTCCATCCATCCATCTGTTTGTCTTGTCTTTCCATCTGTCTGTCCATCCATCCAGCCAGCCAGCATAATTATCATTAATAATGTATATTTCCTATGATAATAACATCAGTGAAAATATTTTGAATATAGTTACACATTTTATTAAAGGAATCAGATGTTGAATGGCAAAGGATCTTTATAAATTAATTATCATTAGTTCTACCATGCTTGTAGTTAATTGACCAATGAAATTGCTCAAAATGAGGTTAATAAATCTCATATCAAACCTCCTGGAGAGGTTCAATATTATATTGAAACCTCCCGGGATTATTTTCCCGGGATTGTATAATAATTTTGTCAGAGTTGTCATTGATTTATTATATATAATGGTTTATAAATTACACATTAAAAGATTATTACCTTCGCTGTGAAGCGTAGGCTAAAGGGTATGACTATATACAACTGTAGCTATAATTATTAGCTGTAATTCATAGTGATGCTTGTTCTTTATGAAAATCTGACACCAATTTGTATGCTTGTGATTGAGGTCTTTCAGAGCTCTAGTGTTTCCTCTCGTATGAGATCGATTCAAAAATAGTTGGGTGGGGCTGTTCTTGCATCGCGATTCGCGAACTTCTTGATAGCGATCGCGATTGATCGATTGCTGTTGGAAGACCACACCTTATACTGGAGTGGAGGAGGAGCCGGAAGTCTGCCACATGTAGAGCTCGTTCTGTCATTTGCGGTTGACTGTAGATCAGTTACTTGTCTAAAGAGTCACAGAAACCCACACTATATATATCCATAGGTTAGTGAAATTATGTATACTGTTGCCACGTGCAATTTGCAAATGAAATGTGTTGCTATAGCATGGTAGAAGTGCGTTATACACCTCGGTACGGTCTCTACTAGATTTATCAAACCTCGTGCCTTCGGCCCTCGGTTTGATAAATCTAGTAGAGACCTTTACCTCGGTGTATAACCTATACATATTATGAGAATATTTGTAAAATCTCATATCAGTACATCACAGATATAAACAAAATACTTACCCTCTGCCAAAGTCCACATGCAAGAAACGTTGGAGTAACTCGTATGTAATAAGAGTAACACCAAATTGAGGGGCTATTCTGAAGACACGAGCTAAATTGAAATATAGGAGTATAAATTATATGAATGGGATAGCTTCAGGTATATCCCTTAATTACACTTGCTGTCCTGCAGTTCTATGTGTTGTATAATAGTAGTGTTGTTTTAATTAACTACATGTATAACTACACTAAACTCCTTTTAGTAAGATATTGGCTAACTTACAAGCCTGCTCAGTGCTCACTATACTAATTGCAGATCTATATACTTACTCTACTGTAATAGCTATTACCAAAATGGAAATTGGTCAAAAAATGGGCACTTTTAGTTATAAACCAGGCATACTATAATTAATAGCTATAACATATCTATCTGATTTACAGTAACTTTGAGCTCGGTTACTTTATATCAGATACAGCTGGCCTAGAGGTCTTATAGCTTATAACTCACTTGTCATTACTGCAATACTAAAACAGGAAGCTAACAAATTTGGATAGCAATACTATGTTTGCAAAATTGACTGTCTTATGCCAAATTCATGGTTATACTAATCAATTAGTCAACTAGTCATTTGAGCCACATGACTGTTAGTTGTTGACTAGAGAAACCCCTAGTCATTCAAGTCCTTATTTTCATCAGATGCTTACTAGTAAATATCTATTTGACAGGAAGCCAACACTTGGTATCTATATGATGTGCTAAAAGCCTGTTTTCACAGATCATATCAGTGGCGGATATAATAGTAAATTGTTGTGCTCTGTTCCTGTCAATCTTTGTTCTTTTGACTTGAAAGTTGAAACTAATATATGTTGTAGTCTTTTTACTTATGACTACATTATATAAGTTTCAGCTTTCTAAACAGTCTGTGAATAAGTGGGACATTTTAATGAGCAGTTGTCTTTCATGAATAACAAGCTATTAACTATTATTTCCTTGGAAGGCTGACATACATGTACTTCTACCAGTATGTTCACTGACAGCAGTATCTAACATTAAAATTTCAATCTACAAATGTTTAAAGTCATACGCATTGAGCTAAATTGCACTCCCATAGCTTTTAATATAGAATCCACACAAGTGCTTTACTTTCTGTTGTCCAAAGAAGTGTAGCCCCTTCGTGTATACTGATATCAATTTTAATGAATCACAAGCATCAGATTAGTCTCGAGACCAGATGTTCATGAGGGACGGACGTCCCTCCCTCGCAAATGTCTGGTCTTGAGACTAGTATCGGATTTACAACCAGACTGAGTGTGAGATGTAACCAGACTTCACTGCAGTCCTGACTACTATTGCTTTCCAATTGGCAATCATCTGATTCATCTTCAGATTCAGTTACATTTGCAGACTAGCAACATCTAACAATATGCAACCAAAAGTCTTATAGGGACATTACTGAAGTACAGATGTAGTATAATTGTAGGTATATAGTTATCTATGTACTCATCATCTTTACTTCTCTTACTGAAGTAAGAAGCAATCTTACTACTGTTTGTTTAAAACATGCTGGTGGGCATGGCATATGGACTTTTATCAACCAATTTTTTCAAAACTTGAATTTTAAATTTTAAAATGGGGTTTCCGCGGAAACCAAAGAAACCCCCTAGCTAGATCCAGCACTGCATATCAATTTGCATAAAGGGTTCTCTGTAGCCATTATGAGCATTTTAAATGATGCTCTAGAAACTCTCTTTTGTATCTTTAAAAGGGTTCAATTTTAGTTAACTAACTGAAAGTGACTATTATTGGTCAATCTCTAGTTAATTATTCCAGTAGACCTGTAATTTAACTAAAAACTCACAGGCGGTTTACTAAAATCTACTTATAGTTACAAAAAAAAACACTATTTAGTAAGTATATTTAGGTTTGGGTGACTTACTTGACTAGGTGTATTCATGCTGAAGGATTTGTTTTCCACTAGAAAAAAAATCATGTATCTACAACTATCACCTTGTATGCATGCATGCATGCATGATCTATATAATATATAAGTAGCTGTGTGTACCACTGAATCACACTGATGTGAAGATTGCTGTAAAGTAATCGAAATGAAACAATTTGGAATAAAGTTGTTCTGATTAGTGAAAAACAAATCCTTCATCACTATTTAGTGAAGAAAAAAATTAATCTATTGAAGCACAACTTCTGGTTTGAGTAGATAGTACTCCCTGACCTGGTCCTCCTTTCCAAAAGGCTCTTGCCCCTTCATTCTTGAGAATCTTTCTGAAAACATCAGGTATGTTTTTATATGTCTCCTGACCAGTACGAGCTTTAACCTGATATAAATAGATAGATAGATAGATTAGATAGATTAATTAGGTTAACTGAGGAGTGAGCCAATTTGGCCCATGCTTATCAAAAGTTCTATATTCATCACACGGTAACCAAGATTATTATTTTATTAACTTTTTATAATTTATAGTATAGTAGGCATTTTAATTCTTTACATTACAATCATTACCTGTAATCTTGTTTTAATAACATCAACTGGAGTGCCCAAATATGCAGCTGGAACACCTGTGAAAATAAAAGAAAAACATTTAAAACAAATAAGAGCATGTAAGGATATCAAAAAACCAGAAACAAGGTCGGGATGGTATCACTGATAGCAATGAAATTATGCCGAAGTGGTTAGTTTAAATAATTTTATTGCTATGGTGCCATCCCAAACTTGTTTCTATGCTTTTCTGGTTTTGATATCTGTTATAATGTGTATCAGGCAATGAGAATCTATTAGAGCCCTGAAATGGACAATGATATATGATTTGTATTTTATGTATTAAGTTGTTTATGTATATATCCTCAATTACATTTGGTGATAAGGAAAGAAAGTGTTTTTTTTTAAATTTAACTAGCTAGATGGCCAGTTGTGGAAGGATATCTGAGTTTGACCTCACAATGGACAACTGGTGAGCATACATAGAACGTCTTGAACAGTATCTTGCTGCAAATGATATTATGAAAACAGAAAGGAAGCAGGCAATTTTTCTGAGTTGGTGGGAGCTACTACTGTACTTATAAACTCATCAGGACATTGACTACTCCAGATGCTCCATCATCTAGAGCATACAAGGAATGTCACTACGCTGAAGCCATCGATTATTGTGGAAAGGATTAGATTCAATTCTCACAATAAGCAGACTAGAGAGTTAACAGAATTTTGCAATTATGGTGTTTCATTAGACGATATGTTGAGAGATTGACTAGTGTGTAGGATAAATGTACGTATCTCATGCAGACTGTTAGCAGAGACAAATTTAGCCTTGTGAAGACCCTTAACTAATCAAAATTGTAAAGAAAGATGCTCAAGATATCCAGAAGTCACAGTACTCTCTGATAAGTCAATGACATTGTATGATTATGATATGCTGTATTATACTTACACTGTTTGACATTAAGACTATGACAACATATGTCAGCGTATGATACTTTCAACTAAGAATTTGAGATCTTAATTAAACTAATATCTTGATATTATTTGTTTCAATATCCGATAATTCAGGTATTTTGTTTTCATTCAGTTGTATATCCATAATTAAAGTTGTAGTAGTGAAGCTCTGAGTTCTGAGTTTGTTTATAATTATACACAGGGTGGTAAACAGAGTGTTATCTTGATGAAAGAAAGCATTTCATAACAAACAGAGCGTTATTGAGAAAGTTGTGGAACATTTGAGAGTTGTGGTTTCTGATATTATATAAATAATTACTGTGATGTTTCAATATTATATCAATTTCAACTTTACTTTTATTCAATGGACACAACCAATATTGCATTTTCATTATTTAATTCATGATGGTTGTTCCATGGAAGCAACAAATTTGGTTTGCAGGAATACCAGCAGGTGTACTACCCACATAACAAATTTTGTTGTCTTCCTGAACAGAACAAGGAAACAGTGATCATTTAAAGATAAAGTATACTTCTTGAATTGAATACAAAAGTACTAATGTTCATATAACTAGTCACGAATAATTATGTATGTATTAATAATTATATTCGTTGTATAGTATCATGTTGTGCATGTAAGTAGAATTAACAAACCAGTGAAACTACATTTCATAACATACCAGCTACCATAGCAGCAGAGAAGAGAGATAATGGTCCATTGTATCCATTCTCATCAGCTGTGTATAGTTTCAAATGAGCATAGGCTGGAAAATATAATCCACAGAAAGTTACAGAACGTAGGAGACAAGCATAATTACCCTGAGAGAGAGAGAGAGAGAGAGAGAGAGAGAGAGAGAGAGAGAGAGAGAGAGAGAGAGAGAGAGAGAGAGAGTATTTTAAATTATCTGATTAAACACAAAATTAATAGTCAATACTTGCATATACTGTATCAAATGTACATACAACTATTATTATGCACATGTATAATTATGTACAATGTATACATACACACATAGCTCATATGTATGTAGTAATTGTCAAACATTTATTATTATAATTATACTTGTATACATAATTATTTTATTAACCACACCCATTTCATGCAATGAATAATTAGAAGAAGAGACTTTATCCACATACCTTATATATTCCTCTGAATCCTAATTCTTTAACTACATGTACTGCACTAGCTCTTACTCCTCCCATTTCTCCAGCAACTTGAAGTCTAATCTTAACAATCTCCACAGGATTAGTGATCATTGTTTCACACATACCAGCCTTAGAGAGAGGAAGAAGAGGAAGAGGAAGAGGATGGGAAGATAGAGAATGATTGGGGAACAGATAATAGAGAAAGGAGATACCACTAATACATGCATATTGAACATATGTTTATGGTATTGAACTTACTGTCCCTCCAGCGACAATCTCTCTATATAATGGAAGAGTCCCATCATTAGATCTCAAGGTATCACGCATGAAATCATTAACAGTGAGAAGGATAGCTTTCTCAGGAGTGATTCCAACAAGTTGAGGTAAAAGACCTATAATTATAGTCATAAATGAATAATCAACAGCAATATAATTACAATTACACAAGTATAACAAACACATTTTAGTCAAGAAGATGAAATAACATAATGGAATTGATAATAATAAATCTAAAACTGTGTATAAGTATTTATATAAAAGTATCACAATAACAAGGTGTAGATTGTCCACAATCAAACTTAAAATAAATTATCCACTTCCATAATTATAACTATAGCTACATGTAGATACTGTGTGTTCAGATTTCTATTCACTATGTTTATACTTACACATAGAAGTGGTGGGTTTAGTGTTGTTGCTAATGTATCATTCTGACCTTGTTTGCATATCATTTTAGGTCTATAATTATGTTCTTTCATATTTTGAATAAAATGTTTTATTAATTTTTTTAATGACAAGTTGATAAATTGTGAAGTAGAAATTACTAGTAATTAATACTATCATTGCCATGCTCAATAACACATCAGCATAGATATAAGAACAATTGGTTTGGGTCTCTCTGTCTCAACATACCTGTATCATGAGCAATGATTGAAGATGCATTTCTCCTGCATTTGGTTTACCTTTACTGTGGTCCTGTTTCATTTGTGTCTAGAGATTCCTTCCAATCGATTATTCAAAGTCAGGAAACTGCTCAAACTGTAGCTGACATACCATGGTGAACAGGAAAGTTTCCTATTTTAGTAGCAATTGTAACCTGTTATCTTGATGGCACTGCTTGTTAGCTGCCTCGTTAAATAAACAAGAATGGGACAATTGACCTTCAAGGGATGGTAGCACAGATGTATTCACAGGTTTGAAATACTTAAAAACAGACATCGTCAACTTTATTGTCCCAGGTGTAAAATAAAATGACGACATGTTGCAACAAATCTGTCTACATGCAATTGTTTACATTTTTGTGATAGCAGGTTTATTATGAAAATATCTTTGACCATTTGGAGTATTTTATCAATGGCTAATTTATCATTTATCCTACATGGACCTTAATCATTGTTTATAAACAGATATTTTGAATGTACATGTATTTGTACTCTTTCACATGTACTTTCATTATGTACATGCATTTTCATTCCTTTTCAGTATGTACAATTGTAGTGATTGTACATGTACAATAGACTGGCTAGAATAGTGAGTGTTTCAGTTTCAGTTAAATGATACATAAATTATAAGTAAAGCATCTTCTGACCTCTATAGAGTCCAAAAAACCCTTCAAATCTGAGAACCTTAGAGAAACAATCGAAACTGTTCTTGTACAAAAGTTCTCCAGGAAGATATATTCTCTGGTTCTGAAGTCTTGTCTTCACAAGATCAATAGGATGCGTAACAATGGCTCCAGTAGCTGTGGATATAAATGGATTAAATGATTTTGATTAAATGAGCTTTATTGAAGACAAAGGCCCTTTGACAAAAATGATCTGACTTCAGATCAATTAATGAGTTTAACAACTTACTCCATCCTTGTGTAAGTGTAGAACAATTCAAACTAGAAAAACAGTTTTTTGGCTTCAATCACACGCGTACGCATGAAATAAAATAGGTGGGGCTAAAACTGACAGTCATGGCGTAGAGCCAGTGCTTGATGTTGTAGCAGCCATTACCTTGATTGTACTTGATTTCAAGCAGTGCTTCGAGAGTGATATCCTTCAAACAAGACAACTTGTGTTTTCATGTGCTTCTTATCTGTTATCATATCACTTCTGAAAGTTGTGAAACTGTAATTGTTATGAAATTAGCATAACTTTAAAACTGATAGGTTTTAGAAAAAGCCTTCAATCTTTGTATGATTTGAAGTCTGCTGTTAGCTCTCTTGAAGTTCCACTGTTCATAGTATTTCAGAAATTTTGGAAACAGACACACAGACATTACAGTGCTCTGCCTATGCGGGTAAGGGTCAATTATTACTCAAACGCATGTACATGTACTCTAGATGCCATTTGCAAATCTCTGTATTTAGATGATATAAATAAAATTACATTACCTCCTGCTATTCCACTGAGAGCAAATCGATACATATTGTCTGAAACTCTAAAACCTTCCTGTCCATTAGATTTCTATAGATATTAGATTGAGGATATAAATGTGTGAAGGTTTATTGATCCTACATTACAAAGGTTCTTGTCGAATGTTAGGACCATATTTCAGCTAGAACATTTATTATAATAGTTCCGGTCTACACCCTTTAATTGACTGAGCTCCCAGAATGATGCATGTATGTGTCACAAACATAATATCAAAGAGTATGGTAGTACTATACCACTTCCACATAACAACCCAACATAAGTACATTGTATATATATATAGAGAGAGAGAGAGAGTAAAAGCATAACACAAAGAAACAGTACTTATGTACTGTTGTTATGTGGAAGTGGTGATTAATTTTGTTGCAAAGGTATCATCCCAATCTCTTGTTCCTGTACTTTTTCGGTTTTTATATCTCTACATACTGTTTCATTTTGTAAATCATTTTTATGGCTCATAGGGCCATCCATATTTCCCACAGGTTTGAACTATATATATATATATTATATATATGTTTGTGTCACTTGTGTGGGTATGTGTTGTATACATAGTCAAGGAAGTTGCATCATTCTGGGGCTCGGTCAATTAATGGGCATGGCATGTAAAAGAATGCGCCCTTGAACTCTACAGACCAGCAGAAAGAAAGCTGCTTGTAGCTAGCTTACGTAGAAACTGGAATTAATAGCTAGCTATTCTACCTGAAATATATTCCTAAAGTTCTACAAGGTCTTTAAAAGGTAAGGAAAGTAGATAATCAACTTGTATATAAATTCACTGGTTTTTTAGCTAATGATAGCACAGGCTAATAATTAATTATGATACATAGTTGATCAACATGTTCTCTTTAGCTGTTGACAATGCAACTGGAAATATTATCGATATTCAATAACTCAATCATTATATAACACCAAATGCATTGAATCTAAAGTCCGTTCGCGTTGAGTTGGGACTTTTCTCATTAAATATTCATAGGTGAAAATTACTCGTATACGTGGGTTTTACTCATGAATATAATTAAAAGCACGCGGTGGTAGTAAATGAAAACACAGACGCAGGTCCCTGTCTTTCTCTCTGTGTGTTTAACTTGGAACGACAAAGTTACCTCAAGGTAAGTAAAATGGGTGTATAATATCATAGATGATAATGTGTTCGTGAGTGAATAAAAAATGCAAGAAAATGAAATAAGTAATGAATGACAGTAAAAAGAATTATAATATAACTCACAGTTATTACAGTACAGGACTATACGTGAAAAAGCGTGGTTACTATGGTAAGTTTTTATTGTCAACGCGTGGGATGTGCATTACTACGGTAAGTTTTAATTGCGTAATTATTGAAATTAGATGAATATTTAATGAGAAAAGTCCCAACTCAACGCGAACGGACTTTAGTATTGTTTTAGTTAACTATAACTAAAACCCTTTTAGTAAGGCATTTTGACTTTTAGTTAACTAAACTATAACTAAATTACAAGTCTACTGCAATAACTATAACTAACTAAATGAAATTGGTCAATAATGGACACTTTTTGTTAGTTAACTAAAACTAAAATCCTTTTAGTAAGCCCAACATTATTTTAGCTAAAGGTTTGAGATAGAGGCATAGTATAACTATAACTAAAAGTAGTTACTCAGAAAAGTGTGTTATATATAATCTAGCAATTCCCATGGCTAGGTGGTATACTATTGCTATGCAGCTATTACATTTCCAGAGATATTCTTTTGACACAGAAAATATCCACACCCTCAGGCTAGTGAATACATACTATATGTAAACTAGGAGCCCATGAAAAACCACAGCTCCTGCTTTATGGATTCTTAACTGTGGCATGTTATACATTATTACAAATTACTAAATTCCAAGTTGTGACCGCATATATTACAATCACACATCTCAATTTATTACACATAGTTGAAAAATACCCTTTTTACCATAAATATACATTCATGGCTTCTGTTTTGTTGTGCTTGAATCAAAAGGTAAAGAGTTGGTGGAATCAATATGAATTACCTCCAAAGATAAACACATTTGAAAAGTGATTACTTTCAGTTCCCAAAGAGAAACAAACTTTATTTTTCTAAGTTACATTACCTGGTGACATTGAAATCCCAGAGTCAATACTCATTAGACCCAGTCCTGAAGGAAATAATGTACGCGGCGAGTCACTATCCACAAAATTCAGTTGGTCAAAACCTGCAGCAGTATAGGGACTTTAGTATACCAATAAAACATGCATGCAATATATATAACATGGGTTCGAGGTGTGTATCAGCAATATCAGACCTGAACCCTGAGATAGTAGCAAGCTGAGGGCTGCTATTGAGGGGTGAAGGGCTGATATTGCTGATACAAACCAAGAAGACATGCTACATATAATATATTCTATACCTAACATGTACATCAATGCTAGTTACGCTACCTGACATGTGCAAAATTAGATTCATTGTTAACAACTCTTCTTCTCTTCCTATTTGCTGTGCATGCTTAAACTATTATGAATATCATTGTAGGTCTTATATCAGCCCTGTGGTTTCATATCCACCTGTGGTTTGGTGTATATAACTTTGATGTACCTGTTAGCTATGGTATATGTATAATTAGGCTGACTATTGCCACTGAAGATATTAATGCAATTGGCAAATATAATTACCATCCTGTGCATACTGTTATCAAGGAAGTGGTCAATGATATATTGTGTGATGAACCCAGTCAGTGCTAGGAGGAAATAGCTATAGTAAATGCATTTTCGTATCCAATAAGAGTGGTTTTGCTTTGGTCAGGCAAACTGTACAAAAGAGAGTCTTTCTGCTGCCAGCTGAGGTATTTCAGGTGTTTTCAAAGCTTTTTAAGACACTTGATTGACCTGCCCTACCAGTTCCTTCCTCCCTGTTGTATATTTTAAATACAAAATAGCACACCACCCTCAATAACTACCTACAGAAAAGTGAATGATAGCCACAACCTATATATTAAACAATTGGAACTATCAGAATGAGTGATGAATTACTAGTTAGATTCTTAACTGGTGGCAATGACAAACATTACACCCTAGGATTGAGTCGTGACGGAAATAGCCATTTTGATATATAAAATTGTACATCAATTTTCATAGTACATTGCAGAGATGATACTAAACAAACCTTGTTTAAATGGATCCCTATGTTTTGTATACATCTGAGAGAGAGAGAGAAAGAGATTGAGAGAGAGAGAGAGAGAGAAAAGATCGTCATTGCACCCAATAATGCAGACATCAATTTATGCAAATATAAAAAATAATCATTGCTGCTATCCTTACTTACCATACTCGTCTCTCGCATGGCGTCATGATCTTTCAATGGCTGTAAGATGGAAACATCACCATCAGTACTTACACCTCTTGGAGTTAGAACACTAGGAGCATTTTGGTAAGTCATGCTTGGAGAGAAATGAATAATTACAACTTTACAAGTGATTTATAGGGACTAAGTGAGTGGCGCAGCGTGTGCACACGCGGGAAACTACCTGGGGGTAAACCAAAAGCGCATGTTTCTTCGGGTTAATGAGTTCGCATGACGCAATCATAATTATCATGACATCATAATTATTATAACAATAACACTTTCAAGTATTCAGCAACTAATATTATTATACAGAACTTAGAGTTCTAATTAAATAATTAATAATTAATTATATAATTATAATTATATTTTATTACATAATACAGACGATATACTTTCAATTTAATAACTACTAAAGAAACATGGCTTTTCAAAGTTTATCTGTTTAAGAAGATTCTTGGTTCACAGGTGTTATCTCTTCAGATGGTGGAGGAGGTTTGGATCCTAGTTTAGGAAATACGAGACCAAAACGACTTTCTACGCCGGAGAATGTGGAATGGACAAGACGATATCCTCCAATATGATCAGGGAAGAAGTATGACGAGGTGAGAACTGGTGCAGTTGGAGGAAGTGAAGTGTGAGGCTGTTTAGGAGGTCTGTGGAGAGAGAAGATACCATTTATATAATTATATTAGTGAATACTTCCATCCATCTGTCTGCTCGTCCATGCATCTGTCCATCCATCCATCCATCTATCCATCCATCTATCTATCCATTCATCCATCTATCCATCCATCTATCTATCCATTCATCCATCCATCCATCCATCTATCCATTCATCCATCCATTCATCCATTCATCAATCTATCCATCCATCCATCTATCCATCCATCCATTCATCCATTCATCCATCCATCCAGCATATTAATAATAAAGTATATTCCTATGATAATGACATGATTGACATCAAATTACACATTTCATCAAAGTTGAAAGGCAAAGGGATCTCTATAAAATTAATTATCATTACATATCTAATCTAAAGTCATTATCAGTACATCACTGATATAAACAAAATACTTACCCTCTGCCAAAGTCCACACGTTGGAGTAACTCGTATGTGAGTAGAGTAACACCAAATTGAGAGGCTGATCTGACGACACGAACTAAATTGAAATATAAGGCAACATCAAATATATAGTTTAAAATTTGCTGACCTGCAATTTGTCACATGTACATGTATATAGATAGAGTTGGACAATATTGAAAATGACGTTTTGTGATTATTGTCTAAAAGTGACTTGCAATATTGCAACTACTCATTGATACTGTCTATGATAACAAAAATAGGCTCATTTTTTAAAAGATGACACTTCTGACCCTTGTTTTGAGAACATACAGCTCATGAATAAGTGTTATAGTATTTTAACCACGTACATTAAGCTAGTAGTTAAGACAATATTTTGCCATTGTGATAATATTGGCAGACTAAATCATGTGATATGATTATTGCAATGGAATAATATATGCGATATATTGAATTATTGCAAAACACTACTGTATAGTATACTAGTGTTGTTTTAGAACTAATACCCCTTTGTAACTAGTATGTAAAGGAATTTAGTCCCTACATGTGCATATGTACACCTACTATAATTCTCATACCATACCATACCACAACATCCTTTCATGATTACTTATGCAACACACCACACCATACTGAAAACTATTACCATAGGGATACTTTTTTTTAAATACATATTAAACATATATTATCTTACTCAACATAGGTTTCCCCTTAGGCAATATTCATTATTTGGCTAAAAGCCAAGATTTCAAATGTTTCCTCAGGATAAATATGGATCAGAACAAATTGAACATCCTTGACGAAACATCATGTACATACATGTATATATGTACATGTACATGTATTGTACATGTACATGACATTTGGTCAACAATGTTCAATTTGTGTTGTTACATGTATTTTAGCATAAAGCAAATACTATGCTGTTCTCATCTCACAAACACTAAATTCTATGAATAAGGCTGAAAGTGGAAAGTAAAAACAAAGCTAGTAGTCACTGTGAATTGAACCAAGGGCCACTGACTTCATCCACTATGACAACCAGACAACTAGACAACCAATAGCCCTTCACAATTCTCTATATACTGCACGAGTGGTACTGAATGCACACCAGGCAGCCACTATTCAGTATACACATTAAAATTAGCACTCCCACCCCCTAACGATAGCTCTTTCTGATATGATTTACTGACCTGGTCCTCCTTTCCAAAACGCTCTTGCCCCTTCATTCTTGAGAATCTTTCTGAAAGCATCAGGTATGTTTTTATATGTCTCCTGACCAGTACAAGCTTTAACCTGATATAAATAGATAGATAGATAGATTAGATAGATTAATTAGGTTAACTGAGGAGTGAGCCAATTTGGCCCATGCTTATCAAAAGTTCTATATTCATCACACGGTAACCAAGATTATTATTTTATTAACTTTTTATAATTTATAGTATAGTAGGCATTTTAATTCTTTACATTACAATCATTACCTGTAATCTTGTTTTAATAACATCAGCTGGAGTGCCCAAATATGCAGCTGGAACACCTGTGAAAATAAAAGAAAAACATTTAAAACAAATAAGAGCATGTAAGGATATCAAAAAACCAGAAACAAGGTTGGGATGGTATCACTGATAGCAATGAAATTATGCCGAAGTGGTTAGTTTAAATAATTTTATTGCTATGGTGCCATCCCAAACTTGTTTCTATGCTTTTCTGGTTTTGATATCTGTTATAATGTGTATCAAGCAATGAGAATCTATAAGAGCCCTGAAATGGACAATGATATATGATTTGTATTTTATGTATTAAGTTGTTTATGTATATATCCTCAATTACATTTGGTGATAAGGAAAGAAAGTGTTTTTTTTTAAATTTAACTAGCTAGATGGCCAGTTGTGGAAGGATATCTGAGTTTGACCTCACAATGGACAACTGGTGAGCATACATAGAACGTCTTGAACAGTATCTTGCTGCAAATGATATTATGAAAACAGACAGGAAGCAGGCAATTTTTCTGAGTTGGTGGGAGCTACTACTGTACTTATAAACTCATCAGGACATTGACTACTCCAGATGCTCCATCATCTAGAGCATACAAGGAATGTCACTATACGCTGAAGCCATCGATTATTGTGGAAAGGATTAGATTCAATTCTCACAATAAGCAGACTAGAGAGTTAACAGAATTTTGCAATTATGGTGTTTCATTAGACGATATGTTGAGAGATTGACTAGTGTGTAGGATAAATGTACGTATCTAATGCAGACTGTTAGCAGAGACAAATTTAGCCTTGTGAAGACCCTGGAGATAGCTTAACTAATCAAAATTGTAAAGAAAGATGCTCAAGATATCCAGAAGTCACAGTACTCTCTGATAAGTCAATGACATTGTATGATTATGATATGCTGTATTATACTTACACTGTTTGACATTAAGACTATGACAACATATGTCAGCGTATGATACTTTCAACTAAGAATTTGAGATCTTAATTAAACTAATATCTTGATATTATTTGTTTCAATATCCGATAATTCAGGTATTTTGTTTTCATTCAGTTGTATATCCATAATTAAAGTTGTAGTAGTGAAGCTCTGAGTTCTGAGTTTGTATATAATTATACACAGGGTGGTAAACAGAGTGTTATCTTGATGAAAGAAAGCATTTTCATAACAAACAGAGCGTTATTGAGAAAGTTGTGGAACATTTGAGAGTTGTGGTTTCTGATATTATATAAATGATGTTTCAATATTATATCAAGTTCAATATTACTTTTATTCAATGGACACAACCATTATTGTATTTGCATTAGTCAATTCATGATGGTTGTTCCATGGAAGCAACAAATTTGGTATGCAGGAAGACCAGTAGGTGTGTGTACTACCTACATAACAAATTTTGTTGTCTTCCTGAACATAACAAGGAAACAGCGATCATTTAAAGATAAAGTATACTTCTTGAATTGAATACAAAAGTACTAATGTTCATATAGCTAGTCACATATAATTATGCATGTAATAATAATTATATTCGTTGTATAGTATCATGTTGTGCATGTAAGTAGAATTAACAAACCAGTGAAACTACATTTCATAACATACCAGCTACCATAGCAGCAGAGAAGAGAGATAATGGTCCATTGTATCCATTCTCATCAGCTGTGTATAGTTTCAAATGAGCATAGGCTGGAAAATATATTTGACAGAAAGGTACAGAACGTAGGAGACAAGCAAAAGTACCCTGAGAGAGAGAGAGAGAGAGAGGGAGAGGGAGAGAGAGAGAGAGAGAGAGAGAGAGAGAGAGAGAGAGAGAGAGAGAGAGAGAGAGAGAGAGAGAGAGAGAGAGAGAGAGAGAGAGAGAGAGAGAGAGAGAGAGAGAGAGAGAGAGAGAGAGAGAGAGAGAGAGAGAGAGAGAGAGAGAGTATTTTAAATTATCTGATTATACACAAAATTAATAGTCAATACTTGCATATACTGTATCAAATGTACATACAACTATTATTATGCACATGTATAATTATGTACAATGTATACATACACACATAGCTCATATGTATGTAGTAATTGTCAAACATATATTATTATAATTATATTTGTTTATAGTTATACATAATTATTTCTAATAACTATTTATTAACCACACCCATTTCAATCTCTGCTATAGCACTAATTAGTGGTAATGAATAATTATATCCACATACCTTATATAATCCTCTGAATCCTAATTCTTTAACAACATGTACTGCACTAGCTCTTGCTCTTCCCATTTCTCCAGCAACTTGAAGTCTAATCTTAACAATCTCCACAGGATTAGTGATCATTGTTTCACACATACCAGCCTTAGAGAGAGGAACAAGAGGAAGAGGACGAGGATGGGAAGATAAAGAATGATGGGGGAACAGATAATAGAGAAAGGAGATACCAATAAAATGAATAATACATGCATATTGAACATACGTTTATGGTATTCAACTTACTGTCCCTCCAGCAATAATCTCTCTATATAATGGAAGAGTCCCATCAATAGACCTCAAGGTATCACACATTAAATCATTAACAGTGAGAAGGATAGCTTTCTGAGGAATGATTCCAACAAGTTCAGGTAAAAGACCTATAATTATAGTCATAAATGAATAATCAACAGCACTATAATTACAATTATACAAGTATAACAAACACATTTTAGTCAAGAAAACGAAAGAACATAATGGAATTGATAATAAGTCTAAAACTGTGTATAAGTATTTATACAAATGTATGACAATAACAAGGTGGGAAATTATTACAATAGATTGTCCACAATCAAACTTAAACCACTTCCATAATTACAACTGTACTTAAGTATAGCTACATGTAGATACTGTGTATTCAGATTTCTATTCACTGTTTATACTTACACATAGAAGTGGTGGGTTTAATGTTGTTGCTAATGTACCATTCTGACCTTGTTTGCATATCATTTTAGGTCTATAATTATGTTCTTTCATATTTTGAATAAAATGTTTTATTAATTTTTTTAATGACAAGTTGATAAATTGTGAAGTAAAAATTACTAGCAATTAATACTATCTTTTTATATGTACTTGTCTAGATTCAAATTTATAGATTCAATAATAATTTTGTGACTGTTACAATAATACTGAAGTGCTGAAGAAAGAAGTAAACAAGTCCAGTAATGTGTTCAAGAAATTAATAAATATAAGTAAGTAGCTTTATTACTAAATTGCAAGATATAGTTATAGATTCTAGCCATACTCAACTAACACATCAGCATAGATCTAAGAACAATTGGTTTGGGTCTCTCTGTATCACGAGCAGTGATTGAAGATGCATTTCTCCTGCAATTTGTTTACCTTTACTGTGGTCCTGTTTTATTTGTGTGATTGTGTCTATAGCTTCCTTCCAATCGATTATTGACAGTGGTTCACTTCAAAGTCAGGGAACTGCTCTTTCTAATGTCACAGTGCAGCTGACATACCATGGTGAACAGGAAAGTTAGGGATTTTAGTAGCAGTTGTAACCTGTTATCTTGATGACACTCCGCTTGTTAGCTCCTCGTAAACAAGAATGGGACAATTGACCTTCAAGGGATGGTAGTACAGATATGTTCACAGGTTTGCAGTACTTAAAAACAGACATCACCAACTTTATTGTCCCAGGTGTAAAATAAAGTGACGACATGTTGCAACAAATCTGTCTACATGCAATTTTTGTGATAGCAACGTTTATCATGAAAATATCTTTGACCATTTGGAGTATTTTATCAATGGCATTTATCCTACATGGACCTTAATCATTGTTTATAAACAGATACTTTGAATGTACATGTGCTTGTACTCTTATTTTATTTTTCACACGTACGTACATGTACATCCATTATGCACATGCATTTTTAACTGTTTTCAGTATGTACAATTGTAGTGATTGCACGTGTACAATAGATTGGCTAGAATATTGTTTCAGTTTCAGTTAAAATAGTGGGTATACACAAATTATAAACAAAGCATCTTCTGACCTTTATAGAGTCCAAAAAACCCTTCAAATCTGAGAACATTAAAGAAACGATCAAAACTGTTCTTGTACAAACATTTTCCAGCAAGAGATCCTCTTTGATTCTGGAGTCTTGTCTTCACAACATCAATAGGATGCGAAAAAGTGGCTCCAGTAGCTGTGGATATAATTATATTTGTAATAATCACTATCTGTAACAGTTTCTGATTTAGAGGATATTAAAATCATATATTCCCTTCAAGAATATAATATAATGTGGATTAAATAAGCTTTATTGAATGTATCAGCTGACAAAAGCCGTTTGACAAAAATGATCCGAGTTCAGATCAATTAATGATTAATGTACCAAGGTTGCACATGTTTCTAGTTGCATAGAGGCCCAGACAAGGTATACAACTACAAACCAAGGTCAAGCATCTTATAAATCACAGAGACCTGATAACCATAATTATTATGAACGATACACACATAAACCTATAACAGGTCTGATGTCCATTAATATAGACCTAACCACATGAAATGGCTGATATGGTAGCACTTGGTATATATGTATATAGACCTTGTGCGGCTGACGTCATAAGTTTAAATTTCCCGTATATTTACCGTATAATAAGTGTTTTTGAGTGGCAAAAGAATGGTTTTTTCTATTGCATTCTCCAGAAAAAGCGCACTTGGAATCACGAGCAGACAATATGTTGTTCAATTCCAATTGGGAACTACCAGACTGTTGAGATTCATCGACTTTCTGCTTGCAGTAGAGAGAACGCAGCAAATAATGGACTCCACTACACTGTATTGTATAGTATCTTGCCACTCAAAATGGCGGATTCGCCGTATATTTCCGTGTTAGATGACGTAACCGCACAAGGTCTATTGACATAATATAATATTATACAAGTAATGAACCTGCAGGACAGAACCCTTGCCCCACAAGGCAGTGTGAAAAGTGATTGGAAAACAAATATTCCTAAATCATTAATCACAGAAAATAATTGCAGACACTATAATAATTATAATTACTTTACATTTTTTTGTAGGTCAGTCAGACGAGTTTATAGAACAAAGGAGACGATGTCTTAAACGTTATCTAACTCTGATTTGTCGACATCCACTCTTATTCGTGATGTACATGTATAATTGTATATACAAATACATAATGTGTGCATGGGTTTAACAACTTACTCCATCCTTGTGTAAGTGTAGAAGAACAATACAAACTAGAAAAACAGTTTTTTGGCTTTTGGCTTCAATCACACGCATGAAATAAAATAGGTGGAGCTAAAACTGACAGTCATGGCAAAAAGCTTAGCCAGTGCTCAATGTTGTAGCAGCCATTACCTTGATTTCAAGCAGTGCTTCGAGAGCGATATTCTTCAAACAAGATGAGTTGTGTTTACATCTATTATTACATGTCTTCTGAAAATTGTGAAACTGTGTTATAAAAATTGGCATAACTTTAAAACTGATAGGTTTTAGAAAAAGCCTTTAACACTTGTATGATTTGAAGTCTGGTGGTAGCTCTTTTCAAGTCCCACTGTTCATAGTATTTCAGAAATTTTGGAAACAGATACACAAACATTACAGTGACCCTCTGCTGTGCCTATGCGGGTAAGGGTCAAACGCATGTACATGTACCCTCTAGATGAATTATGCCTACTCCAAATTTATGCACATTTGCCTACGTATACCGTATATCTAATTAACCAAAATATTTTTAAATTTTGATTTTTGACAACGAAGAAACTCAGGTAAACTTGCTACAGAGGATTTCAGTTCCGTGCCGTAACCACACCCTCCATATAAAATTATGTACTATTATATGGAGGGTGTTGTTACAGAACGGAATAATTGTGTCAACGGAACTGAAATCCTCTGTAGTAAAAGTAGCGATGTATTTTATATAATTATTATAATAATTATTTATTATTGCTTATTTTATTGCAATTTCAATATTGTTTACTGTTATATTTTTTACCTAACAACAAAAGCGCCTAGAGTGGTCATACATTCTAAGGGCCCCTAGACTGGTCATACATACCAAGTGCCCCTAGAATGTCATACGTTGCAAGGGCCCCTAGAGTGGTCAGTAAGGTTACGGTATACGGTTTGTTATTAATTATTCATGAGATACTTTTTTCCATTGTATCATAAACTGCAGTTTTTTTTATAAAACTGTACAACAAACAATGAAACGTTTACTGTAAAAAGTGACGATTTCTTTGGCACTTGTTTCTTGCTGTCTTATACTGAGCCACTGATGTCGATCCCTCATCTGCCAGATCTTCAGCGTCAAATCTAGCCACCAACAGTGCTTCTATTCTTGTCCTCTCTCCATTTCCGACTACTTTTGGACTTACTCGAGGGCGACTTGAAGAGATTTTAGCTCTCTAAGCCCTACAATTGGAGATATCAAGTCAATTGTATCTTCGGACACCATTATTACCCAAACCATGAACACAAAAAGCTTTGTTTCTTGCCAATCTTTTGTTGTCTTTGCAAAAACTCTTCGAGCTGCCCTGCCTACACCTGACTATAATTAGATAACACACAGTATATGGCAGGAATCTCGGTAACCAGGGAATAAACCGACGCCAAAAAAATAGCATGCATGCACTTCCATTTTGATATGTACTCAGCTGTGACTCACCCGCACATCACACGCATATTACGCGGGCAAATACTATACTGTAACCTTAAGCGGCTGCAAAGAAGCATCTGTTTGTCAGACGATAGTAGAATCTTAGCAGACGCTATTTAGAATTTCTTTAATTAAATATACGGTATATGTAGGCAGATGTGCATAAATTTCGAGTAGGCAAACCCGCACGATCCCCTCTAGATACCATTTGCAAATCTCTGTATTTAGATGATATGAATACAATTTCATTACCTCCTGCTATTCCACTGAGAGCAAATCGATACATATTGTCTGAAACTCTAGAACCTTCCTGACCATTAGATTTCTATAGATATTAGATTGTGGATATAAATGTGTGAAGGTTTATTTATCTGAACCAATTTGTCTATGCTTGAGTTTAAGGGTACATCAAATGCAAGTATTTATAATGCACCAAGTTGTACACATACCATATTATTCAAAACAAGTGTATATAGAGAAAAAAACATCCCTATGATTGCTTTAGTGAAGATAAAAGTATCCTTATGACTGCTTTGTGGTGTCCAGCATTCAGTAATCATGGCTGACTTTATCAAGCATGAAAGACAACAGCTTATTATAGTTATTATTTTGATTATCTACTCTCCTGACCTTTCAAAGGACCTTGTAGAATATAGGAATATATTTCAGGCAGAATAGCTAGCTATTAGTTCCAGTTTCTATGTAAGCTCAACAGCTTTCTTTCTGCTGGTTTGTAGAGCTTGATCGCGCGTTCTTTTACGCGCCACGCCCATTAATTGACCGAGCCCCCGGGAATGATGTAACTTCCTTAACTACGTATACAACGCATACTCGCGTAGGTGACACAAACATATATATATAATAATATATATATATATATATAAACATACTTCTAGCCTGTTACTATGTTGTTGCTATGTGTTATATTTCAACTATAAGGAAGTTATAGACCGGTTTATAACTTCCCAGTTTCGCTGACTCTCGCAGACGCTGTAACCAAGGTAATAGTATAGCGCATGCGTAATTAGAAAATTGTGTGGGCGGGGCGTTGCAGAAACAACTGTTCTTAGCTCGATAACTCTTGCATTTTACAAGATTCAAGATTGTAATTACTTTTACTGGTGAGTTGAAGTGTTAAAAAAGCTACAGATGTGAAATTCATGCTTCGTTAGTTGCAGAAGAACAGCAAGGCGAATGTATGAAACGTCCCGGGCTACGCCCACACTCTGGCTAAGCTTCATAACTTCCGTATTTTTAACAGTACAGACTTTTAACTTGTTTGAATGTATAGAAGAACTTCTAAGAACGTCATACATATCAACATTATCCTTCGTTAGTTGCTGGAAGGTAGCAAGGCGAGTGTTTGAATTGAAGTGGGTGGCTAGAAAACAGTTATAAAATGGGCGTACGGTTTATAACAGAATTCTAAGCCCGCGCACTCGGGCGTGCCGCCCTCGTTGCTAGGGCTTAGAATTCTGTTATAAACCGTACGCCCATTTTATAACTATAACATCGAACCCGTGGGAAAGCAATCATAGGGATGGCCCTACGGGCCATAAAAAGACATATGAAGACAAAAGTATTCCTATGACTGCTTAGTAGTGTCATCATTCACAACAGCCTACTATTTTGATTGTCCATTCTTCTTACTTTGTAAAGGTTTTTGAAAAACTTTAGGATTACATTTCAGCTATTATAATAGTTCCATGCCCATTAATTGACTGAGCCCCCCAGAATGACGCAACTTCCGTAACAACATATGCAATGTGTACATGTATGTGACACAAACATAATATAAATTCAAACCCATATATAGGTAAGTGGATAGCGCTGCACGCCATAAAAATGTACTTACACTGTCCTGTTTACAAATGCACAACTATGTATAAAAGTTAATTACTTCTAAACAATGGAACTTTGTAGCTTGGAAATAAACAACAAGTGCCCATGTTTTTAATCTTAACCTCATGTGGGCATTGATTGATTTAATTCTACTACAAGCACCATGTGTGTGTTACAAAGTGATTATTAGTATTCGTGTATTATACACATGAGAATATTGCACTTAGTAACTGCATGTACCTTTGTTTCAGCTTTTTCACTAGGAGATGGTGTGGAGGATTTTATTACTTCATGAGGAAGCAGTTTCTGAAATCCTTCCATATCTATATAACTACTACATGTATGAAGTGTGCAAAGATGAATGGAAATATGCATATGGATAAGGATGGATAGATGAATAAATGAACGGATAATTAAATAAAATAATTGCACTGAGACAATACTATAATAATTATAGTATTGTCTCAGTGCAATTATGTAAGTTGTAACACACACTCACACATAATTATTATTTGTGTGAGTGTGTGTTCAACTTACATTTATAAGCAAGAATACATAAGCCTGTAGAAAAACAGTTTTGTGACTTCAAACCTACGATAGATCAGGTGCTTGATAAGGTGGAGCTAGAAAATAACAAGCGCTTGATATTTTACTGCAAGGCCACTACATTGATTTCAAGTAATACTTTGTCTTCAAACAAGATGAGTTGTATTTCAATGTAATTGTATGTTATCACATGTCTTCTGTAAGTTGTGAAACGGTAACTGTGAGTTATACAAAATTGTCATAACTTTTAAACCAAAAGGTTTTTAGAAAAAGTTTATCTTTCATTTTAATTTGAAGTCTGCTGGTAGTTCTTTCGGAGTGCTAATGTCCATAGTTTTACAGGAAAATTCTGGAATACACACAGACAATATGATTACAGAAACAATCTACTGTAAACATGTCAAGAGTCAAAACCATATGCAGCAACTGAAGTATAATTATATTGAACTAAGTTAGTAATACAGTTGGTGACTTCCTTGATTACTTGTACATGTATGAGCATTTTCTCTGATGTAGGTAGGGAGTCATAAACTGGCCTAACAATGATGAATAAGCCTGGGTCACTGGGATTGAGAGATGGCTAAATAATTGGATGGATGGATGACGAATCTACATGTATGTACATGTACAATGGTACGTACACATAATTATAAAACATAAATATAGTTTATTTAGACATATATATAGTTCAGTAAGTAGCTGTACTTACCCAGTAGGATGATCTATACTACACAATTCAAATAATAGAGACACTTGTAATGGAGTTATTTGAGGATATTTCTGAGACTCTCTTAATAACTGAACTATATTATAGAGAATAATAATATGTGTCAGTAGTGGTGTGAAAATAGCCAGTCACACAGGACATTGTTTGATAAATCTAGTTATTGTCTTGTAAATTTTAAACTGAACTGTATGCAAAGTATATGGGGAGCAGGACAAGAGTGAAAATAGGTCAACATGTCCAATAGTTGAATCACTGTTTCCACCCCATGGAAAATAATTCAATGTTATAAATATCTTCATACTTCAATAATTGTATTGCTACCTTATTGGCCATTAATCCTGTCTCCTAAAGAATAAAATTATATTTACAGGAGGTACATTGCAAATATTCAGCTGCCAAAATCTTGTAGTAACAATTTATGGTATTGCCTAACCATACTGATGTAAAAAAGAAACTTCAATAATTATTATTACGGCAATAATACTCAAATAGAGTAAAATACATTACTGCTCAAACTGTATCCCTGGTGAACCAAATAATAATAATGTTGATTTGCTGTTTGAGACTAATATATATGTACTGTCAGTGAACAATTGGACAATTTTATATAGTGTACTTTTAAACATGATGTATAACTCCATGTCTAGTTTGGTCTTGTAAATTCTTATTAATTTACCATTACACTTTTTCATTTCCTGTCACTATGTTTTAAATTCCACTTATTTACTTAACTTTAAAGAAGAGCTTCTTTTTAATCACTAAGAGAACGTATTATACAATCATTTACTGGTGATATTACATATACAGTTGTATGTAGGTGAAACAATGGATGAAACAACAGAGGAGAAATCAACCAATGAAAACCAATGATCTAACAATTGTGTATATACAGTGTACAAAGGTTGATGTAAATACATATGTGTTAGTGTTTTAGTATGACAATAATGACCACTTAATAGTACAACAGTTTTTAAAACAAAATTAGTTGTAGTTGATTAGCTAAAATAATATTAGGCTTACTAAAAGGGCTTTAGTTTTAGATAACTAACTAAAAATGCCCCTCAGGTTAGCCAATTTTCTGCTGTTATAACGCCACCTTAATTAACCTTCATTGCTACAGACAACAAGTAGCTGTACTTAAGTAGAGTTACAATTATGGAAGTGTATAAATTATTTTTGTTAGTACCCTGGCTTGTTCACATACATCCTTTGGTTTTGACATCCTTATATGATAGACACATGACAGATTCTACATAATGTCAATTTTGTATTCTTTACTAAGTGTATATTTCATGAGTTGATTACAACATTCATAAATCATCTTTTTTCCAAGAAAAGTCAAAATACTAAAGATGCTACACAAACTGACAAGTTTGTATAACAAAGCCAAAATGGAAATCATGTCACATAATAATAATAAGGAAGTAACTTTCAGTAGTTACCTCTCTATTGAGTTTACAATTCTCTGTGTTGAATGATGCAAGGACTACAGCTACCCATACAATTTCTATAACTGCCTGTAGGAGTAGGTGGGTTTTGGTAATTCTGACTATGGTCTTTGGACTACTGATTCTTCATGTTTCACATACACTAAGTAAGTGTTTAAAGATGTTACCATCCACCGGGCATATTATATATACAGGCAATATCACTTATACATCATTCAAATCTACATGTAACTGATTCTGATACTATGATTGATAATGACCGATACTGATTACTAATCCCATTCGGTGCATCACTAATAAGGATATACATATAGAATACATATAGAATACATATTTATGTAGACTATAGTATATCCTTGTTTCGCAATGATATACATGTCTTTCACAATTGTACATATACATAAAATATGGAAGTTTGTGTATCATACCTTGTGTAGCCTTTCCTTCACGATCACAAACAGCCTGTACCAGATTTCTGAATAAGTCTAAATTTCCTAACATTTCATTAAATGCTTTAAAATATGGATAGCGTACTCGTCTACCCAAACTACCAGCTACCTGTGTGTAAATGTACACATGTACATAATTATACATGTATATAGTATATAAACTTACATGCTGACAAACATGATTTTGAACACAATCAGACATTTCAAATCCCCTGATTTTTTTCATTAGATCCACAAATTCTGTAGCAGGTATGGTACCACTTTGATCCTTGTCACGAAGTATAAATGCTTGACGAGCATGTTCAGTTGATAAGTTCTGAGAAGGGAGAGAGAAGTTGAAGAGAGAGAGAAAGAGGAAAGGAAACATTAGAGAAGTGAAAAACTTTGTTTGCTGTGTACATTATGTTAGTAAACAATATTGCTATGGTCTCCAAAAAAGAGAAGGATAGAATGATAAATAACAAGTAATATTGTTATTTTTATTGTCAAGTGCTTGTGAACGAGGTCCAGATGGAATGTGTGCAATGGAAAACATATACAAACAAGGTTGAGACGGTGCCTTAAGAAACTAAACTGCTTTGTACTTCATTATTTATGATAGCTAGCTAGCTGCTTATATACAGTTGTTATATGGAAATAGTTTGTTTTTTCACGGTATCAACCTGATCTTGTTTGTATACTCTATTTGGCATTGACGTTCCTACATACATGTACGCTTTTAGAATAGCATTTTGTAAACCATTGAATTCAAATTACTAGGTGCGGTTGCTTGAAAAAATGTATGAAGTATGTATAGTGGGCTAAAAATATTCATAAGCTGTTTAAAATTAAATTAGATTCATGCTACCGCAAATGTGATAATGATTGCTTTGTGATCACAACCAAAAATCAGTGATGATGACTTTTTTTATATGTATCTGAAACCCAACAGCATAATTATAGATACTTGTTTTTCCATTCTCTTGTTAACAGTTCTTGTATGTAAGAATAATAAAAACAAAACTAAAAATGATAGAAGATGTAGTGATGACAAAACGCAAACAATGTATGCAAACACAAGGTTGGATGGTGTTAACACTGGATTTTTAATCAAGGTCTAGACTGTCAAGTGTGTCCTACCTCAACAAAAATTAAACAAACCACTTCCATGTACCCCTACATAAGTACCTATGTAGCCGTATTTTTGTAGGAGTGAGAGAAGTAGTTTCGGGTACATCTGAAATTCAACTTGAAACATCAGAAGAACATTTTTTAGGAAATCTCAGAGGTATCCACTAATAAGTCAGATAGATATGGTCAAAAGCGTTTTAATGACGTTAGCAGAATATTGAGCTAGTATTTTGCCTGCATTGTGAGAGAGTAGGGGAGCATTTCAGAGACAGAGAAAGAAGCAATGTCTTCATGTACAACTTCTGTGGAATGTACTTCGTAGCTGGCATGGCTGACTATATAAAGCAGTGAAGCTCTTCAACTTTTTGAAAAGGCAATTTTAGATTCAGGGGCTAAGTGTGAATCTGGTACAGTACATTTGATTTGAACTGTCTACAAAGAATTCAAAACATGTGGTAATGAAATAAATGAACGTCAGGATGTGCTTTACCATTTACCATTTGCAAACATAATATTTTCATTAGTATGGCATAACTCAAAATGGTCTCACCCATTTACTCAGTAGTTCATTTCCGCACGACAGTAGTTTAACGGTAGTTTTGACAGAATTTAACCCTTGCCATTAAAATTGGCTAACCCAAATACATCAAAATGTATGCATTATGATGTGAAAAATACATTAGGCATCTATTTATGTCTGCATATTATTAATCTTGCTTCACTAAATTGATAGGGGGATAATACATCTATGTATGTTTAGAACAATAGCTGGAATTCAATCAATAGTTTAAAATTGCTATTTCTAAATGTAATTATGCATGCATTTCTAAAATCCTTTGTTGTTTTTAATTTATTAACCCAAGCGCGTAGGCACGGGGTTATAGTAATCGGTTTGTGTGTGTGTGTGTTACCACGTAATCTTTGCAAATACCTGGTGCTACTGGTTCATTGACACTGCTTTCCAAACGCTAGAGTCTGATAATTCCGACATTTAAACGATTTGTGATAATCTCGTCCACAAATGAAATGACGATCTCCAGCTTTCATGGAATCGATAGACTTTTCTCAGTCGCCATTTTCGCTTATTCTGTACGTTGCGCATGCGCGTCGGTGTAGATAGCAGCATGTGTGGGGCTAGTCATCATGTCATTGTTTGTGCATGTATACCGTTTTGTTTGGTTGTTACTGTGTGAAGGTTAGTTGCTTATTTCTTATAAGACAGTTTTGTGTATCTTGTGCTATTGTTTTGATTGTATCATGCATTGTACAGAAATGATGTCGCGAGGGTTTTGCACTTTAGTGCATTCATGGATTCTGTAATTCTTCCATTCTGCATCTCTGTACTTCTGCTACTTTGTGTAGCAGAAAAGCTAATTTACAGAATTAGATTCAGTTAGGCCACTTTCAATTAAATTGTTTAATGTAGTATTCATACACAATGTGTAACTATTAATTTACCTGAAGAAGTTGACTGAATTCATAATAGTCCAGACCATGTGATTTGTCGTGACCAAAATATTGTTTAACAAATGTACACTCAAAATCAAAAGGGACAGCTTGACAGAGAGTGGTAGCACTTAGAACCTTCTTGAAATTACCTGTTGAGTTTGATATAATTATGGTTCCAATTAGAAATGGAGCAATGGGATGAATATAGATTAATATATAAATTTATGATCAATGTGCAGTTATGTGTATGTGCATTGCAGATGACATCATTTGTGATAGAAACCTCTCCTGCCTCCTCCAAACTCTCACCATATGATACTTTTCCCACATTATCCAAATCAAACATTTTGAATGCCAATTGATTTACAGCATCACCAGAACAAAGAAATGACTCAAATTCACAAAACTCCATGAATGATATGAGACTATGTAAGATAAGTAGATGTGACTATAATTATGTGTATACATGTATGAATGTGTGCATGCATGAGTATGAGAGCAACTATGAGAGCGAGTACATGTAAATACATTGGTATGAGTATGTGAGTGTGGTGATGCATGAGTGTGTGTGACTGTGAGTGGAAAGTTTATGTGAGTAACACTATGTACTTGCATATTTGTGTATGACTGATTGTGTGACAATGTGTTGTGTAATATTGTGTGCAGATAGAGGTAAGCATTTAAAGGTACTTACTTATTTTGGGTAGTATCAGCTATTGCTCCTAGTCTATTTAAGGTTTCATCATTTGGGTTTTCTTTATCAAGAATCTGAAGGAACTTGCAGACAAAATCGTTAACACTCATAAACTCTTTACCATCTTCCTTCACTGAAGCATACTGTAAAATGAAACAAGTAATACACATGCATTAAATTCTCTAGTGTCTGTTTTCTGCCTATTGTAGCCCATCACTTTGTAATGTAAACTTTACAAATAGGGTGTGAAGTTAGTAAGCCAACTATCTTTCCTGAAGTTCCCAAAGATGATCGGAAAATGCTAAAAACTGCAAAGTGGTGATGTCAATGTTAGCAACAACACATTATAATTGGTGTGCCTGTTTTCACTAACAGCTAAACACCACTCTTTAACAGGTTTACTGTTCATCTTGATCACATGAATATGGTGTCACTTTGTATCAATTATAGTCTAGCACAGCCAGCCCTCTGGCTCCATTTAACAAAGAATGAAAGGGGCTGACTACACAAGACAGTCAATTATGGATGATCTTGTGTACCTCATGCAGTACTTTGGCAAGGCTACAAAATAGTTACAGGAAAGGTTAGCTTAATAATAGTGAAACAGTTTTATGGCAGTAATCATCCAGGTAACACATCTCACTCAGATCTCCTAAAAACATTTTTTTCATTCACAAGACCATTTTCACAGAGCCAGTCATAATAATGCTAATTTAAGGGAATTTGTTCTATATTTTAAAATAGAGCTTTGAATACCACAGGCATAGGAATAGGGTGGCGCTACAGGGAATAAAATCCCCCGCAAGAAAACAAATTATGGTGCTTAGCTATCCCTAAAGTTTCAAATAAGCATATTTATATATAGCCATCGTAAATGGGATTAGAAACAGCACACATGAACCCATGTCTGATGAACTCTGTTACAAATGGTCATTGAAAGTGTAATGGTTTGCCAAAAACAGCAATTGCTACTTCTCAAACAAAAAGCTTTCACTTTTTGAAAAGTGGGCGTTCCAAAACACATGAAACAGGAGCAGTGCAAACCATCACCCACCAATAGAATGAGACATGGACTGTAATGCAAGTGCACGGGCATTTCCAATCCCATTTACATAGGGTATACAGATTTAGCCATCATGATTTGACCACACTCATCACAAAAGTTTTAATTATTCATGAAAATTTTAGCCCATTGCTTTCTTTATAATTATATACCTATGTCTATATAATACTATCAATTTCTTACAAACAATTGATAGTGTAGTACATATTTTTCAATGAGCACTTGGCATAAATAATTAATATAGGTATGTGCTAGTCTTGTGTAGCCAGACCCTCTCACTATAATGAAGCAGGAAGGGTCTGGGAGATCTGTGTTGAGGCAGTCATCTAGTGCTTTCACTTAACGTGGGAGGGGCTGACCATGCAAGACTAGTACCATAGCCGGTTTGCGAAAATGCAAACACATCTTTTCCTATCTGAAAAGCTTTAATTACTTCGATCTAATTCTCTTTTAAGTGTTTTTATCCTTATTCTACTTTTGGCAGATTTGATTGCTTCTTCAAATTATCCAATCACCTCCTCTCAAACATAAGTGCAATCAACAATAATCTGGTAAAAGTACTAGAAAACTGCCTCAACACAGACCCTCCTGCGCTGCTTCATTAGAGAGGGAGGGGCTAGATGTGAGACTAGATATGTGCAGCATGGGTTTGAAAACAGGAATATGTGCAGAGAAGTGCTTGGTAAATACCAAACTGCCACACCCCATTTATTAGTAAAAATTTACAATGTTGTGGTTTGTATTTTTGTGGAGTGTCACATCAAAATCTCTGGTACTGATCAAAACCGATTACAGGTACCAGTCGACATCATGTACATTATGTACAAAGGGAAAACATATCTAACAAGTGTATATAGAGAAAAAAACATCCCTATGATTGCTTTACAAATTTAAGTGAAGATAAAAGTATCCCTGTGACTACTTTGTGGTGTCCAGCATTCAGTAATCATGGCTAACTTTATCATTGATGCCTGAAACACATCAGCCTATTATAGTCATTATTTTGATTATCTACTCTGTTTACCTTTTAAAGAACCTTGTAGAACTTAAAGATATTTCAGGTAGGATAGCTAGCTATTTGTTCCAGTTTCTACGTAAGCTACACAGTTTTCTTGAGCTTGATCGCGCGTTCTTTTACGCGCCACGCCCATTAATTGACCGAGCCCCCGGGAATGATGTAACTTCCTTAACTACGTATACAACGTATACAACGCATACCCGCGTAGGTGACACAAGTATAATATATATAGTTCGAACCCGTGGGAAAGCAATCATAGGGATGGCCCTACGGGCCATAAAACATTATCATACAAAACATATATATTACTAGATGTTCTTAGAACACATACCCCGCACAATAATAATACAGCCGTAATGACAGTCCACATAATAACAATGCAGAATATGTTGACAAACCATGTCATCCTGATATCAAGTACCTCCTCTGACTTCCAAGGGGATAATCACATGTAACTATCCTTGATTGGAAGTACTCAATAAACTCTAGCTGACGGCATGGGCAGCCAGAAATCAAGATGAATCTTATATATAATCCTTATAGCTCATAAAAATTCCATTTGAGATATCAACTAAAGTTTTTCAGAAGGGACTTGTGCAGTAAAATATCTCATGTTTTAGATAAGTTTAGAAGATATATAAAGTATTACAAACTTGTTTTCAAATTTATTTATTGATGACAGACAGACAAAACCAATCGCTTAACCCCTTCGCAGCATACTGCACTGGGTAATTACAATCAAGTATGCACGATCTTTTATTCACTTTCAGAAGTACACATTTCAACTTATTCTTGTTCTACTAACTAGGACCATGCCATGTCGTAATCTTCAAGTTTTACAGCCATGCCCAGGTAGTAAGACTTATCGACTCCGATAATTCTTTTACGTATTGATAACCCTCTGTGAACTACCTTGAAGTCTTTTCCTCATATGGTAGATCTAACATCGCCTATTAATACAATTAAGCATGAGCTATGTGCTGATAATTAGAATAAATGGCATAGTCACACGTGAAAATGTAACAAAGCCTCCAGATATGATGTATAAGTAATTAGAAGACACAATTTTGGTACAGGAAAAGAAGAATCAAATGAGCTGAAGTTCCTAGACTATTAAGAATGAAGACATAAAGTTAGCTATAATTATATTAATTACCACAGCCGGATAGTGCAACTAGGATTCTATTTCTTGTTCCATGTTTGATTTCATAACTGTCTGGTGACGTAAATGTGTAATTAAATCAGGGTTTCATTTTTGGGGCGGGGGGGGGGGGGGACGGGGGCATTCACTCCCCTTGCTAAAATCTTGCCCCTCCTCCCCCCCCCCCCCATTGACAAATTTTCAATCTATATCTCAAATCGAATCACTTAGCATTTATAGTCCTTCATTTAGGAAATTTGTCTGAATGCACTGCAAAGGATGATGTAAATAGTACTTAATCCACGCAATCTAAGTAGGCATAATAGGCTTGTGGCAACATGAAGCATAATGCAGGCATAATAGGGTTAATAATTAAAATTATTAAACTTAATAATCACCTCAGTAAAACAAAGACTTGCATGTGTGAAAGAGTGTAACGACATCTTTCAACCATCAACAAAACTGTTTCAGTGACGGGACAAACAGTCCAGTTGGACCGATTTTGGCTAGACATATATTTTGTGAGATTAATCAAAAAAAAGATTAGGGATAAGATTTGATAAATAAAAGGCGTGACTGAAACATTGGGTGTAGTGGGTGTGGCTGCACACATGAAATTATGCTTGAAGACAGTGCAGTAAGCTATAGGTTAGCAGATTCTCCACATCAACCTGGATTTTTTTATTCATCTGTACATGACGCCATGCTTCTGAGTTAAATAGCTACACTGGTCAAATTTTGCTTGCTACGGGCCTGTGTTTATACAAACATCCATTATGTTGCAGTACAATAAACATTGAATGTTCATTGATTATTTATTATAAATTTTATATATTCTAATGTCATGAAATTCTTGAAATGACTGACGGTGGGGATGCCACCAATGGCAGCTGAAGTTGCTACGCATATATGAAAAATATGGCCCTCTCATAATCTTCTTTGATTTCAACACAGACTTAAAGGTCAGACTATTCAGTGTGAATTACTTTTATTGTTTCTATGGTTACTAGATACACTTAAATATTATTCATGATCATAACAAATCCACCCATATGTGGATTGAAGTTAACAGTAAATATTATTCATGATCAAAACAAATCCACCCATATGCGGATTGAAGTTAACAGTAAATATTATTCATGATCATAACAAATCCACCCATATGCGGATTGAAGTTAACAGTAAATATTATTCATGATCATAACAAATCCACCCATATGTGGATTGAAGTTAACAGTAAATATTATTCATAACCATAACAAATTCACCATGGATATGTGGATTGAAGTTAACAGTAAATATTATTTGATAAAAACAAATATGAAACATTGCATACATTATATACACATATCACATACTTATATACATACATCTTCATCAGACAACTTTTAATTCTGGGGGTCAATTCAATCTAAGCTTCCACATTCTGTGGCAGAGGAGGAGTGGGAAACCCAATACATGATACCAGAGTTTTTGATAAGCTCATATGGCGAACCATTGGCCAACCATTGGCCAACCATTGACCCAACGAGCTTCTTATTTGGTGCTGCACATTTCACTCTTTGGGCCAGATGGCGCAGTTAATGCTGATATTATTATCACTAACAGCATTAACTCTTTGTTAATTAGCTCAAAGTGTCTTACCGGTGGCCCACACATTAACCACTGTTGGGCCAATTTGGCCCATGCTTCAAAACATATCAAAAACTCTTCATGATACATTTATCAACATGTATTATATACATTCATGGTACATACATACAGGTAGTACTAGTGTTAGGCAAAATGGAGAAGAAATGTTTTATGCAAGACCTTAAATGCAAATGAGGCTTAAACCATTCTTATTGCTAAAGATTGAAGACTTAACAAGTGGTAACCAGATATCACCAAAGCAAAACAAAAGCCTATTTTACTATGCAAGAAATGTTTTTAAGGATTTGCCTATATTAGCGGCACAAACACATGAAACAGGAGCAATGCAACCATCACCCACCAATAGAATGCGATGTGGACTGTAATGCAAATGCATGGGCATTTCCAATCCTGTTCACATAGGTAGGCCATACAGATTTAGCCATCATGGTTTGATCACAAAAACTTTAATTATTCATAAAAACTAATTTAGTCCCACAAAGTAACTTTGCTTTCTATATATTTATATACCTATGTCCATCAATGTCTTACAAAATATTGATAAACAACATACTATGTATCTTTCAATGAGTACTTGCCATAAATGATTAATATACGTAGGTATCAATAATAGAAAATCAGCACAAAGGTATTGCCTAAAATATATATTATCACAGTTATCACAGTTTATCATCAGAAAGAATAATAATTCTAAACTCAATTAACAAATATAATAATTAACAAGCTCAATTACCAAGTACACTTTAACATCTTTTCCAGGTAGTGGAACAGTTTTGACATCTGATTCCAGCCTAAAGGTAGTCCACACTAAGCTTTTAGTGTTTTGTTTTCTAACCTAATTCATCTCGTAAAAGCGAATTAATTATATAATGTGGTTATTATAAATTATGGTCAGAATGGGTGTGACTGTTTATGTGGTTATACAGTTTTGCTATTGTGGCCACCGGTAACCATAACACTATTTGAGTTTTATATTTTACAACTTCTTGACAGAAAGGAAGTGTAACTTAATAGAATACTAAATTAAATGTAATACACTGGATCTTGGATGTACCACACTTGTAGATTACGAGGGTATACCAATAGGTGGTGGCATGTTGGCATTCTTTGTTGGATGTGGTCAGGCAGTGCTTTGATTCAAATGTCCACCCTTTCATGTTACTTTGAAGTTAGCTTAGGTACTTTTTTAAAAGCAAAAGGAGATTAGAATGGCATGTTGATGTATGTGTATAGACTTTCTTTCTAGCTACTTCTAGTGAGAGAGAAAGAGACGTTGAGATAATAAATGAAAAACAGCGTTCGTGCAGTAATTGGTAAGCAAGGTTGATGTAACTGTTTGATTGCTCCAGGAGGTCCAGAAAATTGCAAAGAATCTGTGGATCTGTGATCGTGAGCCATATCTCATACAAACTTAATCAAGGTAGGTGTGGCTATAAATATGTGTCTGTTGCAAGATTGAAAGGGTTACCGCAATTCAATTATTCATGATATTATCGAATTACCAGTATATCGCCCAACCCTAATAGGTATGTACTAGTCTCGTGTAGCCAGACCCTCTCATTATAATGAAGCAGGAAGGATTTAGGAGATCTGTGTTGAGGCAGTCATCTAGTGCTATGGGAGGGGCTGACTATGCAAGACTAGTATCATAGCCGGTTGGTGAAAATGCAAACACATCTTTTTCTATCAGAAAAGCTTTAATAAATAATTGGTTTGATCTAATTCTCTTTTAGTGTTTTAAACCCTGGTCTACCTCGGACAGTTTCAATTGCTTTTTTAACATCCATATTTTTCCAATCATCTCTGCTTAAAGTTAAGTGAAATCACCGAATATCTGGTGAAAGCACTGGACGACTATAGCTAACTCAACACAGATCTCCCAGACCCTTTCTGCTGGGTAAACGAGACTAGGTATGTGCAGCATGAAAACTGGAACATATGTAGAGAAAGATAAGAAACTGCCACTCTGCCATTTATTAAAAAAAAATATATTCTAACCCTGTGGTTGGTGTCACCTCAAGCAAAGAAACATATTGTAAGTGGGAGACCTAGTTTTGGCACATGAAGCATGGCACGATAATTGTCTAGCTCATTAATAATTCACTACAAAATGCATCAATTATGAAATAATTATTACGAGATGTGACTAGACTACACATTATAACAATAGCACTGACATATTATACATGGAAGATTAAGCACTTTTTGTGCACTTTGGAGATGGTGGCTTTGCACACACTAAAAGAGTGATCTCTGCAAACTCTGCATTTGAAAAATTTTTAATTTATGAAAAAAGTGGGTGGGAGTGGGTGGGGGTGGGGAAGGTTGTGCATGGGCCCTGGTTCCATCACCTATGTATGTCATGCCAAAATCTCTGAAACTGATTAAATCAATTATACGTACCCGTCGACTATCATATACATACAAATTAAGGGAAAAAATATCTATATCATACAAATAATAATAATAATCAAGTATGCACAATTTATTTTTTTTACTCACAGTCAAAAATACACGTTTCAACTCATTCTTGTCAGCTCTTCTTACTACAGGATCATGCCTTGTCCACATACCGCAGGCTGTTAAAGCCACGCTTCGACTAGCCTGGAACTCCCATGAAATCTGTTATATACTGAGTGAACTAATAATATTCATAAGTGAAGAATTTTATCTTCTATATTTATACGTATTGCAGACTAACCTCATTTTGTTTTAATTAATGTAAAACGCATGGCATGTCAATGGAGCAGTGCTGAGCGGAAGGCGATCAAATTCAAGGCCGACATAAGGATCAATCATGGCGAAGTTCATACCGTGGTACCACATCCAGAGTCTTGTGCAGCTCGTCCCAGCTCCACCCACGTAGTTTCACTTGTGGAGCTAAATCTGGTGCAGTGTATGTATGTATCTTTACTGACTCTAGTTCTTCATTGTATTGCAGACTAGTGACACGCAATATTAATAATATTGTTGTATGTGTCTCCTCTTCTTCACTGCATAATACACTGATGACAATATTTAATAGTGACAGAAAGTAGGATTTTTGGTAGTCTAAAATTAACGAAGCTATATATAAGGATCTTTACCAGTTTCTATATATTCCAATCTTCCCGAACTTGATTTTCTTATAATTATATTTAATTTGTTAGGTCTTGTTTACTGTATCATAGACCGGTGACAGTATTTTAGTTGCGATGGAAGGTAAGGATCTTTAGTAATTTAAGCAATGAAGCTAAGGATCTTTACTAGTTTCTATAATTATTGCAAACATCGTGAACTTGGTTTTCTTTCAAAGGTACATTATATCTGATACCCGGTAATTAGATTTAATTATTTCCGTAAGTGTCTCCAAGCCTTGTTGTTCACTGGTGGCAGTAATTGAATCTAAAGATGGTGGCAGTATTAAATAGTGACAAAAAGTAAGGATCTTTAGTAGTTTAATTAATGAAAATCGAAGCTAAGGATCTTGACTTTGTAGTTTCTATATCTCTGATGTGTTTTCTTTTTAAAGTCAATAATTAGTCTACGCGAGACTGCTCAATAATTACTGCAAGTATATTATACTGCTTGTACAATCACAGTTATCACAGTAATGTGATAAAGTGTAAACTCCAATTAATGCTATATTAGCAGCCACATTGATGATGATTTAAAGGTGAGGTACAAAAATGATATAGACATGGAAAAATTAAAGCTTCATCTACAACTCCTCCCAGATGCAATAAAATCTGTAAAGTTAAATGGCATTCCAATCAAGTCCTAGTGCAGAATGTAACTTTTCTGCACTAAAACGTGTCAAAACGTATCTAAGAAATTCCATGACTCAATCGTGATTAAAGCTCCTGCACATTCGTAGGGAAATGACAAATTTACAAGATATAGAATTCATCAAGTTTAATGACCAAAGAATAACGTTTTTGGAAATGTTTCATTTATTTTGATTATTGTCAATTTTGTTGTGATATTTTTTAAGCTGCCCCTCCAATAAAATTTTCATTCCTACTCCACTGTGGAGTGTAAGTTGTAACACACACACACATACACAAATATAATATAAAATCAGTATATATAATAATTGTAATTAATTATTATTATACTCAAATATTGTCTGCCGTTATTTTCTTGTCAGTGACTGATTTTTCCCAAATGGCGAGGGTTCTGCACTGCGAGTGCATTCATTTTATTATTATTAAAAATAAAAATTTCATTAATATTTATACAACGGTGCGTGGGCGATCGCCATGATAACCTTTGATGTACCGCAGGAGATAACATGGCCTATATAGCCACTAAATCATCTAATTGTATTTTCACAGTTTTTACAGTCAACACTAATTGGGATAGTACTATGGTTTCTACTTGACAACAGTGATATCAAATGTGATTTAATTGCATACTTTTGTGTTACCATGGTATAAAATACTGTTTGGAGGCAGTTATGGGCCTTGAGATAATTGTCTTGGGCTACGCCCTCAACCAATTATCTCGCGGGTGTTATATGTCCATAACTGCTGAGTTACTGCAACATAACAATTATTGTAGTAATGAGTATCTACATGTAATAATTCAGCACAATCGTGTGATATCTGTGGGCAATTCAAGTAAACAACAAGATATTTATTATGCCAATAACCATGCATGTACAAAAGACATTACAAATAATTGTACATGTCTTAGAATATTGAGTAGTGTCTTGAGGCCTGTCATATTGTAGCTATATACACACTCGCAGAATATGGATCACTTCCATACTTATTATGTTACAGTAAGCGTAACTCACATTTAAGTATGCCCCGAATAAAATTCAGGTATATAAAATCAATTTTTTTAATTACCGCTGGATAAATAGTACACTGTGACACCGGTTCCCGCGTACACACAATTTCGTTGTTTCTCTCCTGCAATGGCTTCTATACTACAAATGAGAAAGGTGTGTCAATTTGCCAGTCGTCTTTGGTGGTTCAGCAGTACCAGCACCGTTACAACTATCGTAAGTAATAGTTCTATCAATTGTGTGTTGAAGAAATCCAATACAGTATATAAATGTAATTATCATAATGATATTGATTTCTTATATATATCGTGAGAGTGCTCTAACCAACACTATTGCATCCTATTTGCCCGAGAACACGAGTGCTAGAGTAAAGTGTCAATTATCGGACACCACGCATATTCGGACGCTATAGCGCTCTCTCTACCACTGCAACTGGAATTACTACACCATAGTAAGAAAGTATACTAAGTAATATCTCTGCATACCAAGTTTCATGACGATCGCTTGCTTGGTCTTAGAGTTATAAGCTTGCAAAAATGAAATTCGGACTCGCCTATGATCGGAAAAATTAATATATTGACGGACAGCTATCCATACGTCTTATGGAACTGCTGGAAATAAATGGTTACTGTACCATAAGCTGCACCAACATCTACTGTAGTCATAAACCAAATCTCGTCTCTTAAAGTTGCTTGACTGATTTTTTGTATTCAACTATCTGGGCCATTCTGAGCAATCAATAATCGGCCACGCCTTTTTGTAAATAGTACAGTGTTTAACAGTTAAACTTAGCAGTATCAAGAAAGTTAACATATTAACAGTTAAAGTATAATTTTTAGAATTTTTTGGTGACCAATAAAATTAGAAGAATTTATTATTTCCAATTGAACTCTATACTAATTATGAAAAACAAGTACATCATAGGAAAAACAAGTACATCATAGGGATATATATATATATATATATATATATATATATATATATATATATATATATATATATATTATGTATAATTATATATATAATTATATATATATATGTATATATATTTATATCATATATTTATATATATTTATATAATATATTTATATATTTATATCCATGTGGTTTCTTAATGTGCTGCAAAAACCAAAATGAATTTTAAGCAACTAGATAGTGTGGTTTCTAGAAATACACCCACTCAACATAAACAAATCAGTTGATAACACCTCTAGTTTGATTTAAACGTTTTTTTACGGTAATAGAGCCCTCGGTAAAACAGATACAGCACCTAAAGGTGTTATAATATGCTGACGTCACCCATTGAAAGCACAGGTGGTATATTCAGTATATACCACACTATGAGAGGTGTACATAAAACTACAACTAAGTGTATGTAATACCACAGGTGTTTATAAGCTGCTTGAACAGAATTTAGTTTAACAATCAAGAAATAAAGTGGGTGTTTCTAGAAATACACCCACTCAACATAAACAAATCAGTTGATAACACCTCTAGTTTGATTTAAACGTTTTTTTACGGTAATAGAGCCCTCGGTAAAACAGATACAGCACCTAAAGGTGTTATAATATGCTGACGTCACCCATTGAAAGCACAGGTGGTATATTCAGTATATACCACACTATGAGAGGTGTACATAAAACTACAACTAAGTGTATGTAATACCACAGGTGTTTATAAGCTGCTTGAACAGAATTTAGTTTAACAATCAAGAAATAAAGTGATCAACAGAACAGCAAATAAATACAAATTAAATTGAAAACAAATGATGTAGAATAGTCATTAAATAAATGTTCAGCGCAACAATATGACGAATACAGTACTAACAGACATCAAGGTAAATATCAATCACAATCACATTAGGCTATCGGAGTAACTAATGATTCTTTAGTACATGAAATAAATTTCAGAATTGAACTTACTAGTTTGCCTTTGTGAAAATTTGAAACTAAGATCATAATATTATTACTCTTCCTTGATAAAGACGCATACTTAATGGCAAGAAATTTGATTTGCTGCTCAAAGTATATCGAGAACCTCTCATCAGGAATATTGAATCTTTCGCTAAACAGTTACACACAGAGAAGGTTCTACTATATTCTTTGCTCCAGGCAATCAACATCATCTATTATAACTATAATATTATGGTGTAGTGCACTAATATACAACCTTTGACCTCTGTTATCAGTCTTAGGTTGTATATTAGCGCAATACACCTACTTAGTACCATGGTTTATATATTACATATAATAAATTATATATTATACTTATATATATAATAATATATGTATATTATTATATATAATTATAATATAATAATTATATATACATGCATGCACATCATTATTATAATTATTTTTGCAACACTTTTCAAGTTTATGTTAATCTTTATAGTTACTACTATTTTAAAGTTTTAGTGATAATTGTTATTGCTATCACTATTCCTAATAGTGATGTACAATACTTAAAGTGGTATTCTGTTACATTAGGAAGACCAGTCATTTCTTCACATGGCATGTTGGAATGGAGACTTGGAGGTGATTAAGCTCCTGTTCAAGAAGTCACCAACACCTGTAAAATAATATTGCCGAGATAATTGATAAGGTGAGTAATTGTTTTGTTACTATTACTTCATAGGAATGAATTCTTGTGAAACTGCTATTAATGGATGATATCTAGTAAAATCTTCCATTGTGTATGTACTGTTGACCACTATGGTGCATGGTTGCATTATTATCATTTACATGTAAAAAAGAGTACATTTCTCATGAGGTTTTGATGTAGTGTGTCTGTTTATTATATGTATGTACATGTTTACATTAGAATATACTCTGCCATCTATGATCATTGGAAAAAAACAATAATATTCATTTCTTGCTCGTACTGAGATGATATGCAGTTATTAATTTTCAGTCTGATATATAATTGTTTTCACATCAAACAAATCTCCAGTGTCTTGCCTTCTATGTTCATTTTGAGCTTAATCAACAGTTACTTGTTGATTAAGCTCAATATGATGGACACAGAAGGCAAGGCAAGGCATTCACAAAACTGTATTTATGTTTTCTTACTCTAGTATACAGTAGTTCATGCTCATATCTGAATGGGCTAGCTCATAACTGATGAATAGATTGATTGTTTTTTAAATTATGCAGATAAATGGAATGGTTGTAATGTACACAGAAATGTATTATAGTCATCACTTTACACAAATATTTTTATCTTGCCATTGTTAAAAGTAAATAACTTGGTTTGAAAAGAAAATTCAATGGTTTTTAACTGCTTGATTGTTGCTTGATTAAAATTTTTAATATCAAACACAACTCAACAACTACAAACCAAAATCATATTCTGATTAGTTCAGTATTCTACAAAAATGATATATAACTATTATTTTATAGAATCACATTACACCACTTCATGTTGCGGTATCAAATGGTAAACTTGGGGCTGTGAATTTGTTACTTGACAATGGAGCTTCTCTTGATAAAGCTAACAAGGTAAGTAGATTATGAAATACTATGACAGCCATTCAGAAAAACAAGGGAAAAAAATAATTTTGAAAAATGTGTTTCAATAAACATGGATGTCAAAACCCAAAATGTATTGAAACAAGGTCGGGATAATACTAACACGGGAGAGGACCCAAAATGAAACAAATCACTTCCACTTAACCCTACATAAGTTCTTTGTCTTTTTCTTTATAATGGTGTAGGTTTTTACGTAGGATTATGTGAATGTTTTTTGGGTCCTACATTAACCTCCACTATCCCAACCTTGGAGGTAATGTAGGACCCAAAAAACATCCACATAATCCTACGTAAAAACCTACACCATTATAAAGAAAAAGACAAAGAACTTATGTAGGGTTAAGTGGAAGTGATTTGTTTCATTTTGGGTCCTCTCCCGTGTTAGTATTATCCCGACCTTGTTTCAATACATTTTGGGTTTTGACATTCCTATATCTTTTTATCTTTCTTATTAAAAACATTTTTATTTGTTTATTACTGCAAATTGCACAATCCTTCTCTGCCTTTTTAGGGTGGTAGATGTCCTCATCAAACTGCTGCAAGATGTGGACACACAAAAATTCTTGATGTGTTATTGGAGAAAGGAAGTAACATACAAGCAGTTGATTATGTAAGTCAGTTATTGTAACTTACATGTATATACATAACGAATGTCAGTATTAAATTAAATTATATTCAAACTACTGCAATTTTGTAACTATAGTATGCTGTACAGCCTACAAATAACTGTTTTAAAACATTAATGTGTCAACATATCAGAAAGTATGATAGTACTCCCTATGTAGGATCACTAGGATGGCTCTGAAAAAAATGGCCGTCCATACATTTGAATATATGCAACTAATGAGTTGAAATCTCTGCTATATAATAAGTTTAAATACACACTTACCTTTTGATATTGAGTATTTTTATGTCTCATAATAACGTCTAGATAGCCAGAGAAATTTGTTATAGTAGAGAACTAGCGAGTACCAAAACATGCAAAACCTTCTTCATAATTTTATTATTCTTTTTTCATAAAAAAAAACAACAATTTCTACATGTACATTTCAGGAGGTATAAAATTTGTTCTAGCGCAAATAAAAAATTATGTTATGTTATGTTATGAGGTATAATATATCTGCAACATAAATAGTACTTCTTTTCCTTTTTCCTGAAATAAATAATAATTTATTCTATATATTTTTTTGTTTTAGAATGGAGATAGTTTAGTTCACTTAGCTGCTGCCAGTGGTAAGCCGGAGGTTCTTAGATATCTTTGGCATAAGGGAGAAGATATTCAGAACAGGAATCCGGTTAGTAATGTCACTCAATGTTTTGTAGCAAAACAAAAAAGATGTTTATGTAAAAGGTCCCAAAGAGGTTTCATTGTATCATTAGTGTGGGAGTTATTTGTAAAACTATATGCTGTATACTGTAGTTTCACTAATAATACAATAAGGCACCTCAATTAATTAACCATTAATTAACTCTTTGCGCCCCATAATTAAACTGGGCATTTTTGTTTACATTCCACCAAAGAAAATTTGTTGGTGGAGAGTTTAATGAGCAACTCTTTTCAGCTCTATAACACTCACATTTTATAAGACTCTAGATTCGAGTTGTTAAGAAAGCCATTGATGTAAAAACGAGAGCCGTCGGGACGGGACCCTCGCCTACGTGGCAAGGTAATACAAACTATAATTTCGAAATATAATATGCCAAAAGATTATAATTATCATTGCTCGTTTGTATGGTCATATAATAATGAGAATGTTTACTTCAGATTGTTTAGTTTGTGTATGAAACATATTAAGTTATAAAACCGTACTGGCATGTTAGTTTTTATAATAATATTATAATAGATATAGATATATATATATATATATATATAAATAATTATATATATATATATATTTATATGTAAATTATATAAACTAACATGTCACTACTTATTACGATTATACTAGTCTCTTCCTTGTCTATACTATAAGTCTTACATTTTAGTTTCTGTATTATCTGAAAGAAGAAAGAAAGATCCTCAATTCGTCTTGTGAAATATTCCACAAAGACAGCATAGACAGGTCCTCAAAACTGCTGACTTTCAAGTAACGTGCACAGCACATGACTTTGAAAAATTGGAATAGGCGGAGTTTGAAAGTAATGGAGAATGCTTGGAGCCAGTACTCGATGTTGTAGCAACCACTACCCAAATTCTGTTTGCTTTTATGTAGTGCTTTGCTAGCGATAGTCATGATACAGGAGTAGTTATGTTTTGATGTGTTCAGATGCCTCCACGAGTCTTCTCAAGTCTGGAAACAGTAACCGTGAGTTATAAACATTGTGATAACTTTATAACCGAAAGGTTTAAGAAGAATTCCTACGTTATTTTTTTTCCTTGTATAATTTGAAGTCTACCAGTACCCCTTTTGAAATGTCAATGTTTTTATTTTTCCAGAAAAATTGCTAACACACACACAGACACACAGACAAAACGATTACCGTACCCTTCCGCCTACGCTACGCGGCGAGGGTAATTATGCTTTGCTATTAGCAGGCAAATAACAAGGCAAGTACTTAAGTGTTTTTATGTCTCACAATGTCTTTCGATAGCCAGAGAAATTTGTTATAGTAGAGAACTAGCGAGTACCAAAACATGCAAAACCTTCTTCATAATTTTATTATTATCATTATCATTATTATTATTCTTTTTTGATTATGTTATGTTATAAAATATTATGAGTTATAATATATCTCCAACATAAATTTCACTCTTTTCCTTTTTCGTCAAGAAAGTAATAAACTATTCTATTTATTTTTTTTGTTTTAGAATGGAGATAGTTTAGTTCACTTAGCTGCTTCCACTGGTAAGTCGGAGGTTCTTAGATATCTTTGGTATAAGGGAGAAGATATTCACAAAAGGAATTCGGTTAGTAATGTCACTCAATGTTTTGTAGCAAAACAAAAAAGATGTTTATGTAAAAGGTCCCAAAGAGGTTTCATTGTATCATTAGTATGGGAGTTATTTGTAAAACTATATGCTGTATACTGTAGTTTCACTAATAAAATACCAAGACTGTATAATTATTGCAAAGGTGTTTGTAAAGTGCACATGTATAAGATCCCAGTCGTAGAATGTACCGTTAGTTGCAAATAGTATATGTAATATTATGATTCTTCATTTGCAGCTTGTTGTAGCCTGATGAAATACTCACTAACCTGATATGTTATTAGTGCTTTAACAATAAGGCTTTGTATGAGCCTCAATTAATTAACTCTTTGCCCCCCATAATTAAACGACAGACATTATTGGACTCAGTTAGAGAGAAGACCATGAAAGCTACAGATACCAAAACCATGCTTTATTAGTTGCAGAAAAGCAACAAAGCAAGTGTTTGAAAGTGTAGCAGTTAGTGGCAATGCCCACACTTAGTGCCTTTGTCACTTATAATTATGGATTGGCAGGTTGTGTAGCTTCGATTTTTGCACTGATTTAAAGCACATTTAGTGGACTGCAGTTGTCTTGTGTAAAAATGTATTTGAAAATATAAGAAATTAAAAAAAGCAACCATTTATACCTTTCACATCTATAGACATCAACTGGATTTATATTTGGTTTTCCAGCAAAAGAAATGTCTCAGCTACCCACCAGATTGCAATGGCAGGGTCACTGAAACTCCAAATTATGTAATAAGAGAAGGGGCTGCACCCCCTTTGAATTCCACTCAACTGAGGTTATCCATTTTAAATTTCCCCCTATACTCTATATTTAGGCCAAAGTGCGGCCAAAAAGACATCAAATTTTTTCGTTTTTATGGGCTTATCACTGAAACCAATTACGAACATTTGGAGTGCTTCGTCACACTGGAAACACACTTCCAAGTATGTAGAGGACTGATGTCACAGATATGTGACATCAGTCCTTAGGGTTAAGTTAACTAATGATATTATGATAGTTTTTATGGCTCACTGAATCATCCCTGTGATTGTTTTCTCACAGTTCGAACTATAATATAAATAATGTTTGTCACATCCACATTGTGTATGTAGTCAAGGAAGATGCATCACTCCAGGGGCTTAGGTTCTTGGTCAAGTAATACAGTACTGTAAACAGAGTACAGACTAGCAGAATAAAAGTACATGTAGGTTATAAAGACAGCAACTGATACCTGATGTTGTAGCTGTTGTGACCGAACACGTGTTGCACTGTAAACAACAACTGAACAGCAACCTGAACAGTATCACACAATCTCAGAACTATTATTGATCAACAGTAAAAGTGAATTACAGAACAGAACAGAACAGAACTTAACTGAACAGAAACTGACCAGAAACTGACCATACAACTAACTATAATTAAAAATGACTGAACTATATATAACATAACACTTGTAAGGTTTACAGGAAATTAATAATAATAATGAAATAACATATACAATTATCACAGTAGCAAAAAGATAGAATCTTATTAAAAAGTAATAACAGTGGGAAAACAAATAACTTTAATAGTCTATTGAGTTTTGAACACAGCCAAAAATAACAAGATATACATGTATGGAGAAAAATGTATCCCTAAGATTGCTTTGATTCATTAATCATGGCTGACATTCTCATGTCTTGAACACCACATTACCTACTCTTCTTAGAGGTTCTTGTAGAACTTTAGAAATGTATTACACCTAAAACAGCTATTAGTTCCAGTTTTTACATAAAGCTACAAGTAGCTCTTCCTGGTGGTCTGTAGAGCTGAATCGCATGTTCTATTATACGTGCCATGCCTATTAACCCTTTCAATCTTGCAACAGAGACATATTTGAAATATCCTTGATCAAGCATAATAATTATTACTTTGTGTGAGATGTGGCTCAGCATCACAGATGCAACTGAATGTAGATTCTTTGCAACTTTCTGGACCTCCTGGAGCAATCTAACATTTTGCAGAATACCCTTGTCATCTACAGTATTTTTGGGTGTGATACATCAAGATCCAGTGAACAGTTTAATTTAGTATTCCGTTACACTTTCTTTCTGGCAGGAAGTTTTATAATTATAATCCTATAAAACTCAAATCGAACCTTCTTTAACTACATACGTATACAACACATAGTCGCACAAGTGACACAAGCATATTAATATATATATATTTCGAACCCGTGGGAAAGCAATTATAGAAATAGCCCTGCAGGCCATAAAAACATTTTTAGCGCACTTCCATGTGCTGACTTTGCCCAGGTACCATTTTCTTTCTGCAGTTGCTTATGGTGTCTTTCTGCAACTAACGAAGAATGAATTTCACAACTTTAGATTGCTTAATGCTTCAGCTCTCCAGCAAAAGAAATTAGAATCTTGTATCTTGTAAAATGCAGGAGTTATCGAGCTAAGAACAGTTGCTTCTGTAATGCCCCACCCACACAATTTGTTTAATTCACGCATGCATGATACAATTACCTTGGTTACACCAATTGTGAAACTGGGAAGTTATAAACCAGTATATAACTTCCAATATGCAAAATATAACATATTATGTTATTATTACTATTACCTTAAAAATCAGTATAATTATTATTTTACTGTTACTATCACCTCTTAAGTCAATGTAATATATTACTATTGCCATTACGCTAAAAATCAGTTTATTACTATTACTATTACTATTACTGCCTAGCCTAAGTCAGTTTTACTGTTATGGATTACTAGCGCATTTGAGGTTTCTTTGAAGTTCTTTCATGTTTTAAATTAAATCCATTTAATGTTCATGAGTTTCTCAAAAACAGAACCAGTAAGTCTGCACCTTTCTGGCTGAATACAATTCCCTCTATTACTGCCCCAATTACTTAAGGTCAATTACAATTACTATTACTATTACCTCAACATTGAGATTGTATATTACTATTAGCTACTATTACTTGACTCTCTATTACTATAACTAGTTTTTAAATTATCTATTACTATTACTGTTACTATTACATTGAAATAAGTAATCTTTACTATTACATTTACTATTATCTATTACTATTACCCCATGTCTGAATTATTAGCAACAACATGTTAACAAGCTATAAAATATTATAAATATACAATGAACCCGTGGAAAAGCAATCATAGGGATGGCCTTAAAAAGTAAATTATCAGCCACACCCAAAGCCATAACCTGACATGGCCTGACAAGATCACACCCAAAGCCACATCCATTTATTTCACCACATATACATCACAACCACTCTAATCCACTAATTTTTCAGCTCAACTACTGCCATAGATTCTGTATCTCCTCCTACTGACAATGATTTTATTAATTTCCTGGTTGTTATTGAGCTTCAAGTTATTAATAATTCTGAAAAAAAAAGTAAATGATATTATTTCTGTTTATTTTTACAGAAAACTGGAGAGAGGCCAATTCACAAAGCAGCAGCAATACATCCTTTTGCTTATCGTACAGGTGCTCTTGAGTTTCTCATTAGCAAAGGAGCACAACCTGATGCCGAAGATAAGGTACACACTGATTATCTGCATACTACAGCAACAAAATTATAATTATGTAAATGTAATTATAATAATTATGGTGATGTGTTTGTGAGGTAATTACATAGTATTTTACCTTTACATTAATTATTAATTATCAGTTGAAATTTACAAAAAGTGTGAATTGTAAGTTCGCGGCGACACACAAATATGAGTTTGGTTTATATGGTGTAACACAAACACAAATTTCATCATATCATATCACTTGTTCTTGAAGAAGACTGGTATAATTATGCATTACATTTTTGTTATGGTGAATTTATTTCCTTATATAGTGGAATAACAGTTCTATTGATCTTGCATTAAATGAGCATTACATTATTCTGAGAGATCATATGGTAAGCTTAATCTGTATCTTCATTATTCATTGCAAAATTACTTAATGGCTATACATAATTACATTTTATTGTAAGCATAATGATACTACTATAATTATAATAAGCAGTGTTTGTTTATGATCTGATTTCAAAATGGTGTATATTGATTTTACAAAAATTACTCCTTTCGTTGAAGAATTTTTTTCTCACTTTTTGCAGAAGAAACAAGGGCTGGATGTGGAACAAAAAGGTTGTAAGGATGCTTGCTTTTGTTCATATATATTATAATGTAATAATGTGTCAAGCAATGAAGCTATTGTTTACAGAACATTTGTTGGGTTAGCCACCTACAGCAGCATACATTTGAACTAGTAATTACATTTGCGCTTCTGCACAAGCTCCAGTGGCTTAGTGTTTAAGAGCACCCAATCAGGAACCAGTCTTAAATCCCAGTTGGTGTGTGGGCTTAAAATAATCAGGGGTGTCAGAAGCATGTTTGATGTGGGCGGGGCTCATAACACAGTACATGTAGTGTGCCATCAGCAAGCACCTGTCAGCAGATTCTTGGAACTCCTAACTTTATTGATTACAAGATCCAAATTATAACCAAAACAGCTCAACCTTCTCTACTTGACAAGTGAACAGGTACACTTTACATTAGAACCAGAATCAGTTGTAATAGCAACTAGAATTGTTTTGCAAATGTTCCTTTCACAAAGAGTATATCAAGATGTGATTCCTTAATACTCTCATTTGTATGGTCTTCAACAATGTATGTGTAGCCAATGGTTTTGTAGTCGATACAATTTATGTATATAGTGCACAGTGGCAGTAGAGAAAGAAACAGATCCTACCACTGATTCTTTTCTCACCTCTCTCAAACCTCTGTGTACAGATCAGGGATGTGAAATAACTTCTACTGGGAAGAACATAATCATTCTGCGAAACCCAGGCAACTCAACAGATTACACAGGTTGCACACCTTTAGTTGTAATAGCTCTGGTAAGCTTTTTGCACTCAGGAGAGTTAGACTAAGCTTGGTAGAGAATTCAAATGACTCCTGCCTTTAGCTTTTGTTTTACCATTAGTTTCATACTAAGTGAGGTGATGGTTTTTTTTTAGATGGTATAAAGGTTGCTTTGTCTTCACTTGTGTCAGTTTACACACTGGCAGGTCCAGATTATTCAATCCCAAAATACATCCAGATGGCGGCAACCTTTGCATTTGCATTCACTTTTGTGGCGAGGCTAACAATGGATCTAGAGTTGCTCTCATGGCTTCACACTTGCTTAATATTTCACATCATTTTGTCACTAGCACAAAGTAAGTCAATGCATGCACAATGAATGCACTCGCAGTGCAGAATTCTCACCACAAATGTGATTGGGAAACAAGAATGACTGCTGACAAAAAATAATTGCAGACTATACTTTACAGTAATAATGATTATTATAATTATATAATTATTATAATATGTGTGTGTATTACAACTTACACTCCAGTTCTAGCAAGAATATTCAGAAGATTAGTATACAAAACAGTTTTGTGGGGGCACACACATGAAATATAATAGGTGAAGCTAGAAAGTGATTGTCATGGCAGAAATACTTAGAGCAAGCATACCTTGTCCCTAGGCTCTCTCATGGGCAAGGAGGCAGAGAGAGCCTGTACATCGCATGCGCATGTGCAAACTTCGCCCCCCAAACACAGAACAGTATTTGTTTGTCCCAGGAACTACATTTCTCTGAAGTGTTTTTGAATGATGTGTTGTCTTATTCCCAAAAGGTTCTAGCAAGTGATAGCTAATAGCCGAAGTCTATTTGCTACCAAGTAATACCGTTATGTGAAGTGTGTAAGTAAGAATGATGAAGTCTGAAGTTTCTGCATGGTTTTGGTTGTTTCTCACCTTAGCATCAATGATGGTGGAGAAACTTCGTAATAAATTGTAAGCTTTGGGAAATGGCCTTCTTCCATAATTTATATCAATCGTATTTCTCAGAAATATAGTATCCAGACACACAAAGTCTGTGTGTGTGTGAGTGAAGTTTGTGGTTAGTTGTCCAGAATGATTCTAACCATTGCTTAGAAAACTGGGATAGACAGAATAGAACTGCTTATGTGTGTACATGTTTTAAAACAAACAAGTATAACAGCTCTCCTTTGTTGTTCTGTGAACATGTCAATAATTATTATCACAGTGCACAAACAAAAAGTGATTTATGCATTTTGTATTTTTTGTTTTTGATGTGTGTACCACCATAAATAATAATAACATTTTCATGTAGGTGTTGTATCCTTATTTGTAAGCAAAGTAAACAGACATACCTAACTGAACTAATGACAAACAATAGGAATTCTGTATACCGCTAGGAACGGCTATACAACTAAATAAAACCATGGATAGACCGGTTTATATACATACATACCTGTATTATAATGTTTCCTATGACATCATAGTTACCACAGGATGTGAAAACCAAAACAAATGCACGATATTGGGGTGCCATGGTGCTTTATAGCATCAAATTTAAACGCCGAGGCTAACCACTTCCACATAAAAATCTTACACAAGTGTAGATAGAGTAAATGTGAATCACAAAGAAGCTATACTTATGTAGGTTTATATGGAAGTGGTTAGTTTAATTTTGTTGCTATAATGCACCATCCTGATCTTTTTCGGTTTTGATATATATTCCTACATACTCTTTCAGGTTTTTATGGCCCGTAGGGCCATCCCTATAATTGCTTTCCACGGGGTTTAATGTATATATATATATATATATATATATATTATAATTATAATTATATAATTATATATAATAAAATTATATTATGTTTGTGTCACTTGCGCGATCTATCATGCGTTGTATACGTAGTTAAGGAAGTTGCGTCATTCCCGGGGCTCGGTCAATTAATGGGCGTGGCGCGTAAAAGAACGTGCGTTCCGAGCTACGGACAAGCCAGAAACTGCTAATAACTGTTGTATATAGCAGAGAAACAGTATAAATATTATGCAAGAATCTTTAACAAGTAAGTATAATAAGTTGTTAAGTTTCAGATATGAGGAAGTCATCATTTAGAACCTTGTAGGAATACTTCAGTCAGTTCATCAAAGATCTGTGTACTTAGACTGCAATCAGGCTTACACTTACTTCTTCAGGCCCCAGCTTTCGATTACACAGAAAAGTAGAGACACTAGTACCATCAGCAATGCTTAGTCATCACAAAGCAAATATAGGGATGTTTTTTTCTCTATATACACTTGTTTTATTATTCTTGTAATTTTTGCAGCATAGACACAATTATAAGGCTGGCTTTTATGCATGTTTTACTGTTCTATAATTATACTGTATTATAAATTTTATATTAATTTTATGCAAACATGAATGTATATGAAGTTTCAGTGTTTATTGTTTTCAATTAATACATTCATTTCTATTCCAGAAATTCAGTTACCTCAGGTGTTCATCAGTTATCGCCGATTAGATGAACAGAAAGAGTTTACAGAGAAATTCGTACAACAACTGAGGAATCAAAATATCACTGTATGGTTTGATGATGATGGTATAGTTGCTGGAGATTGGTTGGTTCCAACGATTCGTAAGAATATTGAAAACAGTGATATAGTTGTTTGTGTCTTATCCGACGAGTTTTTTAAATCTGAGTATTGCCAAAATGAGCTTGCCTGTGCTAATAGAGAAAAGAAGAGATTTTTTTTCATCAAGTGGAATGATACCAAACTTCCTAAAGATTTCATGTTTACTGCTGGTGGGATACGTTATCATACCTATAAAACAGAAAACCCTGATGCAGAGCTTAAAAAATGTGTGGATGAGTTCATGAAGGTGATAGAGAGAGAGTAAGTTATATAATTATTGAACACAGTTATAATTATCATGTGTTTGCTGTAGAAATGGAAAGTGACGCCTCCAATGAGCTAACAAATTCTATGAAAGAATTATCCATTGCTGCTTGCATTAAGACAATAATGCATGAATATAATTATATATATATTATTTTAACATCTGCTGAGCTACATCTTAAAATTTATTTTTTTAGTATAAGCAAACCTTCTTTTTTATTTGCTATTCTTTTTAAAGCTGCAATAGAAAATGAATACCTTGCTGTACAGAACCCTTAACATTAATAATAATTCTATATCAATTCAAAACAATGAATGCACTACAGTTACAAACCCTCGCCACAAGTGTGAAGTGTGATTGCAGTTATTACTAAAAGAAAACAATTATGATCGATAATTATAATATTATATATAAATACAGTGGAACCTCCAAATAATGAAACCTTTGGGACAGCCAAATTTTTTCATTATTAAGGTAGTACTAGGGAGTGGGCGGATGCGACTCCAATCACTTTCAAAATAGAATATTATATAATATGACTCTAACCTGGTCTAATAGCAGCCTTCATATCTTCTGATCAGCTTTATAATTTATTGTCCTGTAATTGAAGAAATAATGTTAAAATCGCCATTTTTGCAATCGCAATAAGTACAAAACCACGAAAGCCACGCCCAACAATCATGGCGTGCACCAAGTACAATGTATTTTGAGAAAACAAATACAGCCGTTTTCTGAAAATTCATTTTACTTTTATACTTACAAGAGGCTGAAGAAAGCTGAATTCTGTAGCTTTTCACTGAAACCATAAAATCTACCTTTCTAGACACTATCAAACTCCGATCTTTCTCAGAGAGCAACTACAGTTACCCTGCCAGGGTTTCCCGCCTACCGCCCCCTCCACCACCCGAAGGGTGTGTTTAGCTTTGTTTCTGAAAATAAACTATCAGTCAAAACATTTAGGCCCAATAATTATACCCCCGGGTGGGTGTGGCTTCCAAAAGATACAGAATTGAACCAGATTGTATGCAGCAAGAAGCTGGCAAAACTAGAAACCGATTGGAGTTTCATCTACCCCTCCCCCTAGTACAACCTTGATATTTGTTAACTTTCTTAAGGTTGTACTAGGGGGATGAGGGGTAGATGAAACTCCTATCGGTTTCTAGTTTTGCCAGCTAAACACACCCTTCGAGTGGTGGAGGGGGCGGTAGGCGGGAAACCCTGGCAGGGTAACTGTAGTTGCTCTCTGAGAAAGATCGGAGTTTGATAGTGTCTAGAAAGGTAGATTTTATGGTTTCAGTGAAAAGCTACAGAATTCAGCTTTCTTCAGCCTCTTGTAAGTATAAAAGTAAAATGAATTTTCAGAAAACGGCTGTATTTGTTTTCTCAAAATACATTGTACTTGGTGCACGCCATGATTGGTGGGCGTGGCTTTCGTGGTTTTGTACTTATTGCGATTGCAAAAATGGCGATTTTAACAATATTTCTTCAATTACAGGACAATATAAAGCTGATCAGAAGATATGAAGGCTGCTATTAGACCAGGTTAGAGTCATATTATATAATATTCTATTTTGAAAGTGATTAGAGTCGCATCCGCCCACTCCCTAGTACTACCTTAACAGTTAAACTTAGCAGTTGAAGAAAGTTAACAAATATCAAACTATACACTATAAAGTCATCACGTCCTAATTAATTAATGATACTAAACTAACCTTGTTTATATGCATCCCTATGTTTTGTATACATCTGAGAGAGAGAGAGAGAGAGAGAGAGAGAGAGAGAGAGAGAAGATTGTCATTGCACCCAAAAATGCAGACAAATATGTAAAATTAATTATAATTATTGCCGTTACCGGTATGCTTACCATACTCATCTCTGTTATTTCTTGTATGGTGACATGATCTTTCAATGGTTGTACAAAGAAAACATCACCATCAGTACCTACACCTTTTGGTATTAGTATAGTAGGATTATTTTGGTAAGTCAAGCTCAGAGAGGAATGAATAAGGACCAAGGAGTGGCACAGTGTGCACACACATGGGAAACTACCTGGGGTAAACCAAAAGTTCGACTTCTTACCACGACACCATCGCTTTATAACCTCCTTTGAACTTTCACAATATATCTATCAACTAAAATTGCAATAAAGTAGTATTCAGCAACTATTATAATATTTTAGAACTTCGAGTTCTAAAAAATTAAATAAATTAATTATATATTATACATAATACAGACAATATACTTTCAATTTAATGACTACTAAAGAAACGTGGCTTTTCAAAGTTTCTTTATTGAAGAAGATTCTTGGTTCACAGCAGGTGTTATCTCTTCAGATGGTGGATGAGGTTTGGATCCTAGTTTAGGAAATACGAGACCAAAACGACTTTCTACGCCAGAGAATGTGGAATGGACAAGACGATATCCTCCAATATGATCAGGGAAGGAGTATGAGGAGGTGAGAACTGGTGCAGTTGGAGGAAGTCTATGGAGAAAGAAGATACTTTTTAGTATAATTGGGGCAAGCCCCACAAGTTTCATGTTGGTGTTGAAATGCGTATTATGTTACATACGACCATCATGGTCGTATGACCATCGAAATCGAAAGTGCCAGATGTCCGTACCATATACCTAAATTTCTAGATATAGAACATGGGCATACTGTGTAAATTTTCAATTTTTACCAACACACGTGTGCTGCAGATTTGACAGAGAAAAGAGATTGTGCTGCAGAAGAGAGCGTGATAGGGCACAGCAGAGTTTTGGAGACAGCTGAAGACAGAGATGAAAGATTGAGAAGGGAAGGGAGAGAGATAGAGGTAGAAGAGCTGCTGAAGCTGAATATTAAATTAACAGTAACACTACATGATTTTACACTGTATTTGGGTAGCCGGTTCACCTGTCAGGTTCGCCTCGCAACGATTAGCATGCTAAGCATTTTCTAGTTATATACATGTATTCATTCATTCATCCATCTGTCTGTCCATTCCGTTTGTATATCCGTCTGTCTGTCCATCTGTCCGTCTCTCCATCCTATCTGGCTGTCTTTTATCTGTCTGTCCATCCATTTAGCCAGCCAGCATAATTATCATTAATAATGTATATTTCCTATGATAATAACATCAGAGTATTTTGAATATAGTTACACATTTTACTAAAGGAATTAGATGTTGAATAGCAAAGGATCTTTATAAATTAATTAACATTAGATATTATCAGAATATTTGTAAACTCTCATACCAGTACATCACTGATATAAACAAAATACTTACCCTCTGCCAAAGTCCACATGCAAGAAACGTTGGAGTAATTCATATGTGAGAAGAGTAACACCAAATTGAGGAGCTATTCTGAAGACACGAACTAAATTGAAATATAGGAGTATAAATTATATGAATAGATACATGTAGCTTCAAGTATATCCCTTAATTATAAACTTGCTGTCCTGTAGTTCTGTGTCGTGTAATAGTAGTGTTGTTTTAATTAACTACATTATAACTACACTAAACCCCTTTTAGTAAGATATTGGCTAACTTACAAGCCTGCTCACTGTAATAGCTATTACCAAAATGGAAATTGGTCAAAAAATGGGCACTTTTAGTTATAAACCAGGCATACTATAAGTTATAGCTATAACATATCTACAGTAACTTTGGGCTCGGTTACTTTATATCAGATACAGCTACCCTAGAGGTGTTATAACATATAACTCACTTGTCATTACTGTAATACCAAAGCTAACAAATTAGGATAGCAATACTATGTTTGCAAAAACTGATTGTCTTATGCAACATTCATGGTTATAATTATCAATTAGTCAATGCAACTAGTCATTTGAGCCACATGACTGTTAGTTGTTGAAGTCCTTATTTTCATCAGATGCTTACTAGTATATATCTATTTGACAGGAAGCCAACACTTGGAATTTAAGATTGCTCTTCCTAATTTTGTATACACAATAGACTCATAACAAGTGATTAAAGGTAAGCATCCGATCAAATATATTTGGACAAAATGGTTAATTCTTGAAAACATACATGGCTACATTGACTCTACTCACAATACCAACAAAAGAAAATCTGAGATATTGTGTGCTAAAAGCCTGTTTTCACAGATCATATCAGTGGCGGATCTAGTAATTTAAGAAGGGGGTTTCTAAAAACAATCTGTGTGGCAAACTTTTACTCATTAGTTATTCATGAGGGGTGTGGCCAATGAATTTTGTAATCACATCTTTTTCTGTTGGGCAATGGAAGACTATGACTGGTAACTGAGTAGTCTTGTGTCATATGACTCATATCGAGACAGTTGGAAAAGGTATGCAAGCTTACTAACTAAGCGCTAACTATCATGATTTATTATACAGTATACATTCACGAACCCACTTGCAGGGTACTGAGATATCTGTGAATAATTTGCACAAAAATGAAAGTTGACAATTTCTAATTGGCTGAGAAGTTGGGTCAGCAAAGTAAAGTAGTTTGTGTCTATATTTTACATCGTAGCTATTACACGTGTAAACTGTAATACTGAATATAAAATTGAAAGTATACAATCTTTGATGAAAAAAAAAAGCATAGATATTGTCAGTAAATTGTCGTGCTCTGTTCCTGTCAATCTTTGTTCTTTTGACTTGAAAGTTGAAACTAATATATGTTGTAGTCTCTTTACTTATGACTACATTATATAAATTTCAGCATTCTAAATAGTCTGTGAATAATTTGACAAAAGTGGGACATTTTAGAAAATAAAGCAGTTGTCTTTCATGAATAACAAGCTATTGACTATTATTTCCTTGGAAGGCTAAGATCTCTTCTACCAGTATGTTCACTGACAGCAGTAAAATTGCAATCTACAAATGTTTAAAGTCATATGCATTGGGCTAAATTGCACTCCCATAACTTTTAATACAAAATCCACACAACTGCTTTACTTCCTGTTGTGTGAGGAAGTGTAGCCCCTTCGTGTATACTGATACTAATTTTATTAAATGTTTCATGAATCACAAGCATCAGATTAGTCTCGAGACCAGATGTTCATGAGGGACGGATGTCCCTTTCTCGCAAATATCTGGCCTTGAGACTAGTATTAGATTCACAACCAGACTGAGTGGGAGATGTAACCAGACTTCATCACTGCAGTCCTGACTACTACTGTTTTCCAATTGGCAATCACCTGATTCATCTTCAGATTCAGTTACATTTGCAGACTAGCAACATCTAACAATATGCAACCAAATGTCTTATAGGGACATTATTGAAGTACACATGTAGTATAATTGTAGGTATATAGTTATTTATGTACTTACAATCTTTACTTCTCTTACTGAAGTAAGAAGCAATCCTACTACTGTTTGTTTAAAATATGCTGGTGGGCGTGGCATATGGACTTTTATCAACCAAACTTGAATATGGGGTTTCCATGGAAACCCCCTAGTTCCAGCACTGCATATCAATTTGCATAAAGGTTCTCTGTAGCCATTATGAGCATTTTAAATGATGCTCTAGAAACTGCCTTTTGTATTTTTAAAAGGGTTTTAATTTTAGTTCACTAACTGAAAGTGACTTTTATTGGTCAATCTCCAATTTAATTAGTTAATTATTCCAGTAGACCTGTAATTTAATTAAAAACTCACAGTCGGTTTACTAAAAGGGGTTTTAATTCTACTTAGAGTTACCAAGAAAACCACTATTAGGTTTGGTTGACTTACTTGACTAGGTGTATTCATGCTGAAGGATTTGTTTTTCACTAGAAAAAAGTATGTATCCATAACTATCACCTTTTATTATGTGTGCATGCATGCATGCATGATCTATATAATATATAAGTAGCTGTGTGTACCACTGAATCATACTGATGTGAAGATTGCTGTAAAGTAATCGAAATGAAACAATTTGAAATAAAGTTGTTCTGACTGGTGAAAAACAAATCCTTCATCACTATTTAGTGAAGAAAAAAAAATTGAGTAGATAGTAACTATGATCCCTGACCTGGTCCTCCTTTCCAAAAGGCTCTTGGCCCTTCATTCTTGAGAATCTTTCTGAAAGCATCAGGTATGTTTTTATATGTCTCCTGACCAGCGCGAGCTTTAGCCTGATATAAATAGATAGATAGATAGGTTAGATAGATTTATTAGGTTAACTGAGGAGTGAGCCAATTTGGCCCATGCTTATCAAAAATTCTATATTCATCACACTGATCATTGGTAACCCAGATTATTATTTTATTAAATTTTTATAATTTATATATAGTATAGTAGACATTTTAATTCTTTACATTACAATCATTACCTGTAATCTTGTTTTAAAAACATCAGGTGGAGTGCACAAATATGCAGCTGGAACACCTGTGAAAACATTTAAAACAAATAAGAGCATGTAAGGATATCAAAAAACCAGAAACGAGGTTGGGATGGTATCACTGATAGCAATGAAATATAGCAGGGTTGTCATGTGGAAGTGGTTAGTTTAAATAATTTTATTGCTATGGTGCCATCCCAAACTTGTTTCTATGCTTTTCTGGTTTTGATATCTGTTATAATGTGTATCAGGCATTGAAATCTATAGGAGCCCTGAAATGGACAATGATATATCAGTGATTTGTATATTATGTATTAAGTTGTTTATCTATATATCCTCAATTACGTTTGGTGATAAGAGAAGAAAGTTTGTTTTTTCTTAAATTTAACCAGCCAGATGACCAGTTTTGGAAGGATATCTGAGTTTGACCCCACAATGAACAACTGGTGAGCGTACATACTACATGGAACGTCTTGAACAGTATCTTGCTGCAAATGATATTATGCAAACAGACAGGAAGCAGGCAATTCTTCTGAGTTGGTGGGAGCTACTACTGTACTTATATACTCATCAGGACATTGACTACTCCAGATGCTCCATCATCTAGAGCATGCAAGGAATGTCTCGAAAAGAACTATAGGCCAAAGCCATTGATTAATGTGAGAAGGATTATATTTAATTCTCACAATAAGCAGATTAAAGAGTTCACAGAATTTTGCAATTATGGTGTTTCGAAAGACGGTTTGTTGAGAGATTGACTAGTATGTAGGATAAATGATGTACGTATCTAATGCAGACTGTTAGCAAAGACAAATTTAGTCTTGTGAAGACCCTGGAGATAGCTTAACTAATTGAAACTGTAAAGAAAGATGCTCAAGATATCCAGAAGCCACAGTACCCTCTGATAAGTCAATGACATTGTATGACTATGATATGCTGTATTATATATATTTATATGCTGTATTATATATATTTATATATTTATATATTTATATTTATATATTTATATTTATATTTATTGCTGTATTATATATATTTATATCTTAATACTGATACTTTCAACTAAGAATTTGAGATATTAATATCATTTGCTTCAATATCCCAATATTACTGATAATTCAGGTATTTTGTTTTCATTCAGTTGTATATCCATAATTAAAGTTGTAGTAGTGAAGCTCTGAGTTCTGAGTTTGTTTATAATTATACACAGGGTGGTAAACAGAGTGTTATCTTGATGAAAGAAAGAATTTTCATAACAAACAGAGCGTTATTGAGAAAGTTGTGGAACATTTGATAGTTGTGGTTTCTGATATTATATAATTATATAAATAATTACTGTGATGTTTCAAAGTTCAACTTTACTTTTATTCAATGGACACAACCAATATTGTATTTTCATTATTCAATTCATGATGGTTGTTCCATGGAAGCAACAAATGTGGTTTGCAGGAATACCAGTAGGTGTACTACCCACATAACAAATTTTGTTGTCTTCCTGAACAGAACAAGGAAACAGTGATCATTTAAAGAGAAAATATACTTCTTGAATTGAATACAAAAGTACTAATGTTCATATAGCTAGTCACATATAATTATGTATGTATTAATATATTCGTTATATATCATGTTGTGCATGTAAGTAGAATTAACAAACCAGTGAAACTACATTTCATTCATAACATACCAGCTCCCATGGCAGAGGCGAAGAGAGATAATGGTCCATTGTATCCATTCTCATCAGCTGTGTATAGTTTCAAATGAGCATAGGCTGGAAAATATATTCCACAGAAAGGTACAGAACGTAGGAGACAAGCAGAAGTACCCTGAGAGCGGGAGGGAGAGAGGGAGGGAGAGAGAGAGAGAGAGAGAGAGAGAGAGAGAGATAGTATTTTAAATTATCTGATTATATACAAAATTAATAGTCAATACTTGCATATACTGTATCAAATGTACATACAACTATTATTATGCACATGTATAATTATGTACAATGTATACATACACACAGAGAGAGAGAGAGAGGGAGAGGGAGAGAGAGAGAGAGAGAGGGAGAGGGAGAGAGAGAGAGAGAGAGAGAGAGAGAGAGAGAGAGAGAGAGAGAGAGAGAGAGAGAGTATTTTAAATTATCTGATTATACACAAAATTAATAGTCAATACTTGCATATACTGTATCAAATGTACATACAACTATTATTATGCACATGATGTACAATGTATACATACACACATAGCTCATATGTATGTAGTAATTGTCAAACATATATTATTATAATTATATTTGTTTATAATTATACATAATTATTTCTAATAACTATTTATTAACCACACCCATTTCAATCTCTGCTATAGCACTAATTAGTGGTAATGAATAATTATATCCACATACCTTATATAATCCTCTGAATCCTAATTCTTTAACAACATGTACTGCACTAGCTCTTGCTCTTCTCATTTCTCCAGCAACTTGAAGTCTAATCTTAACAATCTCCACAGGATTAGTGATCATTGTTTCACACATACCAGCCTTAGAGAGAGGAAGAAGAGGAAGAGGAAGAGGAAGAGGATCGGAAGATAGAGAATGATGGGGGAACAGATAATGGACAAAGGAGATACCAATAAGAGGATTAAAGTGAATAATACATGCATATTGAACGTATGTATTTTGTATTGGACATATGTTTATGATATTGAACTTACTGTCCCTCCAGCAATAATCTCTCTATATAATGGAAGAGTCCCATCATTAGATCTCAAGGTATCACACATCAAATCATTAACGGTGAGAAGGATAGCTTTCTCAGGAGTGATTCCAACAAGTTGAGGTAAAAGACCTATAATTATAGTCATAAATGAATAATCAACAGCAATATAATTACAATTATACAAGTACATGTATAACAAACACATTTTAGTCAAGAAAACGAAAGAACATAATGGAATTGATAATAATAAGTCTAAAACTGTGTATAAGTATTTATATAAAGTATCACAATAACAAGGTGGGAAATTATTAAATAGATTGTCCACAATCAAACTTAAACCACTTCCATAATTACAACTGTACTTAACTATAGCTACATGTAGATACTGTGTATTCAGATTTCTATTCACTATGTTTATACTTACACATAGAAGTGGTGGGTTTAATGTTGTTGCTAATGTATCATTCTGACCTTGTTTGCATATCATTTTAGGTCTATAATTATGTTCTTTCATATTTTGAATAAAATGTTTTATTAATTTTTTTAATGACAAGTTGATAAATTGTGAAGTAGAAATTACTAGTAATTAATACTATCATAGCCATGCTCAATAACACATCAGCATAGATATAAGAACAATTGGTTTGGGTCTCTCTGTCTCAACATACCTGTATCATGAGCAATGATTGAAGATGCATTTCTCCTGCATTTGGTTTACCTTTACTGTGGTCCTGTTTCATTTGTGTCTAGAGATTCCTTCCAATCGATTATTCAAAGTCAGGAAACTGCTCAAACTGTAGCTGATATACCATGGTGAACAGGAAAGTTTCCTATTTTAGTAGCAGTTGTAACCTGTTATTTGATGACACTGCCTGTTAGCTGCCTCGTTAAATAAACAAGAATGGGACAATTGACCTTCAAGGGATGGTAGCACAGATGTGTTCACAGGTTTGAAGTACTTAAAACAGACACTGTCAACTTTATTGTCCCAGGTGTAAAATACAATGACGACATGTTGCAACAAATCTGTCTACATGCAATTGTTTACGTTTTTGGGATAGCAATGTTTATCATGAAAATATCTTTGACCATTTAGAGTATTTATCAATAGCTAATTTATCATTTATCCTACATGGACCTTAATCATTGTTTATAAACGGATATTTTGAATGTACATGTACATGTACTTGTACTCTTATTTTATTTTTCACATGTACTTTCATTATGTACATGCATTTTCATCCCTTTTCAGTATGTACAATTGTAGTGACTGTACATGTACAATAGACTGGCTAGAATAGTGTTTCAGTTTCAGTTAAATGAGTGGGTATACATAAATTATAAGCAAAGCATCTTCTGACCTCTATAGAGTCCAAAAAACCCTTCAAATCTGAGAACCTTAAAGAAACAATCCAAACTGTTCTTGTACAAAAGTTCTTCAGCAACAGATCCTCTTTGATTCTGGAGTCTTGTCTTCACAACATCAATAGGATGCGTAAAAGTGGCTCCAGTAGCTGTGGATATAAATATTTGTAATAATCACTCGCTGTAACAGTTCCTGATTTAGAGAATATTAAAATCATATATTCCCTTCGAGAATATAATTATAATGTGGATTAAATGAGCTTTATTGAATGTATCAACTGACAAAAGCCGTTTGACAAAAATGATCTGAGTTCAGATCAATTAATGATCAATGTACCAAGGTTGCACATGTTTCTAGTTGCATAGAGGCCCAGACAAGGTATACAACTACAAACCAACGCCAGGCATCTTATAAATCAGATAGAGACCTGATAACCATAATTATTATGAACGATACACACATAAAGCAATAACAGGTCTGATGTCCATTAATATAGACCTAACCACATCAAATGGCTGATATGGTAGCACATGGTATATATGTATATTGACATTATAATATATATTATACAAGTAATGAACCTGCAGGACAGAACCCTTGCCACAAGGCAGTGTGAAAAGTGATTGGAAAACAAACATTCCTAAATCATTAATCACAGAAAATAATTGCAGACAATACTATAATAATTATAATTACATGTATATACATACACATAATGTGTGCATGAGTTTAACAACTTACTCCATCCTTGTGTAAGTGTAGAAGAACAATACAAACTAGAAAAACAGTTTTTTAGCTTCAATGACACGCATGAAATAAAATAGGTGGAACTAAAACTGACAGTCATGGCAGAAAGCTTAGAGCCAGTGCTCAATGTTGTAGCAGCCATTACCTTGATTTCAAGCAGTGCTTCGAGAGCGATATTCTTCAGATGAGTTGTGTTTACATCTATTATCACATGTCTTCTGAAAATTGTGAAACTGTGTTATAAAAATTGGCATAACTTTAAAACTGATAGGTTTTAGAAAAAGCCTTTAACACTTGTATGATTAGAAGTCTGCTGGAAGTTCTTTTTAAGTCCCACTGTTCATAGTATTTCAGACATTTTGGAAACAGACACAGACAGACAAACAAACAATTACAGTGACCCTCTGCTGTGCCTATGTGGGTAAGGGTCAATTATTACTGAAATCAGTGAAATCAGTGAAATGCATGTACTCTAGATACCATTTGCAAATCTCTGTATTTAGATGACAATTACACTACCTCCTGCTATTCCACCGAGAGCAAATTGATATATTTTGTCTGAAACTCTAGAACTTTCCTGACCATTAGATTTCTATAAGATAATAAATTATGGATATAAATGTGTGAAGGTTTATTGATCTGAACCAATTTGTCTATGCTTGAGTTTAAGGGTACATCAAATGCAAGTATTTATAATGCACCAAGTTGTACACATACCATATTATTCAAAACAAGACATATGAAGACAAAAGTATTTCTATGACTGCTTTGTGGTGTCATCATTCACAACAGCCTACTATTTTGATTATCCATTCTTCTTACTTTATAAAGGTTTTTGAAAAACTTTAGGATTACATTTCAGCTAGAACAGCTATTATAATAGTTCCATGCCCATTGATTGACTGACCCCAGAATGACGAAACTTCCGTAACAACATATACAATGTGTACATGTATGTGACACAAACATAATATAAATTCAAACCCATATATAGGTAAGTAATCATAGGGATAGCCCTGCACGCCATAAAAATGTACTTACACTGTCCTGTTTACAAATGCACAACTATGTATAAAAGTTACTTACTTCTAAAGAATGGAACATCATTTTGTAGCTTGAAAATAAACAAGTGCCCATGTTTTTAATCTTAACCTCATGTGGGCATTGATTGATTTAATTTTACTACAAGCACCATGTGTGTGCTACAAAGTGATTATTAGTATTCGTGTATTATACAAATGAGAATATTGCACTTAGTAACTGGATGTACCTTTGTTTCAGCTTTTTCACTAGGAGATGGTGTGGAGGATTTTATTACTTCATGAGGAAGCAGTTTCTGAAATCCTTCCATATCTATATAACTACTACATGTATGAAGTGTGCAAAGATGAATGGAAATATGCATATGGATAAGGATGGATAGATGAATAAATGAATGGATAATTAAATAAAATAATTGCACTCAGACAATACTATAATAATTATAGTATGTCTCAGTGCAATTATGTAAGTTGTAACACACACTCACACATATAATTATTATTTGTGTGAGTGTGTGTTCAACTTACATTTATAAGCAAGAATACATAAGCCTGTAGAAAAACAGTTTTGTGACTTCAAACCTACGATAGATCAGGTGCTTGATAAGGTGGAGCTAGAAAATAACAAGCGCTTGATATTTTACTGCAAGGCCACTACATTGATTTCAAGTAATACTTTGTCTTCAAACAAGATGAGTTGTATTTCAATGTAATTGTATGTTATCACATGTCTTCTGTAAGTTGTGAAACGGTAACTGTGAGTTATACAACATTGTCATAACTTTTAAACCAAAAGGTTTTTAGAAAAAGTTTATCTTTCATTTTAATTTGAAGTCTGCTGGTAGTTCTTTCGGAGTGCTAATGTCCATAGTTTTACAGGAAAATTTGGAATACACACAGACAATATGATTACAGAAACAATCTACTGTAAACATGTCAAGAGTCAAAACCATATGCAGCAACTGAAGTATAATTATATTGAACTAAGTTAGTAATGCAGTTGGTGACTTCCTTGATTACTTGTACATGTATGAGCATTTTCTCTGATGTAGGTAGGGAGTCATAAACTGGCCTAACAACGATGAATAAGCCTGGGTCACTGGGATTGAGAGATGGCTAAATAATTGGATGGATGGATGACGAATCTACATGTATGTACATGTACAATGGTACGTATACATAATTATAAAACATAAATATAGTTTATTTAGACATATATATAGTTCAGTAAGTAGCTGTACTTACCCAGTAGGATGATCTATACTATACAATTCAAATAATAGAGACACTTGTGATGGAGTTATTTGAGGATATTTCTGAGACTCTCTTAATAACTGAACTATATTATAGAGAATAATAATATGTGTCAGTAGTGGTGTGAAAATAGCCAGTCACACAGGACATTGTTTGATAAATCTAGTTATTGTCTGGTAAATTTTAGACTGAACTGTATGCAAAGTATTGGGAGCAGGACAAGAAAATAGGTCAACATGTCCAATAGTTGAATCACTGTTTCCACCCCATGGAAAATAATTCAATGTTATAAATATCTTCATACTTCAACAATTGTATTGCTACTTTATTGGCCATTAATCCTGTCTCCTAAAGAATAAAATTATATTTACAGGAGGTACATTGCAACCTTATTAATTTATGTATACAGCCATATTACACCTTTTCATTTCCTGTCAGTATGATATAAATACCACTTATTTACTTAACTTTAAAGAAGAGCTTCTTTTTAATCACTAAGAGAACGTATTTAATTTTGCTGGTGATATTACATATACAGTTGTATGCAATGGATGAAACAACCAATGATCTAACACTTGTGTATATACAGTGTACAAAGGTTGATGTAAGTAAATACATGTGCTAGTGGTTTAGTATGACAATAATGACCACTTAATAGTACAACAGTTTTTAAAACAAAATTAGTTATAGTTGATTAGCTAAAACAATATTAGGCTTACTAAAAGGATTTTAGTTGTAGTTAACTAACTAAAAATGCCCCTCAAGTTATTAGCCAATTTTCATTTTAGCTAGTATTAATATTTTAATCTAGTTATAGTTTAGTTAACTAAATATTGTAATACCTTACTAAAAGGGGTTTTAGTTATAGTTATACTTAACTATAAACAACACATTCTTCAGACAAATTATTGTTTTTTTTTGTTTTTTGAACTAGCTATCCCAATGATTCTAGCACCAATCCAATCGCATTCACACTGAAATTCAAAGTTACAAATATCAAGATGATATCTTCAGTTACTTTGAAGAGAGTTTTAACCACTGCAGAAATTTCATCTCGAATTGGATGCCATTTTGACAATCGGCTGCTACTCTGGCACAAACACTTGCCTTTCTGAAGCAAATGAACCATGTTTTTGGTATCTATAGCTTTCTTAGAAGGTGTTCTGTCTAACTAAAGAATTGCAAGTCTGTGTTCAGGCCGTTTAATAAATATGTGGGAGTTATATAGTAGATGTTATCCCATAGACTACAAGTATGCCATGTTCTCCAACTTGCATACATAGTTATGTATTATATCAATATAACAAATGAAGTACATATATGCAAATAAGTACCTCAGCAACAAAATTAATTCTATAATAGCCCATTTCATTTAAGAGAAAGTAATTTGATTGAATATATAATGACGTGACGTCACATCCGGACTGCCATTTGGGCCTAGGAGCCTCACGTACGCCATATATAGCCATACAAAATAGCGCATGTTTGGACTGCTATAAGCACTGAAATCTACCGTATATTTAAATAACGAATGGACCATAAGAAATTTTAGACAATGAGCATTGTGTCAGTGTTGGTTGTATACTTGTAGCCCCTTCAGAGACAGAGAAACAGCGGTTCAAAGAAGGCATGTCTAAGTTCCATTATTCAACTATATATATAAAAGAATACTTTTCAGGCTTTCATTATCAATACATACAGTGCTTATTCTTAGACCTACATGTACCTGTTCACTGTTAAAAGAGCCTCCAGTTACTTCAGCACACACACTCCAACTTAGACTTGCCTTCTTTGAACCGCTGTTTCTCTGTCTCTGAAGGGGCTACGAGTATACAACCAACACTGACACAATGCTCATTGTCTAAAATTTCTTATGGTACATTCGTTATTTACATACATGTGTATACGGTAGATTTCAGCGCTTATAGCAGTCCAAACATGCGCTATTTTGTATGGCTATATATGGCGTACGTGATGATCCGAGGCCCAAATGGCAGTCCAGATGTGACGTCACATGCAATAAAAAGTAATTGCATTTTTGGACTCGTTGTTTGAAAAGGACTATTATAATAATATTATTTATAATAATTAGACAATAATATATCATGAGTAGGACCCTATATAAGTACAACTACTTTGTCTTTTGGTTTTTAGCGACATTATATTTATATATATATATATATATATATAAACATACTAGGGATCATAGTGATGGCCCTGTGTGCCATAAAGATACTTAGTGTACAAAAAAAAATGTGTAAGGATGTCAAAACCAAAAACGTATGTAACAAAATCGTGATGGTACTAACAAAATTAAACTAACCACTTCCATATAACCTTTGTACACTGTAGGTATAGCTATTTGTATTTTGCCACTATAGCAGTGTAGGTACATGTACAAATGTAATTGTAGGGTTATATGAAAATAGTTTGCTTAGTACCATCTGAAATTACATATGTAGTGCTAAGATATGATTATGATAGTATCATGGGACCCCTATTAGAGATCTCAAAACCAAATAAGTATGTAAGCAGGGTTATTAGGTGGTGCTAACAAAATTAAACTTTGATATACATGTAACTATACACTTAAGGTGGTGGGTAAACAAACACGCGTAATTTCCATAAAAATTAATACTTTATAATACATCTGGAACTTCACCAAGGTGCACGTGCAGTCAAGAAATGCTTTTTCTCTTCCACCCACAAGATTTCTTCAACATTCTATATTCCAATCATACTATATAATACAACTTACAGAAAGTCTACCCAATAAATTTGAAATCATATTTCTTCATAAAAGAGTGTTTCTTAGATCTACGATATCCAGCCAATGTTGTCTGCTTTTAAACTGTCAGAAAGACCCTATCTTTTTACAGGACATTTGACTATGACTAGTGTCTTAATGAAAGTGTAAAAATTTTTATCTTTTTTTTTTATAAACAAGATATAATCAAAATAGTCATTGTGTTTAAAAATAAATTATGCACTACCCGCCACCTTAATTAACCTAAATTGCTACAGACAACAACTAGCTGTACTTACCGTATAGTGGGAAATATTCGTTGGGTGCAAAATTTCGTTATTTTCGTTGGCAGTTGAGGGCAACGAAATTTTGAATCAACAAAAATTTGACTCCAGGAAAATTTTGCGACAGTCACGTGTGGTTTCAAAGTCACACCTCTCACACGTGTGTTATTATTGTTTACTAGCGATGGCTCTTTATCGGTATTTTAAGCCTGATTCATCTCTTCCAGACCCCAAGGGACCGCTATCAGACATAGTTAAGCCAGAGGCTATAAAGGATGCCAATGAAGCGGTAAGAACTAGATAATGATAGCTAACACAAATTAATTTTAAAAAAAGGTGTGGCTAACTGCTATGGTCGATCAACCGCTCGCCAACAAAATTTATTTCAACGAAAATTTATTCTAAAAGCTTTTTGTATTTTTAACGAAAATTTCTTCCAACGGAAATTTCCCACTATACGGTATGTACAGTTATAATTGTGGAAGTGTATAATTTACTTTTGTTAGTACCAGTGTTCTCACCAGGATTTGGCAATAGGGGGGCATATGGAAGTAACAAAGTAATTATTACATCATAGTTAATTAATTAATCTTGTACGAATTTCTGTTGAAGGTCCACGTGTTACAATGGGACCGTTACTTTGTTCTTAGGAAATGGGAATCAATGGGTAATAGGTGAATGTGTGTATGGAAATTTTAAAAATATTCAAAAAGTATTAATATTCAAAATCAATTGGGTGTTTTCATGTCTGTACATTTACATTATAGAGGGGTACCATACCCCTCTAAAACAACATAGAGAGAACACTGGAACTTAGTACCCTGGCTTGTTCACTTACATCTTTTGGTTTTGACAACCTTATATGATATACGTGATAGACATATGACAGATTCTACACAATGTTAATTTTGTATTCTTTATTAAGTGTACATTTCATGAGTTGATTACAACATTCATAAATCATCTTTTTTTCAAGAAAAATCAAAATACTAAAGATGCTACACAAACTGACAAGTTTGTATAACAAAGCCAAAATGGAAATGATGTCACATAATAATAATAAGGAAGTAACTTTCTGTAGTTACCTCTCTATTGAGTTTACAATTCTCTGTGTTGAATGATGCAAGGACAACAGCTACCCATACAATTTCTATAACTGCCTGTAGGAGTAGGTGGGTTTTGGTAATTCTGACTATATATGGTCTTTGGGACTACTGATTCTTCATGTTTCACATACACTACTCAGTTAGTAAGTGTTTAAAGATGTTACCATCCACTGGGCATATTATATATGTAGCTAACAGGTTACAATATCACTTATACATCATTCAAACTGATTCTGATACTATGGTTGATAATGACCGATATTGATTACTAATCCCATTCGGTGCATCACTAATAAGGATATACATATAGAATACATATAGAATACATATTTATGTAGACTATAGTATATCCTTGTTTCACAATGATATACATGTCTTTCACAATTGTACATGTACATAAAATATGGAAGTTTGTGTATCATACCTTGTGTAGCCTTTCTTTCACGATCACAAACAGCCTGTACCAGATTTCTGAATAAGTCTAAATTTCCTAACATTTCATTAAATGCTTTAAAATATGGATAGCGTACTCGTCTACCCAAACTACCAGCTACCTGTGTGTAAATGTACACATGTACATAATTATACATGTATATAGTATATAAACTTACATGCTGACAAAGATGATTTTGAACATAATCAGACATTTTAAATCCCTTGATTTTTTTCATTAGATCCACAAATTCTGTAGCAGGTATGGTACCACTTTGATCTTTGTCACGAAGTATAAATGCTTGACGAGCATGTTCAGTTGATAAGTTCTGAGAAGGGAGAGAGAAGTTGAAGAGAGAGAGAAAGAGGAAAGGAAACATTAGAGAAGTGAAAAACTTTGTTTGCTGTGTACATTATTTTAGTAAACAATATTGCTATGGTCTCCAAAAAAGAGAATGATAGAATGATAAATAACAAGTAATATTGTTATTTTTATTGTCAAGTGCTTGTGAACGAGGTCCAGATGGAATGTGTGCAATGGAAAACATATACAAACAAGGTTGAGACGGTGCCTTAAGAAACTAAACTGGTTTGTACTTCATTATTTATGATAGCTAGCTAGCTGCTTATATACAATTGTTATATGGAAATAGTTTTTTTTTTTTTTACGGTATCAACCTGATCTTGTTTGTATACTCTATTTGGCATTGACGTTCCTACATACATGTACACTTTTGGAATAGCATTTTGTAAACCATTGAATTCAAATTACTAGGTGCGGTTGCTTGAAAAAATGTATGAAGTATGTATAGCGGGCTAAAAATATTCATAAGCTGCTTAAAATTAAATTAGATTCATGCTACCACAAATGTGATAATGATTGCTTTGTGATCAGAACTAAAAATCAGTGATGATGACTTGTATCTGAAACCCAACAGCATAATTATAGATACTTGTTTTTCCATTCTCCTTGTTAACAGTTCTTGTATGTAAGAATAATAAAAACAAAACTAAAAATGATAGAAGATGTAGTGATGACAAAACCCAAACAATGTAGGCAAACACAAGGTTGGGATGGTGTTAACACTGGATTTTTAATCAAGGTCTAGACTGTCAAGTGTGTCCTACCTCAACAAAAATTAAACAAACCACTTCCATGTACCCCTACATAAGTACCTACGTAGCCGTATTTTTGTAGGAGTGAGAGAAGTAGTTTCGGGTACATCTGAAATTCAACTTGAAACATCAGAAGAACATTTTTTAGGAAATCTCAGAGGTATCCACTAATAAGTCAGATAGATATGGTCAAAAGCGTTTTAATGACGTTAGCAGAATATTGAGCTAGTATTTTGCCTGCATTGTGAGAGAGTAGGGGAGCATTTCAGAGACAGAGAAAGAAGCAATGTCTTCATGTACAACTTCTGTGGAATGTACTTCGTAGCTGGCATGGCTGACTATATAAAGCAGTGAAGCTCTTCAACTTTTTGAAAAGGAAATTTTAGATTCAGGGGCTAAGTGTGAATCTGGTACAGTACATTTGATTTGAACTGTCTACAAAGAATTCAAAACATGTGGTAATGAAATAAATGAACGTCAGGATGTGCTTTACCATTTACCATTTGCAAACATAATATTTTCATTAGTATGGCATAACTCAAAATGGTCTCACCCATTTACTCAGTAGTTCATTTCCGCACGACAGTAGTTTAACGGTAGTTTTGACAGAATTTAACCCTTGCCATTAAAATTGGCTAACCCAAATACATCAAAATGTATGCATTATGATGTGAAAAATACATTAGGCATCTATTTATGTCTGCATATTATTAATCTCGGTTCACTAAATTGATAGGGGGATAATACATCTATGTATGTTTAGAACAATAGCTGGAATTCAATCAATAGTTTAAAATTGCTATTTCTAAATGTAATTATGCATGCATTTCTAAAATCCTTTGTTGTTTTTAATTTATTAACCCAAGCGCGTAGGCACAGGGTTATAGTAATCGGTTTGTGTGTGTGTGTGTGTTACCACGTAATCTTTGCAAATACCTGGTGTTACTGACACTGCTTTCCAAACGCTAGAGTCTGATAATTCCGACATTTAAACGATTTGTGATAATCTCGTCGACAAATGAAATGACGATCTCCAGCTTTCATGGAATCGATAGACTTTTCTCAGTCGCCATTTTCGCTTATTCTGTACGTTGCGCATGCGCGTCGGTGTAGATAGCAGCATGTGTGGGGCTAGTCATCATGTCATTGTTTGTGCATGTATACCGTTTTGTTTGGTTGTTACTGCGTGGAGGTTAGTTGCTTATTTCTTATAAGACAGTTTTGTGTATCTGGTGCTATTGTTTTGATTGTATCATGCATTGTACAGAAATGATGTCGCGAGGGTTTTGCACTTTAGTGCATTCATTGATTCTGTAATTCTTCCATTCTGCATCTCTGTACTTCTGCTACTTTGTATAGCAGAAAAGCTAATTTACAGAATTAGATTCAGTTAGGCCACTTTCAATTAAATTGTTTAATGTAGTATTCATACACAATGTGTAACTATTAATTTACCTGAAGAAGTTGACTGAATTCATAATAGTCCAGACCATGTGACTTGTCTTGACCAAAATATTGTTTAACAAATGTACACTCAAAATCAAAAGGGACAGCTTGACAGAGAGTGGTAGCACTTAGAACCTTCTTGAAATTACCTGTTGAGTTTGATATAATTATGGTTCCAATTAGAAATGGAGCAATGGGATGAATATAGATTAATAAATAAATTTATGATCAATATGCAGTTATGTGTATGTGCATTGCAGATGACATCATTTGTGATAGAAACCTCTCCCGCCTCCTCCAAACTCTCACCATATGATACTTTTCCCACATTATCCAAATCAAACATTTTGAATGCCAATTGATTTACAGCATCACCAGAACAAAGAAATGACTCAAATTCACAAAACTCCATGAATGATATGAGACTATGTAAGATAAGTAGATGTGACTATATGTGTATACATGTATGAATGTGTGCATGCATGAGTATGAGAGCAACTATGAGAGCGAGTACATGTAAATACATTGGTATGAGTATGTGAGTGTGGTGATGCATGAGTGTGTGTGACTGTGAGTGGAGAGTTTATGTGAGTAACACTATGTACTTGCATATTTGTGTATGACTGATTGTGTGACAATGTGTTGTGTAATATTGTGTGCAGATAGAGGTAAGCATTTAAAGGTACTTACTTATTTTGGGTAGTATCAGCTATTGCTCCTAGTCTATTTAAGGTTTCATCATTTGGGTTTTCTTTATCAAGAATCTGAAGGAACTTGCAGACAAAATCGTTAACACTCATAAACTCTTTACCATCTTCCTTCACTGAAGCATACTGTAAAATGAAACAAGTAATACACATGCATTAAATTCTCTAGTGTCTGTTTTCTGCCTATTGTAGCCCATCACTTTGTAATGAAGTGTGAAGTTAGTAAGCCAACTATCTTTCCTGAAGTTCCCAAAGATGATCGGAAAATGCTAAAAACTGCAAAGTGGTGATGTCAATGTTAGCAACAACATCTTATAATTGGTGTGCCTGTTTTCACTAACAGCTAAACACCACTCTTTAACAGGTTTACTGTTCATCTTGATCACATGGATATGGTGTCACTTTGTATCAATTATAGTCTAGCACAGCCAGCCCTCTGGCTCCATTTAACAAAGAATGAAAGGGGCTGACTACACAAGACAGTCAATTATGGATGATCTTGTGTACCTCATGCAGTACTTTGGCAAGGCTACAAAATAGTTACAGGAAAGGTAAGATTAATAACAGCGAAACAGTTTTATGGCAGTAATCATCCAGGTAACACATCTCACTCAGATCTCCTAAAAACATTTTTTTCATTCACAAGACCATTTTCACAGAGCCAGTCATAATAATGCTAATTTAAGGGAATTTGTTCTATATTTTAAAATAGAGCTTTGAATACCACAGGCATAGGAATAGGGTGGCGCTACAGGGAATAAAATCCCCCGCAAGAAAACAAATTATGGTGCTTAGCTATTCCTAAAGTTTCAAATAAGCATATTTATATATAGCCATCGTAATTGGGATTGGAAACAGCACACATGAACCCATGTCTGATGAACTCTGTTACAAATGGTCATTGAAAGTGTAATGGTTTGCCAAAAACAGCAATTGCTACTTCTCAAACAAAAAGCTTTCACTTTTTGAAAAGTGGGCGTTCCAAAACACATGAAACAGGAGCAGTGCAAACCATCACCCACCAATAAAATGAGACATGGACTATAATGCAAGTGCACGGGCATTTCCAATCCCATTTACATAGGGTATACAGATTTAGCCATCATGATTTGACCACACTCATCACAAAAGTTTTAATTATTCATGAAAATTTTAGCCCATTGCTTTCTTTATAATTATATAATACTATCAATTTCTTACAAACAATTGATAGTGTAGTACATATTTTTCAATGAGCACTTGGCATAAATAATTAATATAGGTATGTGCTAGTCTCGTGTAGCCAGACCCTCTCACTATAATGAAGCAGGAAGGGTCTGGGAGATCTGTGTTGAGGCAGTCATCTAGTGCTTTCACTTAACGTGGGAGGGGCTGACTATGCAAGACTAGTACCATAGCCGGTTTGCGAAAATGCAAACACATCTTTTCCTATCAGAAAAGCTTTAATTACTTTGATCTAATTCTCTTTTAAGTGTTTTTATCCTTATTCTACTTTTGGCAGATTTGATTGCTTCTTCAAATTATCCAATCACCTCCTCTCAAACATAAGTGCAATCAACAATAATCTGGTAAAAGTACTGGAAAACTGCCTCAACACAGACCCTCCTGCGCTGCTTCATTAGAGAGGGAGGGGCTAGATGTGAGACTAGATATGTGCAGCATGGGTTTGAAAACAGGAATATGTGCAGAGAAGTGCTTGGTAAATACCAAACTGCCACACCCCATTTATTAGTAAAAATTTACAATGTTGTGGTTTGTATTTTTGTGGAGTGTCACATCAAAATCTCTGGTACTGATCAAAACCGATTACAGGTACCAGTCGACATCATGTACATTATGTACAAAGGGAAAACATATCTAACAAGTGTATATAGAGAAAAAAACATCCCTATGATTGCTTTACAAATTTAAGTGAAGATAAAAGTATCCCTGTGACTACTTTGTGGTGTCCAGCATTCAGTAATCATGGCTAACTTTATCATTGATGCCTGAAACACATCAGCCTATTATAGTCATTATTTTGATTATCTACTCTGTTTACCTTTTAAAGAACCTTGTAGAACTTAAAGATATTTCAGGTAGGATAGCTAGCTATTTGTTCCAGTTTCTACGTAAGCTACACAGTTTTCTTGAGCTTGATCGCGCGTTCTTTTACGCGCCACGCCTATTAATTGACCGAGCCTCCGGGAATGATGTAACTTACGTATACAACGCATACCCGCGTAGGTGACACAAGTATATATATATATATAGTTCGAACCCGTGGGAAAGCAATCACATTTCAACTTATTCTTGTTCTACTAACTAGGACCATGCCATGTCGTAATCTTCAAGTTTTACAGCCATGCCCAGGTAGTAAGACTTATCGACTCCGATAATTCTTTTACGTATTGATAACCCTCTGTGAACTACCTTGAAGTCTTTTCCTCATATGGTAGATCTAACATCGCCTATTAATACAATTAAGCATGAGCTATGTGCTGATAATTAGAATAAATGGCATAGTCACTCGTGGAAATGTAACAAAGCCTCCAGATATGATGTATAAGTAATTAGAAGACACAATTTTGGTACAGGAAAAGAAGAAAGAATCAAATGAGCTGAAGTTCCTAGACTATTAAGAATGAAGACATAAAGTTAGCTATAATTATATTAATTATCACAGATAGTGCAACTAGGATTCTATTTCTAGTTCCATGTTTGATTTCATAACTGTCTGGTGACGTAAATGTGTAATTAAATCAGGGTTTCATTTTTGGGGGGTGGGGGGGATAGGGGCATTCACTCCCCTTGCTAAAATCTTGCCCCTCCTCCCCCCCCCCCTTGACAAATTTTCAATCTATATCTCAAATCGAATCACTTAGCATTTATAGCCCTTCATTTAGGAAATTTGTCTGAATGCACTGCAAAGGATGATGTAAATAGTACTTAATCCACGCAATCTAAGTAGGCATAATAGGCTTGTGGCAACATGAAGCATAATGCAGGCATAATAGGGTTAATAATTAAAATTATTAAACTTAATAATCACCTCAGTAAAACAAAGACTTGCATGTGTGAAAGAGTGTAACGACATCTTTCAACCATCAACAAAACTGTTTCAGTGACGGGACAAACAGTCCAGTTGGTCCGATTTTGGCTAGACATATATTTTGTGAGATTAATCAAAAAAAAGATTAGGGATAAGATTTGATAAATAAAAGGCGTGACTGAAACATTGGGTGTAGTGGGTGTGGCTGCACACATGAAATTATGCTTGAAGACAGTGCAGTAAGCTATAGGTTAGCAGATTCTCCACATCAACCTGGATTTTTTTATTCATCTGTACATGACGCCATGCTTCTGAGTTAAATAGCTACACTGGTCAAATTTTGCTTGCTACGGGCCTGTGTTTATACAAACATCCATTATGTTGCAGTACAATAAACATTGAATGTTCATTGATTATTTATTATAAATTTTATATATTCTAATGTCATGAAATTCTTGAAATGACTGACGGTGGGGATGCCACCAATGGCAGCTGAAGTTGCTACGCATATATGAAAAATATGGCCCTCTCATAATCTTCTTTGATTTCAACACAGACTTAAAGGTCAGACTATTCAGTGTGAATTACTTTTATTGTTTCTATGGTTACTAGATACACTTAAATATTATTTATGATCAAAACAAATCCACCCATATGCGGATTGAAGTTAACAGTAAATATTATTCATCATCATAACAAATCCACCCATATGTGGATTGAAGTTAACAGTAAATATTATTCATCATCATAACAAATCCACCCATATGTGGATTGAAGTTAACAGTAAATATTATTCATCATCATAACAAATCCACCCATATGCGGATTGAAGTTAACAGTAAATATTATTCACGATCATAACAAATCCACCCATATGTGGATTGAAGTTAACAGTAAATATTATTTGATAAAAACAAATATGAAACATTGCATACATTATATACACATATCACATACTTATATACATACATCTTCATCAGACAACTTTTAATTCTGGGGGTCAATTCAATCTAAGCTTCCACATTCTGTGGCAGAGGAGGAGTGGGAAACCCAATACATGATACCAGAGTTTTTGATAAGCTCATATGGCGAACCATTGGCCAACCATTGACCCAACGAGCTTCTTATTTGGTGCTGCACATTTCACTCTTTGGGCCAGATGGCGCAGTTAATGCTGATATTATTATCACTAACAGCATTAACTCTTTGTTAATTAGCTCAAAGTGTCTTACCGGTGGCCCACACATTAACCACTGTTGGGCCAATTTGGCCCATGCTTCAAAACATATCAAAAACTCTTCATGATACATTTATCAACATGTATTATATACATTCATGGTACATACATACAGGTAGTACTAGTGTTAGGCAAAATGGAGAAGAAATGTTTTATGCAAGACCTTAAATGCAAATGAGGCTTAAACCATTCTTATTGCTAAAGATTGAAGACTTAACAAGTGGTAACCAGATATCACCAAAGCCAAACAAAAGCCTATTTTACTATGCAAGAAATGTTTTTAAGGATTTGCCTATATTAGCGGCACAAACACATGAAACAGGAGCAATGCAACCATCACCTACCGATGTGGACTGTAATGCAAATGCATGGGCATTTCCAATCCTGTTCACATAGGTAGGCCATACAGATTTAGCCATCATGGTTTGATCACATTCATTATAAAAACTTTAATTATTCATAAAAACTAATTTAGTCCCACAAAGTAACTTTGCTTTCTATATATTTATATACCTATGTCCATCAATGTCTTATGAAATATTGATAAACAACATACTATGTATCTTTCAATGAGCACTTGCCATAAATGATTAATATAGGTATTAGGGTTGGGCAATAATAGAAAATCAGCACAAAGGTATTGCCTAAAATATATATTATCACAGTTATCACAGTTTATCATCAGAAAGAATAATAATTCTAAACTCAATTCACAAATATAATAATTAACAAGCTCAATTACCAAGTACACTTTTACACATATGCTTAACGTCTTTTCCAGGTAGTGGAACAGTTTTGACATCTGATTCCAGCCTAAAGGTAGTCCACACTAAGCTTTTTGTGTTTTGTTTTCTAACCTAATTCATCTCGTAAAAGCGGATTAATTATATAATGTGGTTATTATAAATTATGGTCAGAATGGGTGTGACTGTTTATGCGGTTATACAGTTTTGCTATTGTGGCCACCGGTAACCATAACACTATTTGAGTTTTATATTTTACAACTCCTTGACAGAAAGGAAGTGTAACTCAATAGAATACTAAATTAAATGTAATACACTAGATCTTGGATGTACCACACTTGTAGATTACGAGGGTATACCAATAGGTGGTGGCATGTTGGCATTCTTTGTTGGATGTGGTCAGGCAGTGCTTTGATTCAAATGTCCACCCTTTCATGTTACTTTGAAGTTAGCTTAGGTACTTAAAAAATTTTTTTTAAAAGCAAAAGGAGATTAGAATGGCATGTTGATGTATGTGTATAGACTTTCTTTCTAGCTACTTCTAGTGAGAGAGAAAGAGACGTTGAGATAATAAATGAAAAACAGCGTTCGTGCAGTAAGGTTGATGTGACTGTTTGATTGCTCCAGGAGGTCCAGAAAATTGCAAAGAATCTGTGCATCTGTGATGCTGAGCCATATCTCATACAAACTTAATCAAGGTAGGTGTGGCTATAAATATGTGTCTGTTGCAAGATTGAAAGGGTTACCGCAATTCAATTATTCATGATATTATCGAATTACCAGTATATCGCCCAACCCTAATAGGTATGTGCTAGTCTCGTGTAGCCAGACCCTCTCATTATAATGAAGCAGGAAGGATTTAGGAGATCTGTGTTGAGGCAGTCATCTAGTGCTATGGGAGGGGCTGATTATGCAAGACTAGTATCATAGCCGGTTGGTGAAAATGCAAACACATCTTTTTCTATCAGAAAAGCTTTAATAAATAATTGGTTTGATCTAATTTTCTTTTAGTGTTTTAAACCCTAGTCTACCTCGGACAGTTTCAATTGCTTCTTTAACATCCATATTTTTCCAATCATCTCTGCTTAAAGTTAAGTGAAATCACCGGATATCTGGTGAAAGCACTGGACGACTATAGCTAACTCAACACAGATCTCCCAGACCCTTCCTGCTGGGTAAACGAGACTAGGTATGTGCCAGCATGAAAACTGGAACATGTGTAGAGAAAAATAAGAAACTGCCACTCTGCCATTTATTAAAAAAAAATATATTCTAACCCTGTGGTTGGTGTCACCTCAAGCAAAGAAACATATTGTAAGTGGGAGACCTAGTTTTGGCACATGAAGCATGGCCACGATAATTGTCTAGCTAATTAATAATTCACTACAAAATGCATCAATTATGAAATAATTATTACGAGATGTGACTAGACTACACATTATAACAATAGCACTGACATATTATACATGGAAGATTAAGCACTTTTTGTGCACTTTGGAGATGGTGGCTTTGCACACACTAAAAGAGTGATCTCTGCAAACTCTGCATTTGAAAAATTTTTAATTTATGAAAAAAGTGGGTGGGAGTGGGTGGGGGTGGGGAGGGTTGTGCATGGCCCCTGGTTCCATCACCTATGTATGTCATGCCAAAATCTCTGAAACTGATTAAATCAATTATACGTACCCGTCGACTATCATATACATACAAATTAAGGGAAAAAATATCTATATCATACAAATAATAATAATAATCAAGTATGCACAATTTATTTTTTTTACTCACAGTCAAAAATACACGTTTCAACTCATTCTTGTCAGCTCTTCTTACTACAGGATCATGCCTTGTCCACATACCGCAGGCTGTTAAAGTCACGCTTCGACTAGCCTGGAACTCCCATGAAATCTGTTATATACTGAGTGAACTAATAATATTCATAAGTGAAGAATTTTATCTTCTATATTTATACGTATTGCAGACTAACCTCATTTTGTTGTAAAACGCATGGCATGTCAATGGAGCAGTGCTGAGCGGAAGGCGATCAAATTCAAGGCCGACATAAGGATCAATCATGGCGAAGTTCATACCGTGGTACCACATCCAGAGTCTTGTGCAGCTCGTCCCAGCTCCACCCACGTAGTTTCACTTGTGGAGCTAAATCTGGTGCAGTGTATGTATGTATCTTTACTGACTCTAGTTCTTCATTGTATTGCAGACTAGTGACACGCAATATTAATAATATTGTTGTATGTGTCTCCTCTTCTTCACTGCATAATACACTGATGACAATATTTAATAGTGACAGAAAGTAGGATTTTTGGTAGTCTAAAATTAACGAAGCTATATATAAGGATCTTTACCAGTTTCTATATATTCCAATCTTCCCGAACTTGATTTTCTTATAATTATATTTAATTTGTTAGGTCTTGTTTACTGTATCATAGACCGGTGACAGTATTTTAGTTGCGATGAAAGGTAAGGATCTTTAGTAATTTAAGCAATGAAGCTAAGGATCTTTACTAGTTTCTATAATTATTGCAAACATCGTGAACTTGGTTTTCTTTCAAAGGTACATTATACCTGATACCCGGTAATTAGATTTAATTATTTCCGTAAGTGTCTCCAAGCCTTGTTGTTCACTGGTGGCAGTAATTGAATCTAAAGATGGTGGCAGTATTAAATAGTGACAAAAAGTAAGGATCTTTAGTAGTTTAATTAATGAAAATCGAAGCTAAGGATCTTGACTTTGTAGTTTCTATATCTCTGATGTGTTTTCTTTTTAAAGTCAATAATTAGTCTACGCGAGACTACTCAATAATTACTGCAAGTATATTATACTGCTTGTACAATCACAGTTATCACAGTAATGTGATAAAGTGTAAACTCCAATGAATTTAATTAATGCTATATTAGCAGCCACATTGATGATGATTTAAAGGTGAGGTACAAAAATGATATAGACATGGAAAAATTAAAGCTTCATCTACAACTCCTCCCAGATGCAATAAAATCTGTAAAGTTAAATGGCATTCCAATCAAGTCCTAGTGCAGAATGTAACTTTTCTGCACTAAAACGTGTCAAAACGTGTCAAAACGTATCTAAGAAATTCCATGACTCAATCATGATTAAAGCTCCTGCACATTCGTAGGGAAATGACAAATTTACAAGATATAGAATTCATCAAGTGTAATGACCAAAGAATAACGTTTTTGGAAATGTTTCATTTATTTTGATTATTGTCAATTTTGTTGTGATATGTTTTAAGCTTTCATTCCTATACACTCCACTGTGGAGTGTAAGTTGTAACACACACACACACACACACACACAAATATAATATAATCTCAGTATATATAATAATTGTAATTAATTATTATTATAATCAAATATTGTCTGCAGTTATTTTCTTGTCAGTGACTGATTTTTCCCAAATGGCGAGGGTTCTGCACTGCGAGTGCATTCATTTTATTATTATTAAAAATAAAAATTTCATTAATATTTATACAACGGTGCGTGGGCGATCGCCATGATAACCTTTGATGTACCGCAGGAGATAACATGCCCTATATAGCCACTAAATCATCTAATTGTATTTTCACAGTTTTTACAGTCAACACTAATTGGGATAGTACTATGGTTTCTACTTGACAACAGTGATATCAAATGTGATTTAATTGCATACTTTTGTGTTACCATGGTATAAAATACTGTTTGGAGGCAATTGTCTTGGGCTACGCCCTCAACCAATTATCTCGCGTGTGTTATATGCCCATAACTGCATATCCTATACATATCGCTCAATAATCAACTCCACTGAGTTACTGCAACATAACAATTATTGTAGTAATGAGTATCTACATGTAATAATTCAGCACAATCGTGTGATATCTGTGGGCAATTCAAGTAAACAACAAGATATTTATTATGCCAATAACCATGCATGTACAAAAGACATTACAAATAATTGTACATGTCTTAGAATATTGAGTAGTGTCTTGAGGCCTGTCATATTGTAGCTATATACACACTCGCAGAATATGGATCACTTCCATACTTATTATGTTACAGTAAGCGTAACTCACATTTAAGTATGCACCGGTACAACAAATTCAATAACGCCCCGAATAAAATCCGGGTATATAAGCCGGGATAAAATCAATGTTTTTTTTATTACCGCTGGATAAAATAGTACACTGTGACACCGGTTGCCGCGTACACACAATTTCGTTGTTTCTCTCCTGCAATGGCTTCTATACTACAAATGAGAAAGATGTGTCAATTTGCCAGTCGTCTTCGGTGGTTCAGCAGTATCAGCACGATTAAAACTATCGTAAGTAATAGTTCTATCGAATGTGTGTTGAAGAAATCCAATACAGTATATAAATGTAATTATCATAATGATATTGATTTCTTATATATATATATATATATGTAATAGTTAGAGCCCTCGTGAGAGTGCTCTAAGTTACTTAGATCTATTACCATTTTCTCTTAGTATATATATTTATATGTATATGTCATGCCACGAGTGCTATATCAGGTTTATAATCACCACAGGCCGAGGGCGAGGTGATTATAAGCCTGATATTGCACGAGTGGGCATGACGTAATTAATTAAAATACCACAGGACTCTCAAATATCCTATTTGAATATTATTACTGTGATCATCACACAAGATGTCTACACCCATCACTTGGAGAAAAAAGGATATGTTTCATACATTCACAAAGACTATACAGGAGTTTGGTTGCCCATAGGTTTATATAGACCCAGACAATGCCTGGGTGGTGCTCCCCTTTTTTGGATATGTTTTTTTTCTAAGGTTGTAACTGCAGCAAAAGTTAATCTATTTCATTACATCAATACTAACCACAATGTAGTTTAATTACTTGCCGTGCGTTGCGTTGCGTTGCGTTTGACAGCTGAAGGGTCGATGCGACATGCATGTCGCCACGTCACAAGTCTTGCATGTTGCCGACTAGCAGTGCCAAAACTTTAATTTGATATCTATAAACGTCTGGCCTCTAGGCTACAAGCTAGAGCACTCCACTCTATCCAGCATCACTTGATAAGTTATTAACATGTCAGATGACGAATAATTAATTAGCGATGCGAGACTATATCCATAAACAGTGACGCCTTGTTGGTTGTCTTGTAGCTACCACACCCCAATGTGGTGGGCAATTTATCATCTGTTTATAGTTGCAAAATAATATCATGATTATTTTATACTGGCTGTAGAATGAAAAAAGAGATACCTATGTGGGTCGCGGTGCCTCTACAGTATTAGCAATAACATGAAGATATCACTATATATCGTCACACACAAACATGATAACTACAACATGTATAATTATAATGGTACTTCCTTCAAGCAAAGGTGTGGCCATGCCAGACTAGAGTGAAAACATAAATTTATAAAGCATACATGTATGCACACTTTAGCAGAGGCTGAAATAAAACAAAGCTATTAATACTAGGTTTAGTTGAGCAAACAGAGCAATACATTTAGCTGATTAATTGGTGCGAGTATTAATTGCTGTTTGCTGTCAAATGACCAAAGTACCATTTGTGATGAATAACAATCTCCGTGTCTGAAACACTAACCCAACAACATAAAATTATTATAGTTACTTAAATGTTTGCCATTCTACTCACTCTTTAACATTCTTGTATAAATTTGCAATGTATATATAGTTCAGCTACAACAGCATGTTAATTTTCATTAAATGAAAGTGCTAACTTTAACTATTGATTGCAGTTTCCACAAGGGAGTCGATTCAATCCCGAGCAACTCAAAAATGCATGCATAGTCAGCATGTCAAATTGTATTTTTACTCTGTTATATAAGTAGCAAAGGAACATATCAACAGACATCAACGTGGATAACAGAGCCCTTGGCTCTATCCATCACTCGATAATTATTTGTAGTTAACATGATAAATAGTTTGTCACGGTTCTGTCTCATCCCATAACGCGTGCGTTGGCGACAAGAGCCACCTACTTAAAATACTAAATTTATAGCTACCACACCCCAAATTACTGCAATTTATCATCTGTAATAATAATTATTTTATATTGGCTGTAGAATGATGAACTTTTCCTTGCACATGCAGAAAGAGACATTAAAAATGCAGAAAAGATTGTCTCAGAAGCTGATGATAAGACATATGCCTCGGTATGTTTTTATATCATATAATTATACCACCTAAAAATAATGTGATTATAATTAATTTTGATGACGGGTAGAATTATATGAAAATCATATAATATTATTTTTTTAAATGGGTGGATGTAGATAAAGGTACCAAGGTAGTGGTTTTAAGTTTTGTAGGAAGCCTATGAATCTACTTACAAAACCTATAGAAATTAAATGTGAACATGTGTGTACTTCTTGGTAATTGGTATAACTTTCATTCCAGGGCATACCACGCAAAAATAAATACATGGTAGGTAAAGAAATGTGACACAAAGAGTGTCACAAAAGTTTATCAATTAATTATTCATAGTGTGTGTGGTCGATTAATAAACTTAATTTGATCAATCTTAAATATGGTAGTGCTTTATGCAATGGTGCCATTTTGTTACTGCTTTGTGAATCGTTCATCTCTCAGGTGAGTTACTAGAGCTGTTTCTGGTGTAGATTACATGATCTTTGGTACCCAAATACCACTTGGTTCCTATTCTGTTACATGCAGAAACTGCCAGGCTAATAATTATAACCCCCATCAAAAAGTAATCATATGGATACCTTAAATTAACCCTTAGAGCACTGATGTCACATATATGTGACATTTCACCCCTACGTGGTTCACCATCTGTTCCTGGCTACACGAAGCTGTCCAAATTCTTGTAATTGGCGTCAGGCACAAGCTGATGAATGTGGCTAAAAAAGTTGATGTTTTTTCGGCCGCCCTATGGCCTAAATAACGACTACGGGGGGTGTCCCCCCGTTAATGTGGGGGTTGGAAGGGGGCGCAGCCCCCTCGATGCTGACGAATTTAGCATTTTTGACCCCGCCCATGCCCTCTGGTGGGTGGGTACCTGAGGCATTTTCCTTGCTGTGAAACCTGAAATCGTGGGTGTAGCTGGTGCCAAAATGCAGTGGGGTCATTTTGTTAGCCCCAGTTCCAGTCAAAAGTGGGAGAGCACTGCATTTGATTTGATCCTACGATGCGCTTGGGGACTTTCGAGTCCCGGTAAGCAAGTTGGTGGAAGTAGTACTCCATGTCGGAAAAGGAGCCAAGTTTGGGGTAGAGAAAGTGAACGGTGGCCAAATTATATGCAATAGAGTCGCCAGTGTTGGAAATGGGAAGAATTTTGAAAAACAGGCTCAGTGCTCTAAGGGTTAATATAATAATAAAAGATTTTTGCTCGCTTTGTGTCCACATCTTTGCTACCTATGCAAAACCAAAGGCACAAAGGTTCAAACACATGTGCTAATATAGTCATGCAAATTAAGGATGTGTATCATTATGGTGTTGTGTCAATAGAATGGTGTGGATGTCTGCTTCAAAAGCAACTTTTGTCAGCTCTATAACTTCTTTAAATTTAAAGTTTAACTAGCTGAGCACAGAAAAGACCTTCCAATAAATCCACGAATACTAAAATCAAGCTTTGTTACTGTCAAGAAAGCACCAAAGCAAGTGGTCATTTTTGTATTACTAATCTTGTATCCCGTTTAATTTGTAATTTCTCTAACTACAGTACAGATATCCATCTTCTTCTTTATTCAGAAGTAATAGTTTTTACCAATTATATTTTAGAATAAAAATGTCTCTAAGAAACGATATTTATATAATTATAATTATATATCTACACTATAAAAATGAACTGGTTATTTTAACCCTCATTTGATTAGACTTGTTTTTATGCAGTATTGATAATACGATTCTGAGGTATAAATTATTATTGGAATTCTCTATCAATTATCTGTGCAGAACAAAGTTATTTGTTGACAAATTCCATGACTTTGTACTTATAATAACAGATAGCAAATACATTAAAAAAAACATTTGTGTGTGATAATTATATTATGATCTATATACACAAATGTTTTAAAAATATGATTTGTTATTTCTTGATTTTAAGTTTTACTAATGTGTCCTCTATAGAATGCTAGTATCTATTGGGCCTGTCGATTTCAAATTGCAGACGTTGTTAATAAGCTTATGAATAGAGAAACAGATATACGTTTTAAAAATGTGGAAGAAGTAAGTATGATTAGTATTCATTTGTACTATTAATGTTAGCATAATTATTAGTTATGTGAAAATTGTATTCTTAGCTCTTAAGAATATTTTTAAGCAGTACATGGAAGTGCATGTGCAGTGTGTGGAATATTTATTAACCAACAAACCTCTTATATCCCCACATGCATAATGTGGTGCAGCTGCACTAATCAATCGATAATCTCATTTTAATGACTGCTCAGAAAGCTAATGATCTTGTTGCTATAAGGATGCATCTCAATGAGAAGCTTAAGAGACAACAGAAATAATCATTTTAAGCACAGAATATCAGGAAGGGAACAGGAATAATTTTGAGTTTCAAGAAGGGACACCAGTCCCTTCAAAAGAAGCATAAAGACCATACTTACACAAATGAAAATAGTCTCAAAACTCATTTGTTGCTGGAAATATTATAAATTAAAGTTGTTGAACAGACTTAGTGTAAATCAAAAGTACTTAACTGACTAAATTTTAGTCCAGTTTCCAACTTTTCCAAGCAGTAGTAAAATCACTTTTACTGATTAATTAAGTGACATTTTAATGTGATCACACCCTCATGATTAATTAATGAGATATGCAAATCTTTGGCACACTTTACAAACCAAAAACTGTGCCCAGGCAATTGTTTAAGGCTGGCTATGCCACTGATTACTCCTCATTTATTTGTTGAAAAGATTCATTCTTGTGTCTGAAACCCAACAATGTATTTTTATAATGTAATGGTACTTCCTTCAAGCAAAGGTGTGGCCATGCCAGACTAGAGTAAAAACATAAATTTATAAAGCATACATGGAAGTGCATGTGCAGTGTGTGGACTATTTATTAACCAAACCTCTTATATACCCACATGCATAATGTGGTGCAGCTGCACTAATCAATCGATAATCTCATTTTAATGATGAAAATGAATTTTAAGCAACTAGATAGTGTGGTTTCTAGAAATACACCCACTCAACATAAACAAATCAGTTGATAACACCTCTAGTTTGATTTAAACGTTTTTTACGGTAATAGAGCCCTCGGTAAAACAGATACAGCACCTAAAGGTGTTATAATATACCATGATTGCTGACATCACATCACCAATTGAAAGTGCAGGTGGTATATTCAGTATATACCACACCATGAGAGGTGTACATAAGACTGCAACTAAGTGTATATAAGACCACAGGTGTATATAAGCTGCTTGAACAGAATTTAGTTTAACAATCAAGAAATATAAAGAAAATAAAGTGATCAACAGAACAGCAAATAAATACAAATAAAATTGAAAACAAATGATGTTGTAGAATAGTCATTAAATGGGGTAACTAAAGAATCTTTAGTTCGTGAAATAAATTTCAGAATTGAACTTACTAGTTCACCCTTGTGAAAATTTCAAACTAAGATCATAATATTATGCCTTAAGAAAGACGCATACTTAATGAGCAAGGATTTTGATTTACTGCTCAAAGTGCCTCAAGAACCACTCATCAGGAATAATGAATTTCTTGCTAGACAGTTACACACAGAGAAGGTTCTACTATATTCTTTGTTCCAGGCAATCAACATCATCTATTATAATTATAATATTATGGTGTATTGCGCTAATATACAAGCTTTGACCTCTGTTATCGGTCTTAGGTTGTATATTAGTGCAATACACCTACTTACCATGGTTTATATATTACATATAGTAAATTATAATAATATATATAATTATATATAATTATAATATAATTATATATATACACATCATTATTATAGTTATTTTTGCAACACTTTCCAAGTTTATGTTAATCTTTATAGTTACTACTATTTTTAAGTTTTAGTGATAATTATTATTGCTATTACTATTCAAATTCAGTAATAGTGATGTACAATACTTAAAGTGGTATTCTGTTACATTAGGATAACCAGTCATTTCTTCACATGGCATGTTGGAATGGAGACTTGGAGGTGATTAGGCTCCTGTTGTGGAAGTCATCAGGAATTTTCCAGATTGCCAAGATGTTTGATAAGGTGAGTTGTTACTATTACTTCATAGGAATGAATTCTTGTGAAACTGCTATTAATGGATGATATCTAGTAAAGTCTTCCATTGTGTATGTACTTGTCAACCACTATGGTGCATGGTTGCATTATTATCATTTACATGTAAAAAGAGTACATTTCTGATGAGGTTTTGATGTAGCGTGTCTGTTTATTATAGAGTATGTACATGTTTACATTAGAATATACTCTGCCATCTATGATCATTTGGAAAAAAACAATAATATTCATTTCTTGCTCGTACTGAGATTATATGCAGTTATTAATTTTCAGTCTGATATATAATTGTTTTCACATCAAACAAATCTCCAGTGTCTTGTTCATTTTGAGCTTAATCAACAATTACTTATTGATTAAGCTCAATATGGACACAGAAGGCAAGGCAAGGCATTCACAAAACTGTATTTATGTTTTCTTACTCTAGTATACAGTAGTTCATGCTCATATCTGAATGGGCTAGCTCATAACTGATGAATAGATTGATTGTTTTTTAAATTATGCAGATAAATGGAATGGTTGTAATGTACACAGAAATGTATTACAGTCATCACTTTACACAAATATTTTTATCTTGCCATTGTTAAAAGTAAATAACTTGGTTTGAAAAGAAAATTCAATGGTTTTTAACTGCTTGATTGTTGCTTGATTAAAATTTTTAATATCAAACACAAGTCAACAACTACAAACCAAAATCATATTCTGATTAGTTCAGTATTCTACAAAAATGATATATAACTATTATTTTATAGAATCACATTACACCACTTCATGTTGCGGTATCAAATGGTAAACTTGGGGCTGTGAATTTGTTACTTGACATTGGAGCTCCTCTTGATAAAGCTAACAAGGTCAGTAGATTATGAAATACTATGACAACTAAAACATTTGAAAGTTACATAGTTTACTTGTATTTAACAAACAACATTTGTACCTGGCTATTTCTAGATATCAGGTACAGACATTTTCAACAGAAAAGATATAAACATAGATGGGTATATTTACTTTTGTAATTGATATGAAGTATGAATGTAATAATTATTGTTATGAGAGAAGTTGTAAGGAAAAAGGGCTTCTAGCACTGCAAATTTTGACAAACACTGTTTCTAAATGTTCACCATCTTGTGAAGCCAACAAGTTAGTCCACTTGCAATTTTTCTTTATTGATGTTTATTACAAAAATGATTACAAATGTAATAAAAGCTATAATCTAATACATAATACAGTACTGTAATTAACCCGAGCGTGTAGGCCACTGCGAAGGAAAGAGCACACTAGGTCTACGCAAGATTCAAGAAAACTCTTCGATGGAAAAGATACAGTCGTGCAAAGTCGAAAAATAGGCTTTTTTCACCCTTCGCCATTGTTACTCAGTCATGCCTATGTAACGTTATTAATTAAATTGGTTAATCCGAACGTAGGCGGAGGTTATAGTAATCGAGCATGCATACGCATTTTGTCGGAGATTCTAGAAAGGCTGAAGTGTTTCTTCAGCTATCTGTGAAGTCTTGTCACCAGTTCTGAGGAGATATGAATCTGAGTTGATGAGGAACGCCCATGACGCCCTGTTTCATTGTTGATTGTTTATGCTGAGAAGCATACATTCATAGTAGCATCTTTTTAGCGAGGGTTCTGCACTTTAGTGCATTCATTATAATCAGTATTATACATAATGCTTTAGTAAAGAATCTCAATAATCATGCTGATAATCATGTTCATACATTTATAGATCATCCTTTAGTGTGATAATATATATTGATACTCAATGTCCTTAAAACATTATAATAATTAGTATGTGTCAACTATAATTATATTATCATAATTATTATTATTCTTTATTTAACTCTTACTTATTATAATAAACTTTATTATGCATTACTCCACTCCCATTGTCAAAGTCGCTCCATTTGTATGGTGATATTGTCACTATTTTCAATCTGCAACAGCCATTCAGAAAAACAATGGAAAAAAATAATTTTGAAAAATGTATTTGAATAAAAATGGATGTCAAAACCCCAAAATGTATTGAAACAATGTCAGGATTGTAATAACATGGGAGGTTAACAGAGGACCCAAAATGAAACAAATCACTTCCATTTAACCCTACATAAGCTTTTTGTTTTTTCCTTTATAATGGTGTAGGTAGGTTCTTACGTAGGATTATATGGATGTGTTTTGGGTCCTACATTAACCTCCACTATCCCAACCTTGTTGAAATACATTTTGGGTTTTGACATTCCTATATCTTCTATCTTTCTTATTAAAAACATTTTTATTCGTTTATTACTGCAAATTGCACAATCCTTCTCTGCCTTTTTAGGATGGTAGATGTCCTCATCAAACTGCTGCAATGTTTGGACACACACAAATTCTTGATGTGTTATTGAAGAAAGGAAGTAACATACAAGCAGTTGATCGTGTAAGTCAGTTATTGTGTAAGTTACATGTATATAAATAACGAATGTCAGTATTAAATTAAATTATACTGCAATTTTGTAACTATAGTATGCTGTATAGCCTACAAATAACTGTTTTAAAACATTAGTGTGTCAACATATCAGAGATCTAGAGTCTGATAGTACTCCCTATGTAGGATGGCTCTGAAAAAAATGGCCGTCCATATATTTGAATATATGCAACTAATGAGTTGAAAACTCTGCTATATATATAATAAGTTACTTACCTTTTAATATTGAGTATTTTTATGTCTCACAATAACGTCTAGATAGCCAGAGAAATTTGTTATAGTAGAGAACTAGCGAGTACCAAAACATGCAACTTGAAACCTTCTTCATAGTTTTATTATTATTATTATCATTATTATATTCTTTTTTCATAAAAAAACATTTCTACATTTCAGGAGCTATAAAAGTTGTTCTAGCACAAATAAAAATTTATGTTATGTTATAAAATATTATGAGGTATAGCTAATATATCTCCAACATAATATTATATAAATTACACTCTTTTTCTTTTTTCCTGAAAAAAGTAATAAACTATTCTATTTATTTTTTTTTGTTTTAGTATGGAGATAGTTTAGTTCACTTAGCTGCTTCCAGTGGTAAGCCGGAGGTTCTTAGATATCTTTGGTATAAGGGAGAAGATATTCACAAAAGGAATTCGGTTAGTAGCTAATGTCACTCAATGTTTTGTAGCAAAACAAAAACTATGATGAAAAGATGTTTATGTAAAAGGTCCCAAAGAGGTTTCATTATTGTATCATTTGTATGGGAGTTATTTGTAAAACTATATGCTGTATACTGTAGTTTCACTAATAAAATACCAAGACTGTATAATTATTGCAAAGGTGTTTGTAAAGTGCACATGTATAAGATCCCAGTCGTAGAATGTAGTTGCAAATAATTTATGTAATAATTATTATGATTCTTCATTTGCAGCTTGTTGTAGCCTGATGAAATACTCACTAACCTGATATGTCGCTTAAACAATAATGCTTTGCATGAGCCTCAATTAATTAACTATTAATTAATTATCTCCTTGCGCTCCATAATTAAACTGGGCGCCTTTTTTGTATGATTTCTGTAAAATGTATGACTTTTAGTGTACTATAGATCTCTAAATAGTTGAATAGTTTATATACATTTTTGTACCACTGATGGTGATCACTGAATAGCCATTGAAACGTTTGGTATTAAAATAAATTGGTGAAATAAAGAATAATGCAGAATATTGATGTACCCAATCATTCAGGACTATACTACTACTATTACTATTACCTCAACATTGAGATTGTATATTACTATTACTATTAGCTACTATTACTTGACTGTCTATTACTATAACCTCAGTTTTAAAATTATCTATTACTATTACTATTATTATCCTTGAAATAAGTAATGTTTACTATTACAATTACTATTATCTATTACTATTACCCCATGTCTGAATTATTAGCAACAACATGTTAACAGGCTATAAAATATTATAAATATACATCCAACTCGTGGGAAAGCAATCATAGGGATGGCCATAAAAAGTAAATTATTAGCCACACCCAAAGCCCTAACCTGACATGGCATGACATGATCACACCCAAAGCAACACCCATTTATCACACCACATATACATCACAACCACTATCCACTAATCTATAAGTATTTCCAGCTCAACTACTGCCTTATAGATCCATAGGTTCTCTATCTCCTCTACTGACAATGATTTTATTAATTTCCTGGTTGTTATTAAGCTTCGAGTTATTAAATATAATAATAATTCTGAAAAAAAATAGTAAATGATATTATTTCTGTTTATTTTTACAGAAAACTGGAGAGATGCCAATTCACAAAGCAGCAGCAATACATCCTTTTGCTTATGGTACAGGTGCTCTTGAGTTTCTCATTAGCAAAGGAGCACAACTTGATGCCGAAGATAAGGTACACACTGATTATCTGCATACTACAGCAACAAACTTATAATGGTGTAAATGTAATTATAATAATTATGGCGATGTGGTTGTGAGGTAATTACATAGTATTTTACCTTTACATTATTAATTATCGTTTGAAATTTACAAAAAGTGTGGATTGTAAATTCACGGTGACACACAAATGGGAAAAATGATGATTATATAAATCATCATTTTTCCCATTTGTCCCAATTGTGTGTCATTTTTCCCATTTGTGTGTTTGTGTTACACCATATAGGTGTAACACAAACACAAATATCATCATATCATATCACTTGTTACTGAAGAAGACTGGTATAATTGCATTTTTGTAATGGTGAATTTATTTCTTTATATAGAGTGGTAACAGACCTATTGATCTGACAAAGAATATTGATCATTACATTATTCTGAGAGATCATATGGTAAGCTTAATCTGTATCTTCATTATTCATTGCAAAATTACTTAATGATGTAAAACTATAATTTTATTGTAAGCATAATGATACCACTATAATTATAATAAGCAGTGTTTGTTTATGGTCTGATTTCAAAATGGTGTATATTGATTTTACAAAAATTACTCCTTTCGTTGAAGTATTTTTTTTCACTTTTTGCAGAGGCAAAAAGGGCTGGATGAGAAACGAAAAGGTTGTAAGGATGCTTTTGTTCATAATTATAATAATGTTATAATGTGTCAAGCAATGAAGCTATTGATTACAGAAGATTTGTTGTGTTAGCCACCTACAGCAGGTGACATTTGAACTAGTAATTACATTTGCACTTCTGCACAAGCTCCAGTGGCTTAGTGTTTAAGAGCACCTAATCAGGAATCAGTCTCAAATCCCAGTTGGTGTGTGGGCTTAAAATTAGCTATAAATTGTAATAATCAGGGGTGTCAAAAGCATGTTTTATGTGGGTGGGGCTCATAACACAGCGCATGTAGTGTGCTATCAGCAAGCACCTGTCAGCAGACTCTTAGAACTCCTAGCTTTATTGATTACAAGATCCAAATTATGACCAAAACAGCTCAACCTTCTCCACTTGACAAGTGACAGGTACAGTTTACATTAGAGCCAGAATCATGCAGTTGTATATAATGGCAACTACAGTGTTTTGCAAATGTTCCATTCATAAAGGGTATATCAAGATGGGATTCCTTAATACTCTCATCTGTATGGTCTTCAACAATGTATGCTGTGTGTAGCCAATGGTTTTGTAGTGGCAGTAGAGAGAGAGACAGATCCTACCACTAATTCTTTTCTCATCCCTCTCAAACCTTTATGTATAGATTAGGGAAGTTAAATAACTTCTACTTGGAAGAACATAATCATTCTGCGAAACCCAGTCAACTCAACAGATAACACAGGTTGCACACCTTTAGTTCAGTGTTGCCAGATTGGCACAATTAGTGCTAAATTTAGCACATTAGCAAGTGTTTAGAACCCTTCTGATTGAGTTGACATATACATATTATACTCTAAAATTGTCCTCAAACATCTATAAACAGTTGGTATTCAACCTCACATTTACTTGCATTCTCAGGCAATTTTAGAGAGTGTTAATAATGGAGGTTGGAACATACTCAGAATGGTTCTAACCATTGCTTAGAAAACTGGGATAGACAAAATAGAACTGCTTATGTGTGTACATACATCACATTTTTTAAAACAAACAAGTATAACAGCTCCCTTTGTTGTTGTGTGAGCAACAAAGACAGTTTACACACACATGACATGTCCATAACTATTATCACAGTACACAAACAGAGAGTGGTTTATGCATTTTGTATTTTGTGTTTTTGATGTGTATACCACCATGAATAATAGTACAATTTTCATGTAGAGATGTGTTGTATCCTTATTGTAAGCAAAGTAAACACACATACATAAACTAATGACAAACAATAGGAATTCTGTATACCACTAGAAACGACTATATAACTAAATAAAACCATAGATATATCGATTTATATAATTATACATACATACCGGTATTATGTTTCCTATGACATCATAGTTTGTATAGTTACCACAGGATGTGAAAACCAAAGCAAATGCACAAAAACAGATATTGGGATGCCATGGTGCTTTATAGCAACAAATTTAAACTAACCACTTCCACATGAAAACCCTACACCAGTGTAGTTAGAGTAAAAGTGAATCATAAAGAAGCTATACTTATGTAGAGTTATGTGGAAGTGGTTAGTTTAATTTTGTTGCTATAATGCACCATCCCAATTTTGTTCCTGTGATTTTTCCATTTTGATATCCCTACATACTCTTTCATTTTTAGAGCCAGCTTGCCTTGTCCCTAGGCTCTCTCATGGGCAAGGAAGCAGAGAAGAGTGCCACATCACGTGCACATGTGCAAACTTCACCCCCCACACACACAGAATTTTTTTGTCCCAGATACTATATTTCTGAAAAGAGTTTTTGAATAATGTGTTGTCTTATTTTCAAATGGTTCTAGCAAGTGGTAGCTAATAGTCTGTCAGCTCCAATATTGACACTGGTTATATGAAGTCTATTTGCTACCAAGTACAATAATACTATTATGTGAAGTGTGTAAGTAAGAACGATGAAGTCTGAAGTTTCTGCATGGTTTTGGTTGTTTCTCACCTCGGCATCACTGATGGTGGAGAAAGTTTGTAACAAATTGTAAGCTTTGGGAAACAGCCTTTTTCCATAATTTATATCAATTGTATTTCTCAGAAATGTAGTATCCAGACACACAAAGTCTGTGTGTGTGTTAGCGAAACCTGTGGTTAGTTGTCCAGAAATGTTGGTAAAAGGCCACAGACAGACAGAAAACCTGATTACAGTAACCCTCTACTCCACCTCCACAAATATTGATTGGGCAATAAATTATCGATAGGGCTAATTTGATTATCGACTCCTCCCAATATAGTGTGATGCAATACAAATATTGAAATTTCACCCAGCACTGGCTGTATCTGATTTATAACCACTGTACCTTGGGTGTCATGCTTTTAAATCAGATACAGCCCTCCTGGTCATGTAATCAATAATACATACAACTACGTTATATACGTATACTACTATATTCTTGTTTTCATGTTTTCTTTATTTCTGTGTTTAGGGCATAATATTATAGTAGTTTATTATAGTGTAAGTATACTGTGCTATAGCAGTAAATATTGTTGAATTTGGAGACCAATGGTTGTAAGCAACAACTATAATAATTATTTATATAATCTGTTTAGATTATAGTTGGAAAGAAGACCTAATCAGAAAGCCATGTACTCTTTACATACCCACAACTCTCAATTGTGTAACTTTCGGATTTTAAACAGCTCAAGTTTGAACTTTCTTAGTTGGATAGAAGACTTTTAAGAAAGCCACAGATACCAAATCCTTCTTAGTTTGTTGGTCGAAAGCAGCAAAATGAGTCTTTACAAGTGCAATAGTTGGCAGGCAATGCCCACATTTTAGCGATTGATTGCTTCTAAAGAACAACAGATCTCAGCCTTACAACAAACATTATCACTGTATGATATTAGCTCGTAGCTTTTGTTTTATTGTTGTGAAAACCTATCATTATATCTCAAACGTTTAGAACCCTTCTGATTGAGTTGTAGCATACATATACACATTATACTCTAAAATTGTCCTCAAACATCTATAAACAGTTGGTATTCAACCTCACATTTACTTGCATTCTCAGGCAATTTTAGAGAGTGTTAATAATGGAGGTTGGAAAATGCTCAGTATGGTTCTAACCATTGCTTAGAAAACTGGGATAGACAAATAGAACTGCTTATGTGTGTACATACATCACATGTTTTAAAACAAACAAGTATAACAGCTCCCCTTTGTTGTTCTGTGAGCAACAAAGACAGTTTACACACACATGAGTTATGTGGAAGTGGTTAGTTTAATTTTGTTGCTATAATGCACCATCCCAATTTTGTTCCTGTGATTTTTCGGTTTTCATATATATCCTTACATACTCTTTCATTTTTTAAAAGTCGTTTCAATTAATTTTTTATTACAAATTTTTGCAGCATAGGCACAAAAAAGGATTGTTCTGTATAGCTTTTATGCATGTTTTATTGTTCTATAATAATACTGTAATGATAATTATATTAATTTACATAAACATGAATGTATATGAAATTTCAGTGTTTACTCTTCAATTAATGCATTCATTTCTATTGCAGAAATTCAGCTACCTTCAGTGTTCATCAGTTATCGCCGATTAGATAAACAGAAAGAGTTTACAGAGAAATTCATACAACAGTTGGAGAAACAAAATATCAATGCATGGATTGATGCTCGTTGTATAACTGCTCGAGAAAATTTGGATCGAACGATTGGTGATGCTATTATAAGAAGTGATATATTTGTTTGTGTCTTATCCGATGCGTTTTTTGAATCTGTTTATTGCCCAAAAGAGCTTGACTTTGCTCATAATGCGAAAAAAAAATTGTTTCCCATCAGGTGGAATAATAGCAGTCTTCCTGATTGGTTCAAGCATAGGTATGATGGTGTACGTCGTCATGACTATAATTCTCGAGCAGATAATTTTGATGCAGAGCTTCAAAAATGTGTGGATGAGTTCATGAAGATAGTAGATAGTAAGTTATATAATATTAAACACAGTTATAATTATCATGTGTTTGCTGTAGAAATGAAAAGTGAAGACTCCGATAAAACTGTTTAGCTGTTTACATGTACAAATGAGGTAACAAATTCTGTGAAAGAATTATCCAGTGCTGCTTGCATTAAGACATTATTATACATGAATATAATTATAATATATATATTATTTTAACATCTGAGCTACATATTAAAATTGATTTTTTTTAGTATAGGCAACCCTTCTTTTTTATTTGCTATTCTTTTTGAAGCTGCAATAGAAAATGAACACTGTGCTGCGCAGAACCCTTAACACCATGAAATGGTAAATAGTATATATCAATTCAAAACAATGAATGCACTCACAGTTACAAACCTTCGCCACAAGTGTGAAGTGTGATTGAAGTTATTACTAACAAGAAAACAATTATGGACAATAATTATAATAATTATTATAATATACTATTATTTATAGTGTGTATGGTACAACTATACTCCAAGAATATACAAGTCCTAGCATAACTTGAGAGTATAAAATAGTTTTGTGGCTTCAATCATGTGCATGTGTATGAAATAAAATAGGTGGAGCTACAGTGTGAATTTCATTCTGGCTGCTGGCCTGTACCTACTTAATTAGTCTCCTCCCTAGACCGCCACGGTCTGGGGACAACACTATACTCAATTATCTTAAATTACTAATACTATGCTTGTTTTGAGAAGCTGGAAGGTCAGACAAATGTATCACCATTGTATAATTACTGCTGTCATGAAAGATTAGGTTATAGCTATAGTTTATTATTGTCTTCATTCTCATTGGCTTTGATTCATAGGCGCCTACAGAATCAAATTATGAAGTTTAATTATTTCATGATAGGTGTATTTTGAAAGGTTTATTCCTATTGTACCTCTGGCAGCAACAACAAGATTCAAGGCTGGTTAACACAGCCACAGCTATTGGTAAAACAATTCCTGGTAAATGAGGCAGTTTCCAGACACTTGAGGTAATTACCGGACATCTTATTTATTGTAATTACTTCCAAACCAATTCTGTAACAGTATAAGTATAGTTTAGTGTTGAAATACCTCATATTTGTTGACTTTCTTGGAGAAGAGACTAGTTTAACATGATTTTGTTACTACTGATCGAGATCTGTCTTTCCCTCTTTAACGAAGTGCATGGGATGATCAGTATCATTCTATGTAGCCGTTGCACATCTAATATAGTGATAGTAAGAAAATACTTGTCTGCATTGATCAGGCATGGGGTCAAATACATTAAAACATACTATGTTTGACTGACACATTTCAAATATATATATACAAATAATTTTAAAAAGTAACATTCTGCAGAAGTATTATTTTGTATTTGAGAAACAATTTCTGATAAACTATTCTCATAATTTAGAAAGCTGTTTTACTATTTTTTAGAATTTGTAAATAAGCTTAATTTCTTTACAATTATATGCAATACAAAATTTAATACTCGAAATACACATACAAATACAGCTAAATGAATATACATAATAACTACTGGTCTGGTACTGTGCTCTCATAATTATAGTGATTATATAAATAGAGAGTACTATCGTACTCTCTGAGAACCCGCTGGTTGCAATTTCAAATCCTTGGGACGATCATAAAGATCATTTTTCAGCAAAAAACTGCTGGAAATCTAAGTAATCTAGCACCTTAAGAGTGGTTGCACTAGCTCAGAAGGCTTGAAGTGATTGTGATTGTCTTATTGACAACTTAGGGTGTCGTTTCAAAAAAGCTTGTCACCATTCTTTTCCTGGTCTGTTGTCTGGTAAAGATGTTTTCTTTCCAGTTTGATCTATATAAATCTTTTTAACGATTTCACAGACCTGCATGTGTGTATGTTGGCCATATCCAATCTCAGACATCTCAATTACCCACTTGACCAATTTAGCCTTGAGATCGTTTCCAATAATAGGATGGTCTTGTCCCAATTTCTACTTTTTGTGCCAGATAATCATGTAAAGAATACCATATTCACCAGCAGTTCTTTTCACAGACAAACCTCTATCCTGGACCTCTTCATCAATAACATTTATTAAGTCTCCTTCCCTCCACTTACTTGTGCCTGTTGCCATATCCTGTGTAAATTTTAAAAGTCAACATAATTATTATTAACTAAGTAGATAGATATCTATATACTTGGTTTGATTCAACTATACTGGTGTTGTTTTAGTTAAAACTACAACCCCTTTTAAGATCAGGTTAGGTTTTATTAAATTTCTCCAGCTAAATTTCTTTTTAATGACATTTCGGCTCTTATACAAGAGCCTTCATCAGGTAATAAGTTGATTACACACATTATATATACTTACAGAAAACAAAAAGAAAGCAACCTACAAACCATAAGCAAAGTAAATAATAAACAAAGCTAGTGCATGCACAAGCAATACACATATATATAAAACAATTAATGGCGAAACAACTGGTAGGTAATATAGAGTAATATTATTTATTTGAAGTACGAAAATAATAATATAAAACATAAGAATAAAGAATATATAATAATTATGTAGCTATAAACGTAAAAACAAAAGTTATAAAACGAGTATACAAAACTAATAATAACATACAGCTACCTAAATAGTGAACAATACGCATCCAGTAAGCAACCAACTTCTCTATTTAGTGTATTGTCATGACTATGAATGTGCCAAGATTCCAGCGTACATGTGCACCTTACTTATTATTTTACTTTGCTTATACTGTATATATAGGTTGTTTATTTATTATTTATTGGTTTGTAGGTTGTTTTATATACCAGCTTTCGTTTTGTTTTCTGTAAGTATATATAATGTGTGTGCAATCATAATTATCATTACATCATCACTTTTATATATAATTATAAAAATTATATATAACACTTTCAAAATATCAATATTCAGCAACTAATATTACAGAACTTAGAGTTCTAAAAAATTTAATAATTAATTATATATAATTAAATTTTATTACATAATAACAGACGATATACTTTCAATTTAATGACTACTAAAGAAACGTGGCTTTTCAAAGTTTATCTATTTAAGAAGATTCTTGGTTCACAGCAGGTGTTATCTCTTCAGATGGTGGAGGAGGTTTGGATCCTAGTTTAGGAAATACGAGACCAAAACAACTTTCTCCAATATGATCAGGGAAGGAGTATGAGGAGGTGAGAACTGGTGCAGTTGGAGGAAGAAAGGTGTGAGGCTGCTTTGGAGGTCTATGGAAAGAGAAGATAGCATTTATATAATTATATTAGTGAATACTTCCATCCATCTGTCTGTTCGTCCATACATCTGTCCATCCATCCATCCATCTATCCATCCATCCATCCATCCATCCATCCATCCATCCATCCATCCAGCATATTAATAAAGTATATTCCTATGATAATAACATCAGTGAGGGAATTTTGAATAAAATTACACATTTCATCAAAGTTGAAAGGCAAAGGGATCTCTATAAAATTAATTATCATTACATCACTGATATAAATAAAATACTTACCCTCTGCCAAAGTCCACATACAAGAAACGTTGGAGTATATAACTCATATGCGAGAAGAGTAACACCAAATTGAGGGGCTGATCTGAAGACATGAGCTAAATTGAATAAAGGATAGTATCAAATATATAGTTTAAAATTTGCTGACCTGCAATTTTGTCATACATGCATATAGATAGAGTTGTCATACATGTATATAGATAGGGTTGGGCAATATTGAAAATTAAGTTTTGTGATTATTGTCTAAAGATGACTTGCAATATTGCAACTACTCATTGATACTGTCTATGATAGCAAAAATAGGCTCATTTTTTAAAAAGATGACACTTCTGATTCTTGTTTTGAGAGCATACTGCTCAAACATAAGTGTTATAGTATGTTTCAATCACATATATTAAGTTATAGCATTAGTTTGTTAGTTAATGTATGAATAATTATATTAAGCTAGTAGTTAGATAATATTTTGCCATTGTGATAATATTGGCAGACCAAAATCATGTGATATGATTATTGTGATGAAATAATAATTATTGTGATATATTGAATTATTGCTCAACCCTACTGTATAGTATACTTGTGTTCTTTTAGAACTAAAACCCCTTTGTAACTAGTATGAAATAGAAATTAGTGCCTACGTGTACATGTGTACACCTACTATAATTCTCATACCATACCATACTATGTGTATGTAAATAACAACATCATTTCATGATTACTTATAATTAAGTAAGCCTATTATTGTTAATTATGATTATAACTATTCCATTTATCATCATAACAACACTAATCCACTAATGCTAGTAATTATTATGACCTGTTTTTATGGCCCACAGGGTAATCCCTATGATTGCTTTCCACGGCTTTGAATCTATATATGTATTTACATGTATGTGTCATATATGCATATGCATATGCATATGTAGTTAGGGAGTGGCGTCATTTAAGGGGCCTTGTAATGGGCATTGCACAAGATAGAAATATGCTTGACTGCATGTACTTTACATAGAAACTGGCTACTCTAGCTGTTGAAATATATTCCTAAAGTTCTACAACAACCTTTAAAAGTAATATGAGTTGATAATAACTATAATAGACTGTTGTGCTTCAAGCGTGAGAGAGTCAGCCACAATTACTGAATGCAGCAACACACCATCCTGAAAACAATCATAGGGATACTTTTTTTTTTCAATACATGTATATCTTATTAAACATATACTATCTTACTCAACATAGGTTTCCTTAGGCAATTATCATTATTTGGCTAAAAGCCAACACTTCAAATGTTTCCCCAGGATAAATATTGAGGGTGGATGAATGCAAATTGAACATTGTTGACGAAACATCATGTACATACATGTATTAGGTACATGTACATGACATTTGGTCAACAATGTTCAGTTTGTGCTGTTACATGTATTAAATTTAGCATAAAGCAAATACTTTGCTGTTCTCATCTCACAATGAAAATAAACACTAAATTCTATGAATAAGGCTGAAAGAGAAAAGTAAAAAAAATGCTAGTGGTCACTGGGAATTAAACCCAGGGCCACTGACTTCAGCCACCAGTGCTCTCACCAGTGCTCTCACCAGTGCTTTCACCACTGAGCTATGATAACCAGACAACCAGACAACCACTAGCCCTTCACAGTTCTCTATATACTGCACAAGTGGTACTGAATGCTTCAGTTGCACACCAGGCAGTCACTATTCAGTATACACATTAAAATTAGCACTCCCACCCCCTAACGATAGCTATTCCTGATGTGATTTACTGACCTGGTCCTCCTTTCCAAAAGGCTCTTGCCCCTTCATTCTTGAGAATCTTTCTGAAAGCATCAGCTATGTTTTTATAAGTCTCCTGACCAGCACGAGCTTTAACCTGATATAAATAGATACATGTACATAGATAGATAAATCAGAAGATAGATAGATAGATAGATAGATAAAATGTAATTGTTTAATCATTAGGGTACTTGGATGTGGGCTGGATTATTTTCATCTTCAGACAGTTAGTCCCTTTCTGTTGTCACAATTATGACTACAGTGGAACCCCTGTATAACGGCCACCCAAGGGGAATTGCATTTTGGCCGTTATATAGGGATGGCCTTCGCTGAGGGGTTTAGTTTAGTATAACTCAAAATATCTTTTTATTAACTGAACACATGATAAATACTCATTATGCAATAATTATTAAATTCCGTGCAAGTATAAATTTTATGGACCAAAAACCACATAGATAAGCTCAAGACTATCTGTAGCAAACTAAACAGTGATGGGCTGCTTTGAATATTGTGCATTTTTGTTTTATCATTATTGTTTTACTATTCATTCGTGATTTAAAACTACATTGTATTACTGTACACTGTTGAGTTGATTTTTAATATCGTGGGCGTGGCCACGCGGCCGTTAAATCGAAGTTTTGCTCAATGGTGTAGCTAGTGTTAGGGACCATCTAGTGTTCGTTATATGCAATAGCGAGGTGGTCGTTCTTCAGAGGTTGCCTTAGCAGGTAAGTATGTGTAATTTGAATCCGGACCAGGACATCTGGCCGTTATATCATAGATGACCGCTGTTCAGGGGTGGTCGTTAAGCGGGGTTCCACTGTATAATCATTTTATTGTGTTCACCTGTAATCTTGTTTTAATAGCATCAGCTGGAGTACATAAATATGCTGCTGGAACGCCTGTTAAAATATATATCATTAAAGTGTACTGTAGGAAAAATATACCATACATATACCTGTATGTGTAAATATAATACAATGTGTGATGCTGTATTACACTATATTACACTTTATGACAATGTATGATGTTGTATTATGATGTTGTATTACATTATATTACACTTTATGACAATGTATGATGTTGTATTACATTTTATTACACTTTATGACAATGTAATATGATGCTGTAATACACTATATTACACTTTATGACAATGTATGATGTTGTATTACATTGTATTACGCTTTATGACAATGTATGATGCTGTATTACATTATATTACACTTTATGAAAATTATGATGCTGTATTACAGTATATTACACTTTATGACAATGTATGATACTGTATTACACTGTATTACACTATATTACACTTTATGACAATGTATAATGCTGTATTACACTATATTACACTATATTACACTATATGACAATGTATGATGCTATTTTATGAGTGTATGATTCCATTTAACATTAGATGATAGTTGTGTGATACTGTATGACACTGCATGACAGTTGTGTGATACTGTATGGCACTGCATGTAGATTATGAATTAACCAATATTAATCTTAATACTTTGTTGGACAAAAAGTAATAATCAATGAATTTAAAGATGTTGTATATTATTATATGTTAGTTTATATCATACCAGCTCCCATGGCAGAGACGAAGAGAGATAATGGTCCATTGTATCCATTCTCATCAGCTGTGGCTAGTTTCAAATGAGCGTAGACTGGAAAATATATTCCGGAGAAAGGTATGTCACGCATGAGACAAGCAGAAGCACCCTAGATAAATAGATAGAATGTGTGAATACAAATGAGTTATTTTTAAATTTTGCAATTATGTATGTAACGTTGATTTCTGTTCTCAGTTTGTTTGTATGGTTGCATTAAGGCAGGGTGAATGGAATGGATAAATGAATGAATGAATTAATTTGTGAATACAGTGTAGACGATAGAAGAATAGATGAATGGATGAATTATTAGATGATAAAAGGAGATGAATGAATAGGGGAGGAACATGGATGTGCATGTATGAATGACGAATCGATGTACATGTATGTACATGTACAAGTACATGTATATGTATGGATCAACAAATACATGTACATGTACATGTATATGTATATATAGCTGATCAATACTGCGTGGGATAATTACAATCAAGTATGCATGATCTTTTATTCACTTTCAGAAATACACGTTTCTTGTTCTACTAACTAGGACCATGCCATGTTGACATCCTCAAGTTTTACAGCCATGCACGGGTAGTAAGACTTATCGAATCCGATAATTCTTTAACATATTTTGATAACCCTCTGTGAACTACCTTAGTAATATAAATATTCATAAGTGAAGGCTTTCCCACATATGGTAGATCTAACATCACCTATTAGTACAATTGAGCATGAGCTATGTGCTGATAACTAGAATAAATGGGATAGTCACCCGTGGAAACGTAACAAAGCCTCCAGATATGACGGACAAATAATTAAAAGACACAGTTTTGGTACAGAATCAAATGAGCTGAAGTTCCTAGACTAATTAAGACATAAAGTTAGCTATAATTATATTAATTATCACAGATAGTGAAACTAGGATTCTATTTCAAGTTCCATGATTGATCATTTCATAACTATCTGTGAAATAAATTAAATCAGGGTTTCATTTTGGGGGTGGGGGGGATGGGAGCATTCACTCCCCTTGCTAGAGTCTTGCCCCTCCCCTCCCCCCCGACAAATTTTCAATCTAGATCTCAAATTGAATCCCTTAGCTTTACAGCCCTTCATTTAGGAAATTTGTCTGAATGCACTGCAAAGGATGATGTAAATAGTACTTAATCCACGCAATCTAAGAAGGCATAATAGGCTAGTGGCAACATGAAGCATAATGCAGGCATAATAGGGTTAATAATTAAAATTATTAAACTTAATAATCACCTCAGTAAAACAAAGACTTGCATGTGTGAAAGATGGTAACGACTTCTTTCAACCATCAACAAACTGTTTCAGGGCCGGCACAAACAGTCCAGTTGGTCCGATTTTGGCTAGACATATATTTAGTGAGATTAACCAAGAAAAAGATTTGGGATAAGATTTGATAAATAATAGGCATGACTGAAGCAATGGGTGTAGCGGGAATGGCTGCACACATGAAATTATGCTTCAAGACAGTGCAGTAAGCTATAGGTTAGCAGATTCTCCACATCGACCTGGATGTTTTTATTCATCTGTACATGACGCCATGCTTCTGAGCTAAATGGCCTCACCGATCAAATTTTGCTTGCTACGGGCCTGTGTTTATACAAACATCCATCATGTTGCAGTACAACAAATATTGAATGTTCATTGATTATTTATTATAAATTGTATATCAGAGAGTACAGTAGTACTCTCTATGTAGGGATGGCACGGAAAAAAAATGGCCGCCCATACATTTTAATTGCAAGTGATGAGCTGAAATCTCTGGCAACATATACAGGTAAGTTTTAATACACACATACCTATTCGTATCTAGTGTTTTTATGACTACCAACACCCTCTAGATGGCCAAAAATTGTCGCCAAGGTAGAGAACCGGCGGGTGGCCAAACTGGCAAAATCTTCATCATTATTAATATTAATATTTTTCAGACAAATCATTTTTTTGTTTTTGAACTATCACACTGATTCTAGCACAATTCCAGTCACATTCATAGTAAAATTCTGGTCTTAAAGTAGCAAGATGATATCTTTAGATACTATGAAAGAAGACAGTCTTAACGACTACAAAAAATTTATCTCGAATCGGACGCCATTTTAGTTAATTAAGTCACGTGGTATTTAATTGCACATGCGCATTTGTACACTCATAACATGCATAGTTTGTGAGGAAATACATTCTTATAATAATGAATATAAAACTTAACCCTTAGAGGACTGATGTCACATATATGTGACATTTCACCCCTACGTGGTTCGCCGTCTGTTCCTAGCTACACGAAGCTGTCCAAATGGTTGTAATTGGCGTCAGGCACAAGCTGATGAACGTGGCTAAAAAAGTTGATGGTTTTTCGGCCGCCCTTTGGCCTAAATAACAATGATGGGGGGAATTTTAGAGGGGGGTGTCCCGCCGTTTTGTTTTATAGTGGTTTAAGTACTTATGTAGGGTTATATGGAAGTGGTTTGTTTAATTTTGGGTCCCGCCTAACCTTGTTCGCATGCTTTTTGGGTTTTGACATCCCTACATCTTCTTTCATTTTTATTGGAAATGTTTTTTATTATTCTTGTATTCTATGTAAAGGGAATGACGGTGCAGATGCCAGCAATGGCAGCTGAAGTTGCTACGCCTACATGAAAACTATGACCCTCTCATAATCTAAATAAGCTTCTTTGACTATTCAGCGTGAATTACTTTTATTGTTTCTATGGTTACTAGATATACTTAAATATTATTCACAATCAAAACAAATCCACCCATATGCGAATTGAAGTTAACAGTAAATATTATTCATGATCAAAACAAATCCACCCATATGCGGATTGAAGTTAACAGTAAATATTATTCATAACCATAACAAATTCACCCATATGTGAATTGAAGTTAACAGTAAATATTATTCATGATCATAACAAATCCACCCATATGCGGATTGAAGTTAACAGTAAATATTATTCACGATCAAAACAAATCCACCCATATGCGGATTGAAGTTAACAGTAAATATTATTCATAACCATAACAAATTCACCATGGATATGCGGATTGAAGTTAACAGTAAATATTATTTGATAAAAACAAATATGAAACATTGCATACATTATATACACATATCACATACTTATATACATACATCTTCATCAGACAACTTTTAATTCCAGGGGTCAATTCAATCTAAGCTTCCACATTCTGTGGCAGAGGAGGAGTGGGAAACCCAATACATGATACCAGAGATTTTGATAAGCTCATATGGCGAACCATTGACCCAACGAGCTTCTTATTTGATGCTGCACATTTCACTCTTTGGGCCAGATGGCGCAGTTAATGCTGATATTATTATCACTAACAGCATTAACTCTTTGTTAATTAGCTCAAAGTGTCTTACCGGTGGCCCACACATTAACCACTGTTGGGCCAATTTGGCCCATGCTTCAAAACATATCAAAAACTCTCCATGATACATTTATCAACATGTATTATATACATTCATGGTACATACATACAGGTAGTACTAGTGTTAGGCAAAATGGAGAAGAAATGTTTTATGCAAGACCTTAAATGCAAACGAGGCGGCTTAAACCATTCTTATTGCTAAAGATTGAAGACTTAACAAGTGGTAACCAGATATCACCAAAGCAAAACAAAAACCTATTTTACTATGCAAGAAATGTTTTTAAGGATTTGCCTACATTAGCGGCACAAACACATGAAACAGGAGCAATGCAACCATCACCCACCAATAGAATGCGATGTGGACTGTAATGCAAATGCATGGGCATTTCCAATCCTGTTCACATAGGCCATAGCCATCATGGTTTGATCACATTCATTATAAAAACTTTAATTATTCATAAAAACTAAATTAATTTTAGTCCAACAAAGTAACTTTGCTTTCTATATATTTATATACCATGTCCATGAATGTCTTACGAAAAAAAAGGTATTGCCTAAAATATATATTATCGCAGTTATCGCAGTTTATCATCAGACATCAGAAAGAATAATAATTCTAAACTCAATTAACAAATATAATAATTAACAAGCTCAATTACCAAGTACACTTTTACACATACACTTAACTTCTTTTCCAGGTAGTGGAACAGCTTTGACATCTAAAGGTGTGTTTTATTTTCTAATCTAATTCATCTCATAAAAGTGGCTTAATTATGACCATGTGGTTATTATAAATTATGGTTAGAATGGGTGTGACTGTTTACGTGGTTATACGGTTTTGCTATTGTGGCCACCGGTAACCATAACGCTATTTGAGTTTTGTAAGGTTGTAATTTTACAACTTCTTGACAGAAAGGAAGTGTAACTTAATGGAATACTAAATTAAATGTAATACACTAGATCGTGGATGTATCACACTTGTAGATTACGAGAGTATACCAATAGGTGGTGGCATGTTGGCATTCTTTGTTGGATGTGGTCAGGCGGTGCTTTGATTCCAAATGTCCACCCTTTGATGTTACTTTTAAGTTAGCTTAGAGCACTTAAAAAATTTCTTTTTTAAAAGCAAAAGGACATTAGAATGGTATGTTGTGTTGATGTATGTGTATAGACTTGCTTTCTAGCTACTTCTAGTGGAGAGAAAGGGACGTTGAGAGAATAAATGAAAAACAGCGTTCGCTTGCACACTTGAGTGGATGCTGTGCTTGCAGTAATTGGTAAGCAAGGTTGATGTGACTGTTTGATTGCTCCAGGAGGTCCAGAAAATTGCAAAGAATCTGTGCATCTGTGATGCTGAGCCATACCTCACACAAAGTGGGTGGGGGGGTTAGGGTTGTGCATGGCCCCCTGGTTCCATCACCTATCAGTGTCACGCCAAAATCTCTGAAACTGATTAAATCAATTACATGTACCTGTCGACTATCATATACATACAAATTAAGGGAAAACATATCCAATAACCTAGTATGCACAATCTATTTGTTTTACTCACAGTCAAAAATACACGTTTCAACTCATTCTTGTCAGCTCTTCTTACTACAGGATCATGCCTTGTCCACATACCACAAGCTGTTAAAGCCACGGTTCTACTAGCCTGGAACTCCCATGAAATCTGTTATATGGTGAGTGAACTAATAATAATATTCATAAGTAAAGGATTGTGCCCAACAAATTTATACGTATTGTAGACTAACCTCATTTTTGTTTTAACGTGAACGCATGTCACATAAGCCCCCAATGGAGCAATGCTGACCGGCAGGCGATGCAATTCAAGGCCGACATAAGGATCAATCATGGCGACGTTCATACCGTAGTACCACATCCAGAGTCTTGTGCAGCTCGTCCCAGCCCCACCCACGTAGTTTCACTTGTGGAGCTAAATCTACTGTAGTGTAAGTGTCTTTACTGACTCTGGTTCCTCATTGTATTGCACACTAGTGACACACAATATTAATAATTTGATAGCTTTATTATAATTATTATATTTAATTGTATGTGTCTCCTCTTCTTCACTGCAAAATACACTGATGACAATATTTAATAGTGACAGAAAAGTAGGATCTTTGGTAGTTGAAAATTAACGAAGCTAAGGATCTTCTATAATTATTGCAAACATCCTGAACTTGGTTTTCTTTCAAAGGTACATTATACCTGATAATTAGATTTCCATTTAATTGTAAGTGTCTCCAAGCCTTGTTGTTCACTGGCGGCAGTATAATAATAATTGAATCTAAAGATGGTGGCAGTATTTAATAGCAACAAAAAGTAAGGATCTTTAGTAGTTTAATTAATGATAGTCGAAGCTAAGGATCTTGTTTTTGTAGTTTCTATATTCCAAATATCTCTGATGTGTTTTCTTTTAAAAGTACATTATACTCAATAATTACGTTTAATTACATATTTCTCCAAGCCTTGTTGTTCACTGTATCATAAGACTTAATAGTTAGGATCTTTGGTAGTTTCTGTAAGGATCTTTGGTAGTGCAAACATACCTAACTTGGGGGGGCACTGCTCCCCCAATAATTACTGCAAGCATATTATACTGCTTGTACAATCACAGTTATCACAGTGGTGTGATAAAGTGTAAACCCCAATGAATTTAATCAATGTAATATTGGGAGCTGCATTGATGATGATTTTAAAGGTGAGGTATAAAAATGAAGAAAATTTAAAGCTTCATCTAAAACTCCTCCCAGATGCAATAAAATCTGTAAAGCATTCCAATCAAGGAAGTAACATGAGTCAGTACAATTTGTGATGTTTTAAATCGCCAGCCAGCCTTTAAAAGTTTTGTTACGGAAGTGCACAAACCTCTGAAGCTTTATTTGACGATTTCTGCACTAAAACGTGTCAAAAGGTTTAAAACATCCCTAAGGAATTCCATGACTCTGTCATGATTAAAGCTCCTGCACATTCATAGAGAAATGACTGAAAATCGAAGTGCCACGGTGCGTGGGCGATCGTCATGGTAACCTTTGATGTACCGTGGGAGATTTAATTCCAGCCACTGATTGTATTTTCACAGTTTTTACAGTCAACGCTAATTGGGATAGTACTATGGTTTCTACTTAACAGGGATATCAAATGTGATTTAATTGCATACTTTTGTGTTGCCATGGTATAAAATACATATATATATATATATATATATATATATATATATATATATACTTGGGATAGTACTATGGTTTCTACTTAACAGGGATATCAAATGTGATTTAATTGCATACTTTTGTGTTGCCATGGTATAAAATACATATATATATATATATATATATATATATATATATATATATATATATATATATATATATATATATATATATATATATATATATATATATATGTATTTTATACCATGGCAACACAAAAGTATGCAATTAAATCACATTTGATATCCCTGTTAAGTAGAAACCATAGTACTATCCCAATTATATATATATGTAATATATATAGTACACTTACAGGTCTTATATACAAAAATATAGACCCGAGGTTTAGTGTCCAAGGATGTGATATAGCCCGAGCCTGCGAGGGCTATATCACATCCGAGGACACTAAACCAAGGTTTTATATTGTTTTATATAAGAACTGTAAGTGTACTATATACAATATATTGTATGCTGATAGATTAAAGATTCACAGGTCTATATACAAAAATATAAGACCTAACCACATCAAACGGTTGCCATGGTAGCATGCTATATATATACAAAAATATAGACCCTTGGTTTAGTGTCCTCGGATGTGATATAGCCCTCGCAGGCTCGGGCTATATCACATCCTTGGACACTAAACCTCGGGTCTATATTTTTGTATATAAGACCTGTAAGTGTACTATATATATTACATATATCCCAATTATATATGTAATATATATAGTACACTTACAGGTCTTATATACAAAAATATAGACCCGAGGTTTAGTGTCCAAAGATGTGATATAGCCCGAGCCTGCGAGGCTATATCACATCCGAGGACACTAAACCAAGGTTTTATATTGTTTTATATAAGAACTGTAAGTGTACTATATACAATATATTGTATGCTGATAGATTAAAGATTCACAGGTCTATATACAAAAATATAAGACCTAACCACATCAAACGGTTGCCATGGTAGCATGCTATATATATATATATATATATATATATATAGCCCTGTTTGGAGGCAGTTATGGACCCTTGAGATAATTGTCTCGCTATGCCCTCGACCATTTATCTCGCGGGTGTTATATGCCTCCAACCAGGGCTATATCCTACACATAACCTTTTTTGTAAATGTTTAGTTTATTTTGATTAAAATAAATGTCAATTTTGTTGCGATATTTTTAAGCTGCCCCTCCAATAAAATTTTCATTCCTACTCCACTGTGGAGTGTAAGTTGTAACACACGCACACACAAATATAATATAATATAATATAATAATTGTAATAATTATTATTACAGTCGTCTGCAGTTATTTTCTTGTCAGTGACTGAAACGCTCTTTTTTCCCAAATCACACTGGCGAGGGTTCTGCACTGCGAGTGCATTCATTTACTATTAATAAAAATAAAAATTTTATTAATATATAAGGGTCAATAGCAACATAATAATTATTGTAGTAATGGGTATGTACTTGTAATATTATTATTCAGAACAATCATGTAATATCTGTGGGCAATTCAAATAAACAACAAAATTAATAAGCAATTGATTTATTATGCCAATAACCATGCATGTACAAAAGATATTACAAATAACTGTACATGTCTTAGAATATTGAGTAGTGTCCTGAGGCCTGTCACATTGTAGCTATAGAGTAGGGTGGGGCATTATGGGCCAGGGGCAATTATGGGCCACTCCTAAAAGGATGTGACGTTATTTTTCAGCCAAGTTGCCGGGAAATTTCAAATTTGCACTGCAAGCTCTTAGGTATCCCGGGAACATCATTTCCAACTTTGGTAAGTTTGCAACAGTTTATTTTAGTGGTAGAATGTTGCAAATGACTTAGTGTAGGATTATCTTAGCTTGATTTGTCCCTTTACAATGGGTAGCTAACAGACCATCCACTTTAAGGAGCTGCTAAAAGGACACCCATTGTTGGTAACAGTACATCAAAATGTAGCAAATTTTTAGGAGAATAACAAAATAATTTTGTATCATTTAAAAAACTGCTTTACAATGTTAAAACAAACATAGGTATATTGGAGGCAATCATGGGCCACTTAGTACATAATAATTATGATGATATTAATATATGATTATCATTATTCCAGAGTAAAATGGCAACCAAATGGACACAGGAGGACATGAGCAAGGCTATACAAGATGTTACGGATACAAAAATGTCCATAAGAAAAGCAGCACTAAAGCATGCTGTTCCTAGAACAACACTTCAAAATCATCTTTTAGGAAATGTTCAATCTGGAGCAAAACCAGGTCCACCTACAGTCCTTACCAAGGAAGAAGAAGAGATAGTGAAGTGGACAATGAAAATGAATGAAATAGGATACGGACAGACAAGACAACAGATAACAGAAATGGTGAAGCAAATACTGGATCATACCAAGCGTTCAAACCCATTTACAGATAACAGGCCTGGGAAAGATTGGTGGTATGGGTTCCTTAAGAGGCACCCAGAAGTGAAAATGCGAACACCTCAAGCACTTGCAGTTATCAGAACTATTTCGTGCACATCATCAGTATTAGATAGATGGTTTTCAGAGTTTAGCCAGTTATTACTTAAGCATGAAATACTCGATAAGCCATCTGCAATTTGGAATTGTGACGAAAGTGGATTCCCACTTTGTCCAAAGTTGGGAAAAGTGATGGCACCGAAAGGCACAAAACAGGTCTATCAAATCACTGGTAATAACAAAGAGCAAATTACCACTCTTTGTTGCATAAGTGCAGCTGGTGGCGTGGTACCTCCAATGTTAATTTTTCCAGGTGAGAGGTTTGGCTACAACCCCCTGGAAGGAGGAGTAGATAACTCCTACTTCGGAAAGTCACCCAGCGGATGGATGACACAAGAGTTGTTCTATGGTTGGGTAACATGCCATTTTGTGCATCATATTAGTCCAGCAAGGCCGGTATGTTTACTTTTAGATGGCCACTCGTCTCATATTGATTTAGAAACAAGCAAACTCTGCGAAGCTAACCAAATTTTATTGTACTGTTTGCCTCCACATACATCTCATATACTTCAACCACTTGATGTAGGTGTGTTTGGTCCCATGAAGGCCACATGGAAGCATGCTGTAGCTGCATATCAACATGACAATATTGGGAGTTTTATTACGAAGCGAAATTTTTCAATGGTATTTCGTTCTGCATACCACAATGCCATAAAGCTAAGCACTATTATCAATGCATTTAAGCATTCAGGAATTTATCCTGTTAATCGAGCTGTAATTGATGCTTACAAACTTGCTCCTTCAAAGCCATACAAAACATTAACAGAGTCAGCTGAAGCAATAAAAACCGATTCCAGTGCGGCACTAGCTCTGAAAGAAGTAATGGATACAGATATGAAGCAAACATTTTTACAGAGATACAAAGAAGGCTGATTTGCAAAATGATACTCTGTATATTGCATGGCAAAAGTTAAAAAAGAAAGTACAACCAGCCTTGCAAGACATCACCAATAGCCAGCCTCAACCTTCAAAATCTTCCATACCAGCATGTCCTGTTACAAGAATTGACCCAGAGATTAGTGATCTTCTACATATTCCAACAGTTAGCAGAGAGCCAAAAAAAAACTGGGAACAGAGGAACAGCAAATTTGCCAAAGCACTTGTCAGGTGAGGAAATGATACGAATATTAGAAGAGAAACAGGCTAACAAAATAGAAGAAGAAAACAAAGAAAGAAGGAGAGTAGAGAGAGAAATTAAGAAAAAGGAAAAGGAAGAAAAAAAAGATTCAGAGGAAACGAAAGAGAGAGGAAGAGAAAATAGAAAGAGAAAAACTTAAGCATAAGAAAGAAGAGGAAAAGAAAAAAAAGAAAATGGCAAAACAAATTTAGAGACAACAACAGACATCAGAATATAGCTGTCCAACCTGTTCTGAAGATTATTTAGACGAAGATGATGACAGTGCTATCTGGGGTCGAATGTGAGCAGTGTTGCCAGTGGTATCACTGAAAATAATCTACATTTGAAAACTTAAACTAAATTATAACACTATTTCAATGGATGTTAATCATTTATCTTGCTAAAAATCTTTATGAAAACTTACCTATTACCAGTTCCAAATCAGTTTAATGAATCTAAGATGTGAAGTCTAAAAAAATACTCACTTTAAGAAACTTTTGTAGACTGGCCCACAATACCCTCTTGTAGCCCCATAAATGCCGCCTCCATCACCATGTGTCACTTACTTACAGTTACGTATGGCAAAGTGAATCAATTTAGATAATCCATAGTACCTTTACATTGGTGTTTCCAATCATGTGCTTTCTCCCAGTCCATCCATTCACAGCGTCTAGAATACACACTCCTCTCCTTAGGTGGCCCATAATTGCCTACGCTACTCTATACACACTTGCAGAATATGGACCACTTCCATACTTATTATGTTATAGTAAGTATAACTCACACTTAAGTTCAGTATGCACAGTACGACAAATAATTCATAACGCCTCGGATAAATTGGAATTACCGCTGGATAAAATAGTACACCGGTTGCCGCGTACACACAATTTTGTTGTTTCTCTCCTGCAATGGCTTCTATACTTCAATTGAGAAAGGTGTGTCAATTTGCCAGTAGTCTTCGGTGGTCCAGCACGATTACAACTATCGTAAGTAATAGTTCCATCAAATGTGTGTTGAAGAAATCCAACACAGTATAGCTATATATATAATTAACATAGTGATATATATATATATATATATATATATATATATAATTAACATAGTGATATATATATATATATATATACATACATACAATATGTATAATTATTAATATACAAAGTTTAACAAAATTATGCTTCTGTATTTGGCTATTATGTACAGAAAATGAATAGATTCATAGGAAACATAGTGGTAAGGTTCACCTCTATGTTCACTATAAGGTTTTGCTGGGGTGCAGTTCAGTTTGATCACAATTCTCATCCAAGTCAAATTTTTCATCAGTTTACCTTTTAAAAAAACTATATTTATTAGCTTTGTAATTATTTTGTGTGTCATTTACCTTATAATATGCATGGAAGCAGTGGATGGTGGCCGTAAACATTTCAACTTGTGTGGCCTATACAGTAATAATATTCATTTCATAATTAATTACAATGCCACAGGACTCTCAAATATCCTATTTGAATATTATTACTGTGATCATCACACAAGATGTCCACACCCATCACTTGGAGAAAAATGGATATGTTTCGTTGCGTTGCGTTGCGTTTGACGGCTGGAGGGTAGGGGCAAGCGCATTATGCTTTTATTACAGCCTATTATGCTATGCTCAAATTTATTTCAATCATGCTTCCACGTAGGTACCTATTATGCTCTCATTATTCTCAAAATTCTTCACAAAAAATGTTGATAACATTACAATCATTTCATTAAATTGTAACATAGCTAACTGATGCTTGATACATGTAGTCTTCAAGTGGATTTAGTTGTTGCTCCTTATATTAAAACAATCATTGTTTAGTATGGAAAAACATATTGAATTGCAACTATGTGACCCCATGACCTTTGTTTAAAGGTATTTTGATGCCAAAGTTTACATTCCACATCCTATTATGCTGGCATAATGCTTCCTGCTTTGATAAACCTGTTATGCTGAAGCAATGGCAGCATAATGTGCCTGTCCCTACTGGAGAGTCGACGCGACATGCATGTCGCTACGTCACAAGGCTTGCACGTCGCCGACGTACCACGAGGATGGCCCCATCCTTACATACATAATGTATGTCGGTGACGCGAGACCAGGCTTGCGTCATTATACAAAAAGCGTTGCACTGACTGATATCAAACACTCGCTTTGCTGATTTTCTAGCAGTGCCAAAACTTGAGTTCGATATCTATGAATGTCTGGCCTCTGGAATACAAGGTAGAGCGTTCCACTCTATCCAGCATCACTTGATAAGTTCCTAACATGTCAGATGACGATTAGCGATGCAAGACTATATCCATAAACAGTTGGTTGTCTTGTAGCTACCACACCCCAATGTGGGATCATCTGTTTATAGTTGCAAAATAATATCATGATTATTTTATACTGGCTGTAGAATGAAAAAAGAGACATTGAAAGGGCAGAAAGGATTTTCTCTGAAGCTGAAGCTGATAATAAGACATATGCCATTGCATGTTTTCATATCTCTATACATTATATATTACATAATAATTATAATTAATGCACGGATAGTGAACGGAACAAACATTTTGCTTTTTGCTTCGCACTCAAATTCTTTGCTCTACAAAACACCTATGTGGGTCGCGGTGCCTCTGCAGTATTAGCAATAACATGAAGATATCACTATGTATCGTCACACACAAACATGATAACTACAACATGTATAATTATAATGGTACTTCCTTCAAGCAAAGGTGTGGCCATGCCAGACTAGAGTGAAAACATAAATTTATAAAGCATACATGTATGCACACTTTAGCTGATTAATTGGTTGCTGTTTGCTGTCAAATGACCAAAGTACCATTTGTGATGAATAACAATCTCTGTGTCTGAAACATTAACCCTACAACATAAATTATTATAGTTACTTAAATATTTTCCATTCTACTCACTCTTTAACATTCTTGTATAAATTTTGCAATGTATATATAGTTCAGCTACAACAGCTATTAATTAAATAGTTTGTCACGGTTCTGTCCCGTCCCATAATGCGTGCGTCAGTGACAAGGGCCACCTACTAAATTTATAGCTACCACACCCCAAATTACTGCAATTTATCATCTGTCTATACATAATAATAATTATTTTATATTGGCTGTAGAGTGATGAACTTTTCATTGCACATGCAAAAAGAGACATTAAAAATGCAGAAAAGATTGTCTCAGAAGCTGATGATAAGACATATGCCTCGGTATGTTTTTATATCATATAATTATACTACCTAAAAATAATGTGATTATAATTAATTTTGATGACAGGTAGAACTATGTGAAAATCATATAATATTATTTTTTTTAATGGCTGGATGTAGAGAAGGTTACCAAGGTAGTGGTTTTAAGTTTTGTAGGAAGCCTATGAATCTACTTACAAAACCTATAGAAATTAAACGTGAACATGGTATCTAACATGTGTACTTCTTGGTAATTGGTATAACTTTCATTCCAGGGCATACCATGCAAAAATGAATATATAGTAGGTAAAGAAATGTGACACAAAGAGTGTCACAAAGGTTTATCAATTAATTATTCATAGTGTGTGTGGTCGATTAATAAACTTAATTTGATCAATCTTAAATATGGTAGTGCTATATACAGTAGTGCAGTTTTGTTACTGCTTTGGGAACCGTTCATCTCTCAGGTGAGTTACTAGAGCTGTTTCTGGTGTAGATTACATGATCTTTGGTACCCAAATACCACTCAGGTTCCTATTCCGTTACATGCAGAAACTGCCAGGGTAATAATTATAAAAAAGCAATCATATGGATACCTTAAATTAATATAATAATAAAAGATTTTTGCTCGCTTTGTGTCCACATCTTTGCTACCTCTGCAAAACCAAAGGCACAAAGGTTCAAACACATGTGCTAATATTGTCATGCAAATTAAGCATGTGCATCATTATGGTGTAGATGTCCGCTTCAAAAGCAACTTTTGTCAGCTCTATATCTTCTTTAAATTTAAAGTTTAACTAGCTGAGCACATAAAAGACCTTCCAATAAATCCACGGATACTAAAATCAAGCTTTGTTACTGTCAAGCACCAGAGCAAGTGGTCATTTTTGTATTACTAATCTTGTATCCCATTTAATTTGTAATTTCTCTAACTACAGTACAGATATCCATCTTCTTCTTTATTCAGAAGTCATAGTTTTTACCAATTATATTTTAGAATAAAAATATCTCTAAGAAACGATATTAATTATATATCTACACTATAAAAATGAACTGGTTATTTTAACCCTCATTTGATTAGACTTGTTTTTATGCAGTATTGATAATACGATTCTGAGGTATAAATTATTATTGTAAATTCTCTATCAATTATCTGTGCAGAACAAAGTTATTTGTTGACAAATTCCATGACTTTGTACTTATAATAACAGATAGCAAATACATTTAAAAAAAAAACATTTGTGTGTAATTATAGATAATTATATTATGATCTATATACACAAATGTTTTAAAAATATGATTTGTTATTTCTTGATTTTAAGTTTTACTAATGTATCCTCTATAGAATGCTAGTATCTATTGGGCCTGTCGATTTCAAACTGCAGACGTTGTTGATAAGCTTATGAATAGAGAAACAGATATACAGTTTAAAAATGAGGAAGAAGTAAGTATGATTAGTATTCATTTGTTTAGCTCTTAATAAGCAGTACATAGAAGTGCATGTGCAGTGTGTGGAATATTATTAACCAACAAACCTCTTATATACCCACATGCATAATGTGGTGCAGCTGCACTAATCAATCGATAATCTCATTTTAATGACGGCTCAGAAAGCTAATGATCTTGTTGCTATAAGGATGCATCTCAATGAGAAGCTTAAGAGACAACAGAAATCCTCATTTTAAGCCCAGAATATCAGGAAGGGAACAAGGAATAATTTTGAGTTTCAAGAAGGGACACCAGTCCCTTCAAAAGAAGCATAAAGACCATACTTACACAAATTAAAGTAGTCTCAAAACTCATTTGTTGCTGGAAATATTATAAATTAAAGTTGTTGAACAGACTTAGTGTAACAAAAGTACTTAACTGACTAAATTTTTGACCAGTTTCCAACTTTTCTAAGCAGTAGTAAAATCGCTTTTACTGTCTTGTTGATTAATTAAGTGACATTTTAATGTGATCACACCCTCATGATTAATTAATGAGATATGCAAATCTTTGGCACACTTTGCAAACCAAAAACTGTGCCCAGGCAATTGTTTAAGGCTGGCTATGCCACTGATTACTCCTCATTTATTTGTTGAAAAGATTCATTCTAGTGTCTGAAACCCAATAATGTATTTTTATAATGTAATGGTACTTCCTTCAAGCAAAGGTGTGGCCATGCCGCCAGGCCAGACTAGAGTGAAAACATAAATTTATAAAGCATACATGGAAGTGCATGTGCTGTGTGTGGAATATTTATTAACCAAACCTCTTATATACCCACATGCATAATGTGGTGCAGCTGCACTAATCAATCGATTATCTCATTTTAATGATGAAAATGAATTTTAAGCAATTAGATAGTGTGGTTTCTAGAAATACACCCACTCAACATAAACAAATCAGTTGATAACACCTCTAGTTTGATTTAAACTTTTTTTACGGTAATAGAGCCCTCGGTAGAACAGATACAGCCCACCTAGAGGTGTTATAATATACCATGATTGCTGACATCACATCACCCATTGAAAGTGCAGGTGGTATATTCAGTATATACCACACCATGAGAGGTGTACATAAAACTGCAACTAAGTGTATAAGACCACAGGTGTATATAAGCTGCTTGAACAGAATTTAGTTTAACAATCAAGAAATATAAAGAAAATAAAGGGATCAACAGAACAGCAAATAAATACAAATAAAATTGAAAACAAATGATGTTGTAGAATAGTCATTAAATAAATGTTCAGCGCAACAATATGACGAATACAGTACTAACAGACATCAAGGTAAATATCAATCACAATCACGTTAGGCTACTGGGGTAACTAAAGAATCTTTAGTACGTGAAATAAATTTCAGAATTGAACTTACTAGTTCACCATTGTGAAAATTTCAAACTAAGATCATAATATTATAATTCTGCCTTAACAAAGATGCATACTTGATGAGCAAGGATTTTGATTACTGCTCAAAGTGCCTCAAGAACCCCTCATCAGGAATAATGAATTTCTTGCTAGACAGTTACACACAGAGTAGGTTCTACTATATTCTTTGTTCCAGGCAATCAACATCATCTATTATAATTATAATATTATGGTGTAGTGCACTAATATACAACCTTTGACCTCTGTTATCGGTCTTAGGTTGTATATTAATGCAATACACCTACTTACCATGGTTTATATATTACATATAGTAAATTATAATAATATATATAATTATATATAATTATAATATAATTATATATATACACATCATTATTATAGTTATTTTTGCAACACTTTCCAAGTTTATGTTAATCTTTATAGTTACTAGTATTTTTAAGTTTTAGTGATAATTATTATTACTATTACTATTCAAATTCAGTAATAGTGATGTACAATACTTAAAGTGGTATTCTGTTACATTAGGATAAACAGTCATTTCTTCACATGGCATGTTGGAATGGAGACTTGGAGGTGATTAGGCTCCTGTTGTCGAAGTCATCAGGAATGTTCCAGATGTTTGATAAGGTGAGTTGTTACTATTACTTCATAGGAATGAATTCTTGTGAAACTGCTATTAATGGATGATATCTAGTAAAATCTTCCATTGTGTATGTACTTGTCAACCACTATGGTGCATGGTTGCATTATTATCATTTACATGTAAAAAGAGTACATTTCTGATGAGGTTTTGATGTAGCGTGTCTGTTTATTATAGAGTATGTACATGTTTACATTAGAATATACTCTGCCATCTATGATCATTTGGAAAAAAACAATAATATTCATTTCTTGCTCGTACTGAGATTATATGCAGTTATTAATTTTCAGTCTGATATATAATTGTTTTCACATCAAACAAATCTCCAGTGTCTTGTTCATTTTGAGCTTAATCAACAATTACTTATTGATTAAGCTCAATATGGACACAGAAGGCAAGGCAAGGCAAGGCAAGGCATTCACAAAACTGTATTTATGTTTTCTTACTCTAGTATACAGTAGTTCATGCTCATATCTGAATGGGCTAGCTCATAACTGATGAATAGATTGATTGTTTTTTAAATTATGCAGATAAATGGAATGGTTGTAATGTACACAGAAATGTATTACAGTCATCACTTTACACAAATATTTTTATCTTGCCATTGTTAAAAGTAAATAACTTGGTTTGAAAAGAAAATTCAATGGTTTTTAACTGCTTGATTGTTGCTTGATTAAAATTTTTAATATCAAACACAAGTCAACAACTACAAACCAAAATCATATTCTGATTAGTTCAGCATTCTACAAAAAATGATATATAACTATTATTTTATAGAATCACATTACACCACTTCATGTTGCGGTATCAAATGGTAAACTTGGGGCTGTGAATTTGTTACTTGACAATGGAGCTCCTCTTGATAAAGCTAACAAGGTCAGTAGATTATGAAATACTATGACAACTAAAACATTTGAAAGTTACATAGTTTACTTGTATTTAACAAACAACATTTGTACCTGGCTATTTCTAGATATCAGGTACAGACATTTTCAACAGAAAAGATATAAACATAGATGGGTATATTTACTTTTGTAATTGATATGAAGTATGAATGTAATAATTATTGTTATGAGAGAAGTTCTAAGGAAAAAGGGCTTCTATATAGCACTGCAAATTTTGACAAACACTGTTTCTAAATGTTCACCATCTTGTGAAGCCAACAAGTTAGTCCACTTGCAATTTTTCTTTATTGATGTTTATTACAAAAATGATTACAAAATAATGTAATAAAAGCTATAATCTAATACATAATAGAGTACTGTAATTATAATCAGTATTATACATATGTTTTAGTAAAGAATCTCAATAATCATGCTGATAATCATGTTCGTACATTTATAGATCATCCTTTAGTGTGATAATATATATTGATACTCAATGTCCTTAAAACATTATAATAATTAGTATGTGTCAACTATAATTATATTATCATAATTACAATTATTCTTTATTTAACTCTTACTTATTATAATAAGCTTTAGTATGCATCACTCCACTCCTTTCTTCACCCATTGTCAAAGTCACTCCATTTGTATGGCGATATTGTCACTATTTTCAATCTGCAACAGCCATTCAGAAAAGCAATGGAAAAAATAATTTTGAAAAATGTATTTGAATAAAAATGGATGTCAAAACCCCAAGATGTATTGAAACAATGTCAGGATTGTAATAACATGGGAGGTTAACAGAGGACCCAAAATGAAACAAATCACTTCCCCAACATAAGCTTTTTGTTTTTTCCTTTATAATGGTGTAGGTAGGTTCTTACGTAGGATTATATGGATGTGTTTTGGGTCCTACATTAACCTCCACTATCCCAACCTTGTTGAAATACATTTTGGGTTTTGACATCCCTATATCTTCTATCTTTCTTATTAAAAACATTTTTATTCGTTTATTACTGCAAATTGCGCAATCCTTCTCTGCCTTTTTAGAGTGGTAGATGTCCTCATCAAACTGCTGCAATGTTTGGACACACACGAATTCTTGATGCGTTATTGGAGAAAGGAAGTAACATACGAGAAGTTGATTATGTAAGTCAGTTATTGTAACTTACATGTATATAAATAACGAATGTCAGTATTAAGGTGGTACTAGGGAGTGGGCGGATGCGACTCCAATCAGTTTCAAAATAGAATATTATATAATATGACTCTAACCTGGTGTAGTAGCAACCTTCATATCTTCTAATCACCTTTATAGGGTCCTGGAATTGATAAAACATATATAAAATGTCCATTTTTGCAATCTCAATAAGTACAAAACCGAGAAAGCCACGCCCACCAATCATGGCGTGCACCAAGTACAATGCATTTACAGAAAACAAATAGAGCCGTTTTCTGGAAATTCATTTTACTTTTATAGTTACAAGAGGCTGAAGAAAGCTGAACTCTGTAGCTTTTCACTGAAACCATAAAATCTACCTTTCTAGGCACTATCAAACTCCGATCTTTCTCAGAGAGCAACTACAGTTACCCGCCATTGTTTCCCACCCACTGCCCCCTCCACCACCCGTGGGGCGTGTTTAGGTTTGTTTCTGAAAATAAACTATCAGTCAAAACATTTAGGCCCAATAATTATACCCCCGGGTGGGTGTGGCTTCCAAAAAATACAGAATGGAACCAGATTGTATGCAGCAAGAACCTTGCAAGACTAGAAACTGATTGGAGTAGCATCCGCCCACGGAAAAGACTACAACCTTAAATTAAATTATACTGCAATTTTGTAACTATAGTATGCTGTACAGGCTACAAATAACTGTTTTAAAACATTAGTGTGTCAACATATCAGAGATCTAGAGTCTGATAGTCTCCCTATGTAGCATGGCTCTGAAAAAAATGGCCGTCCATACATTTGAATATATATGCAACTAATGAGTTGAAATTTCTGCTATATAATAAGTTTAAATACACACTTACCTTTTAATATTGAGTATTTTTATGTCTCACAATAACGTCTAGATAGCCAGAGAAATTTGTTATAGTAGAGAACTAGCGAGTACCAAAACATGCAACTTGAAACCTTCTTCATAGTTTTATTATTATTATTATCATTATTATATTCTTTTTTCATAAAAAAACATTTCTACATTTCAGGAGCTATAAAAGTTGTTCTAGTACAAATAAAAATTTATGTTATGTTATAAAATATTATGAGGTATAGCTAATATATCTCCAACATAATATTATATAAATTGCACTCTTTTTCTTTTTTCCTGAAAAAAGTAATAAACTATTCTATTTATTTTTTTTTGTTTTAGTATGGAGATAGTTTAGTTCACTTAGCTGCTTCCAGTGGTAAGCCGGAGGTTCTTAGATATCTTTGGTGTAAGGGAGAAGATATTCACAAAAGGAATTCGGTTAGTAGCTAATGTCACTCAATGTTTTGTAGCAAAACAAAAACTATGATGAAAAGATGTTTATGTAAAAGGTCCCAAAGAGGTTTCATTATTGTATCATTTGTATGGGAGTTATTTGTAAAACTATATGCTGTATACTGTAGTTTCACTAATAAAATACCAAGACTGTATAATTATTGCAAAGGTGTTTGTAAAGTGCACATGTATAAGATCCCAGTCGTAGAATGTAGTTGCAAATAATTTATGTAATAATTATTATGATTCTTCATTTGCAGCTTGTTGTAGCCTGATGAAATACTCACTAACCTGATATGTAATTAGTGCTTTAACAATAAGGCTTTGCATGAGCCTCAATTAATTAACTATTAATTAATTATCTCCTTGCGCTCCATAATTAAACTGGGCATTTTTGTTTACATTCCTTTAGGCGCCTTTTTTATATGAATTCTGTAAAATGTATGACTTTTAGTGTACTATAGATCTCTAAATAGTTAAATAGTTTATATACATTTTTGTACCACTGATGGTGATCACTGAATAGCCATCGAAACGTTTGGTATTAAAATAAATTGGTGAAATAAAGAATAATGCAGAATATTGATGTACCCAATCATTCAGGACTATACTACTACTATTACTATTACCTCAACATTGAGATTGTATATTACTATTACTATTAGCTACTATTACTTGACTGTCTATTACTATAACCTCAGTTTTAAAATTATCTATTACTATTACTATTATTATCCTTGAAATAAGTAATGTTTACTATTACAATTACTATTATCTATTACTATTACCCCATGTCTGAATTATTAGCAACAACATGTTAACAGGCTATAAAATATTATAAATATACATCCAACTCGTGGGAAAGCAATCATAGGGATGGCCATAAAAAGTAAATTATTAGCCACACCCAAACCCCTAACCTGACATGGCATGACATGATCACACCCAAAGCCACATCCATTTATTACACCACATATACATCACAACCACTATCCACTAATCTATAAGTATTTCCAGCTCAACTACTACCTTATAGATCCATAGATTCTCTATCTCCTCTACTGACAATGATTTTATGAATTTCCTGGTTGTTATTAAGCTTCGAGTTATTAAATATAATAATAATTCTGAAAAAAAATAGTAAATGATATTATTTCTGTTTATTTTTACAGAAAACTGGAGAGATGCCAATTCACAAAGCAGCAGCAATACATCCTTTTGCTTATCGTACAGGTGCTCTTGAGTTTCTCATTAGCAAAGGAGCAAAACTTGATGCCGAAGATAAGGTACACACTGATTATCTGCATACTACAGCAACAAACTTATAATGGTGTAAATGTAATTATAATAATTATGGTGATGTGGTTGTGAGGTAATTACATAGTATTTTACCTTTACATTATTAATTATCGTTTGAAATTTACAAAAAGTGTGGATTGTAAATTCACGGTGACACACAAATGGGAAAAATGATGATTATATAAATCATCATTTTTCCCATTTGTCCCAATTGTGTGTCATTTTTCCCATTTGTGTGTTTGTGTTACACCATATAGGTGTAACACAAACACAAATATCATCATATCATATCACTTGTTACTGAAGAAGACTGGTATAATTGCATTTTTGTAATGGTGAATTTATTTCTTTATATAGAGTGGTAACAGACCTATTGATCTGACAAAGAATATTGATCATTACATTATTCTGAGAGATCATATGGTAAGCTTAATCTGTATCTTCATTATTCATTGCAAAATTACTTAATGATGTAAAACTATAATTTTATTGTAAGCATAATGATACCACTATAATTATAATAAGCAGTGTTTGTTTATGGTCTGATTTCAAAATGGTGTATATTGATTTTACAAAAATTACTCCTTTCGTTGAAGTATTTTTTTTCCACTTTTTGCAGAGGAAACAAGGGCTGGAAGTGAAACGAAAAGGTTGTAAGGATGCTTTTGTTCATAATTATAATAATGTTATAATGTGTCAAGCAATGAAGCTATTGATTACATTTGTTGTGTTAGCCACCTACAGCAGGTGACATTTGAACTAGTAATTACATTTGCACTTCTGCACAAGCTCCAGTGGCTTAGTGTTTAAGAGCACCTAAGTAGGAATCAGTCTCACATCCCAGTTGGTGTATGGGCTTAAAATTAGCTAAATTGTAATAATCAGGGGTGTCAGAAGCATGTTTGATGTGGGTGGGCTCATAACACAACACATGTAGTGTGCTATCAGCAAGCACCTGTCAGCAGATTCTCAGAACTCCTAGCTTTATTGATTACAAGATCCAAATTATGACCAAAACAGCTCAACCTTCTCCACTAGACAAGTGAACAGGTACAGTTTACATTAGAACCAGAATCATGCAGTTGTAATGGCAACTACAGTGTTTCGCAAATGTTCCATTCATAAAGGGTATATCAAGATGTGATTCCTTAATACTCTCATCTGTATGGTCTTCAACAATGTATGCTGTGTGTAGCCAATGGTTTTGTAGTGGCAGTAGAGAGAGAGACAGATCCTACCACTAATTCTTTTCTCATCTCTCTCAAACCTTTATGTACAGATTAAATAACTTCTACTTGGAAGAACATAATCATTCTGCGAAACCCAGTCAACTCAACAGATTACACAGGTTGCACACCTTTAGTTCAGTGTTGCCAGATTGGCACAATTAGTGCTAAATTTAGCACATTAGCAAAATTTTTAGAACCACTTTAGCAATGGAAATTATTTAGGACTTTTTTAGCACATTTTAAAAGCATTTGGAACTTTTTTTAGCATTGTGTCTAAATTATGTCTATACCATTGATAAGTATATTCATGCTGCAATGGCAGCAGTGCAGTGTCTGCAGTGATGATGTAACTATGATCAGTATGATGTTTATACAGCATCCAGCTTTAAACTAAACATGTATGACTGCACAGCATAGTTAGTTACTGAGTTAGTTACTAAGCAACCCAGTAGTCAGTACAGCTGTATTTCTGTAAACATGGAGGACGAAAGTGGCTGTTCCAGTTATGAGTCTTCTGACTCAAGCACTGAGGAAATAACTAGTATGTTTGAGCCAGCATCTAAGAAACTAAAAGTATGTTTGCATCTACCTTCATTCCCACTCAGTAATAAATTATGACTGTCTGTGATGTAGGCTGCTCAGGCTCTGGCAAAAAGAGTAAAGGTCAAGTTAAGAGTAAACGATACACCCAAAAATATAGAAAAAACTGGGAGAAAAAGTCTTGTTTCCAAGGTTGTCATAGCTCTGGTAAGCTTTTTGTGCTCATGAGAGTTAGACTAAGCTTGGTAGAGAATCCAAGTGACTCCTCAATAGTGCCTATAGCTTTTTTTTTACCCTTAGGCTTGGGCTTCATACTCAGTGAGGTGATGCTTTTTTTAGATGGCATAAAGGTTACTAGTATTGGAATGTTTAGTCTTCACTTGTGTCAGTTTTACACACTGGTAGGTCCAGATCTTTCAATCCCAAAATACATTCAAATGGCAACCTTTGAATTTGAATTTGCATTCACCTGTCATGGCAGAAATCCTTAGAGCCAGCTTGCCTTGTCCCTAGGCTCTCTCATGGGCAAGGAAGCAGAGAAGAGTGCCACATCACGTGCACATGTGCAAACTTCACCCCCCACACACACAGAATTTTTTTGTCCCAGATACTATATTTCTGAAAAGAGTTTTTGAATAATGTGTTGTCTTATTTTCAAATGGTTCTAGCAAGTGGTAGCTAATAGTCTGTCAGCTCCAATATTGACACTGGTTATATGAAGTCTATTTGCTACCAAGTACAATAATACTATTATGTGAAGTGTGTAAGTAAGAACGATGAAGTCTGAAGTTTCTGCATGGTTTTGGTTGTTTCTCACCTCGGCATCACTGATGGTGGAGAAAGTTTGTAACAAATTGTAAGCTTTGGGAAACAGCCTTTTTCCATAATTTATATCAATTGTATTTCTCAGAAATGTAGTATCCAGACACACAAAGTCTGTGTGTGTGTTAGCGAAACCTGTGGTTAGTTGTCCAGAAATGTTGGTAAAAGGCCACAGACAGACAGAAAACCTGATTACAGTAACCCTCTACTCCACCTCCACAAATATTGATTGGGCAATAAATTATCGATAGGGCTAATTTGATTATCGACTCCTCCCAATATAGTGTGATGCAATACAAATATTGAAATTTCACCCAGCACTGGCTGTATCTGATTTATAACCACTGTACCTTGGGTGTCATGCTTTTAAATCAGATACAGCCCTCCTGGTCATGTAATCAGTAATACATACAACTACGTTATATACGTATACTACTATATTCTTGTTTTCATGTTTTCTTTATTTCTGTGTTTAGGGCATAATATTATAGTAGTTTATTATAGTGTAAGTATACTGTGCTATAGCAGTAAATATTGTTGAATTTGGAGACCAATGGTTGTAAGCAACAACTATAATAATTATTTATATAATCTGTTTAGATTATAGTTGGAAAGAAGACCTAATCAGAAAGCCATGTACTCTTTACATACCCACAACTCTCAATTGTGTAACTTTCGGATTTTAAACAGCTCAAGTTTGAACTTTCTTAGTTGGATAGAAGACTTTTAAGAAAGCCACAGATACCAAATCCTTCTTAGTTTGTTGGTCGAAAGCAGCAAAATGAGTCTTTACAAGTGCAATAGTTGGCAGGCAATGCCCACATTTTAGCGATTGATTGCTTCTAAAGAACAACAGATCTCAGCCTTACAACAAACATTATCACTGTATGATATTAGCTCGTAGCTTTTGTTTTATTGTTGTGAAAACCTATCATTATATCTCAAACGTTTAGAACCCTTCTGATTGAGTTGTAGCATACATATACACATTATACTCTAAAATTGTCCTCAAACATCTATAAACAGTTGGTATTCAACCTCACATTTACTTGCATTCTCAGGCAATTTTAGAGAGTGTTAATAATGGAGGTTGGAAAATGCTCAGTATGGTTCTAACCATTGCTTAGAAAACTGGGATAGACAAATAGAACTGCTTATGTGTGTACATACATCACATGTTTTAAAACAAACAAGTATAACAGCTCCCCTTTGTTGTTCTGTGAGCAACAAAGACAGTTCACACACACATGAGTTATGTGGAAGTGGTTAGTTTAATTTTGTTGCTATAATGCACCATCCCAATTTTGTTCCTGTGATTTTTCGGTTTTGATATATATCCTTACGTACTCTTTCATTTTTAAAAGGTTTTTATTATTCTTGTTTCAATTAATTTTTTATTACAAACTTTTGCAGCATAGGCACAATTATAAGGCTTGTTCTGTATGGCTTTTATGCATGTTTTCTGTTCTATAATAATACTGTAATGATAATTATATTAATTTACATAAACATGAATGTATATGAAATTTCAGTGTTTACTCTTTTCAATTAATACATTCATTTCTATTGCAGAAATACAGCTACCTTCAGTGTTCATCAGTTATCGCCGATTAGATAAACAGAAAGAGTTTAAAGAGAAATTCATACAACAGTTGGAGAAACGAAAAATCACTGTGTGGATTGATGCTCGTCGTATAGCTGCTGGAGAAAATGTGGATCAAACGATTGCTGATGCTATTATAAGAAGTGATATATTTTTTTGTGTCTTATCTGACACGTTTTTTGCATCTAAGTATTGCCGAAATGAGTTTGACTTTGCTCATAATGCGAAAAAAAAATTGTTTCCCATCAGGTGGAATAATAGCAGTCTTCCTGATTGGTTCAAGGATACGTATGATGGTGTACGTCATCATGACTATAATTCTCGAGCAGATAATCGTGACGCAGAGCTTCAAAAATGTGTGGATGAGTTCATGAAGATAGTAGATAGTAAGTTATATAATATTAAACACAGTTATAATTATCATGTGTTTGCTGTAGAAATGAAAAGTGAGGACTCCGATAAAACTGTTTAGCTGTTTACATGTACAAAATTCTGTGAAAGAATTATCCAGTGCTGCTTGCATTAAGACATTATTATGCATGAATATAATTATAATATATATATTATTTTAACATCTGAGCTACATATTAAAATTGATTTTTTTTAGTATAGGCAACCCTTCTTTTTTATTTGCTATTCTTTTTGAAGCTGCAATAGAAAATGAACACTGTGCTGCGCAGAACCCTTAACACCATGAAATGGTAAATAGTATATATCAATTCAAAACAATGAATGCACTCACAGTTACAAACCTTCGCCACAAGTGTGAAGTGTGATTGAAGTTATTACTAACAAGAAAACAATTATGGACAATAATTATAATAATTATTATAATATACTATTATTTATATAGTGTGTATGGTACAACTATACTCCAAGAATATACAAGTCCTAGCATAACTTGAGAGTATAAAATAGTTTTGTGGCTTCAATCATGTGCATGTGTATGAAATAAAATAGGTGGAGCTACAGTGTGAATTTCATTCTGGCTGCTGGCCTGTACCTACTTAATTAGTCTCCTCCCTAGACCGCCACGGTCTGGGGACAACACTATACTCAATTATCTTAAATTACTAGTACTATATCTGCATATATGCTTGTTTTGAGAAGCTGGAAGGTCAGACAAATGTATCACCATTGTATAATTACTGCTGTCATGAAAGATTAGGTTATAGCTATAGTTTATTATTGTCTTCATTCTCATTGGCTCTGATTGTTAGGTGCCTACAGAATCAAAATTATGAAGTTTAATTATTTCATGATAGGTGTATTTTGAAAGGTTTATTCCTATTGTACCTCTGGCAGCAACAACAAGATTCAAGGCTGGTTAACAAAGCCACAGCTATTGGTAAAACAATTCCTGGTAAATGAGGCAGTTTCCAGACACTTGAGGTAATTACCGGACATCTTATTTATTGTAATTACTTCCAAACCAATTCTGTAACAGTATAAGTATAGTTTAGTGTTGAAATCCTCATATTTGTTGACTTTCTTAGAGAAGAGACTAGTTTAACATGATTTTGTTACTACTGATCGAGATCTGTCTTTCCCTCTTTAATGAAGTGCATGGGATGATCAGTATCATTCTATGTAGCCGTTGCACATCTAATATAGTGATAGTAAGAAAATACTTGTCTGAATTGATGTATTGATCAGGCATGGGGTCAAATACATTAAAACATACTATGTTTGACTATGACACATTTCAAATATATATATACAATTAATTTTAAAAAGTAACATTCTGCAGAAGTATTACAAATTTTATTTTGTATTTGAGAAACAATTTCTGATAATTTAGAAAGCTGTTTTACTATTTTTTAGAATTTGTAAATAAGCTTAATTTCTTTACAATTATATGCAATACAAAATTTAATACTCAAATTCGCGAAATACACATACAAATACAAATTAAATACAGCTAAAAGAATATACATAATAACTACTGGTCTGGTGCTGTGCTCTCATAATTATAGTGATTATATAAATAGAGAGTACTATCGTACTCTCTGATTATATCTTGCATATGACTTATCTATGTCAGGTTACACTTCTGTGCACTTTATATGAGCCCATCTTTTGCATTCTTCACATTCTATCCAAACCTCATCCACTTCTTCATCATTATAAATAATATCGCATTCTAAACATCTGTATTCACCTGTTTTTACTCCTTTCCTAATTTATTACTATCTGCTTTTTTCTTCAATAGTGGTAGACAGTATAGTAAAACATCATTTGCTTCACAAAACTTAGAGGTGTCCAAGTTTATATGAGATGAATAATCATCAATAATCAAACAGACTGAGCATTCAAAAGATATCTGTCGAATGAAATGATTAGAGATCCAGCCATTGAACAATCTCTTGAGTCATCAACCACAGATGAATTCCCAAAGAGAACCCACTCTCGTTGCAATTTCAAATCCTTGGGACGATCATAGAGATCATTTTCAGCAAAAACTGCTGGAAATCTGAGTAATCTAGCACCTTAAGAGTGGTTGCACTAGCTCAGAAGGCTTGAAGTGATTGTGATTGTCTTATTGACAACTTAGGGTGTCGTCTTGCCACCATTCTTTTCCTGGTCTGTTGTCTGGGAAAGATGTTTTCTTTCCAGTTTGATCTATATAAAATCTTTTTAACGATTTCACAGACCTGCATGTGTGTATGTTTGGCCATATCCAATCTCAGACATCTCAATTACCAATTTAGCCTTGAGATCGTTTCCAATAATAGGATCTGGTGATGGTCTTCTCCCAATTTCTACTTTTTGTGCCAGATAATCATGTAAAGAATACCATATTCACCAGCAGTTCTTTTCACAGACAAACCTCTATCCTGGACCTCTTCAATAACATTTATTAAGTTTCCTTCTCTCCACTTACTTGTGCCTGTTGCCATATCCTGTGTAAATTTTAAAAGTCAACATATTATTAACTAAGTAGATAGATATCTATATACCTGGTTTGATTCAACCATACTGGTGTTGTTTTAGTTAAAACTACAACCCCTTTTAGTAAGGCCTTAGATCAGGTTAGGTTTTATTAAATTTCTCCAGCTAAATTTCTTTTTAATGACATTTCGGCTCTTATACAAGAGCCTTCATCAGGTGATAGGAAAACTAAGTTGATTACACACATTATATATACTTACAGAAAACAAAAAGAAAGCAACCTACAAACCATAAGCAAAGTAAAAATAAACAACCTATACAGTATAAGCAAAGTAAAATAATAAACAAAGCTAGTGCATGCACAAGCAATACACATAAAACAATAAAATTTAATTAAAGGCGAAACAACTGGTAGGTAATATAGAGTAATATCATTTATTTGAAGTACGAAAATAATAATATAAAACATAAGAATAAAGAATATATAATAATTATGTAGCTATAAAAGTAAAAACAAAAGTTATAAAACGAGTATACAAAACTAATAATAACATACAGCTACCTAAATAGTGAACAATAAGCAACCAACTTCTCTATTTAGTGTATTGTGATGACTATGAATGTGCCAAGATTCCAGCATACATGTGCACCTTACTTTTTTACCTTTTATTATTTTACTTTGCTTATACTGTATATATAGGTTGTTTATTTATTATTTCTTGGTTTGTAGGTTGTTTTATATACCAGCTTTCTTTTTGTTTTCTGTAAGTATATATAATGTGTTTGCAATTATAATTATCATTACATCATCACTTTTATATATAATTATATAATAACACTTTCAAAATATCAATATTCAGCAACTAATATTACAGATCTTAGAGTTCTAAAAAATTTAATAATTAATAATTAATTATATATAATTAAATTTTATTACATAATAACAGACGATATACTTTCAATTTAATGACTACTAAAGAAATGTGGCTTTTCAAAGTTTATCTATTTAAGAAGATTCTTGGTTCACAGCAGGTGTTATCTCTTCAGATGGTGGAGGAGGTTTGGATCCTAGTTTAGGAAATACGAGCCCAAAACGACTTTCTCCAATATGATCAGGGAAGGAGTATGAGGAGGTGAGAACTGGTGCAGTTGGAGGAAGAAAAGTGTGAGGCTGCTTTGGAGGTCTATGGAAAGAGAAGATAGCATTTATATAACGAGCGCCGTCGGGACGGGACCCTCGCCTATGTGGCAAAGTGATACAAAGCACTACTCTAAATATAATAAAGTTTGTGTATGAAACAAACAATACTTTTGTTACATATAAATTTGAAAAACATTTATGCACATTAAAACTGTTATAACTTTATATCCTAAAAGACAAAATAAGAATATCAATGAAAGAAATGTATATATGTATAATTTGTATACTTATCTATCTTACATATTATTCTCTGTTTTCCTTCAAAAAACAATGAAAAAGTTCTCAAGTCTACCTCTAAAGTCTCCAATGTGTGAAAACGTAGTGAAAAATGTATAATTTTTATATATATCTTACATCATATTCTCTGAAGTCTCCAACGTGTGAAAACGAAGCACTCTATTACGTGTTTAGCACAAGACCATGCCTGTTGGTGGAGCTAAGTAGCTTGTATCAATGGTGGTGTAGTATAGTAGTAGCAATTATTACTTCGATTGTTTTTGGTTTGAAGTGTTTCTTGGCTAGCGACAGGCCATGAAACAGGATAACTTGTGTTTGTGTGTCCATATATACTCTCGTTATTGCCCTCGTTTCATCTTAAAGTCGTGAAACGGTAACTGTGAGTTATAAAAATTGTCATAACTTTAGAACCAAAATTTGAAGTCTACCAGTACCCCGTTTGAAATGTCAATGTTTTTATTTTTCCAGAAAAATTGCTAACACACAGACAGACACACAGACAAAACGATTACCGTACCCTTCTGCCTACGCTACGCGGCGAGGGTAAATATATTAGTGAATACTTCCATCCATCTGTCTGTTCGTCCATCCATCTGTCCATTCATCTATCCATCCATCCATCCAGCATATTAATAAAGTATATTCCTAGGATAATAACATCAGTGAGGGAATTTTGAATAAAATTACACATTTCATCAAAGTTGAAAGGGAAAGGGATCTCTACAAAATTAATTATCATTACATCACTGATATAAACAAAATACTTACCCTCTGCCAAAGTTCACATACAAGAAACGTTGGAGTATATAACTCATATGCGAGAAGAGTAACACCAAATTGAGGGGCTGATCTGAAGACACGAGCTAAATTGAATAAAGGATAGTATCAAATATATAGTTTAAAATTTGCTGACCTGCAATTTTGTCATACATGCATATAGATAGAGTTGTCATACATGTATATAGATAGGGTTGGGCAATATTGAAAATTAAGTTTTGTGATTATTGTCTAAAGATGACTTGCAATATTGCAACTACTCATTGATACTGTCTATGATAGCAAAAATAGGCTCATTTTTTAAAAAGATGACACTTCTGATTCTTGTTTTGAGAGCATACTGCTCAAACATAAGTGTTATAGTATGTTTCAATCACATATATTAAGTTATAGCATTAGTTTGTTAGTTAATGTATGAATAATTATATTAAGGTAGTAGTTAAGACAATATTTTGCCATTGTGATAATATTAACAGACCAAAATCATGTGATATGATTATTGTGATGAAATAATAATTATTGTGATATATTGAATTATTGCTCAACCCTACTGTATAGTATACTTGTGTTCTTTTAGAACTAAAACCCCTTTGTAACTAGTATGAAATAGAAATTAGTGCCTACGTGTACATGTGTACACCTACTATAATTCTCATACCATACCATACTATGTGTATGTAAATAACAACATCATTTCATGATTACTTATAATTAAGTAAGCCTATTATTGTTAATTATGATTATAACTATTACATTTACCATCATAACAACACTAATCCACTAATGCTAGTAATTATTATGACCTGTTTTTATGGCCCACAGGGTAATCCCTATGATTGCTTTCCACGGCTTTGAATCTATATATGTATTTACATGTATGTGTCGTATATGCATATGCATATGCATATGTAGTTAGGGAGTGGCGTCATTTAAGGGGCCTTGTAATGGGGGCATTGCACAAGATAGAAATATGCTTGACTGCATGTAGCTTACATAGAAACTGGCTACTCTAGCTGTTGAAATATATTCCTAAAGTTCTACAACAACCTTTAAAAGTAATATGAGTTGATAATAACTATAATAGACTGTTGTGCTTCAGGCGTGAGAGAGTCAGCCACGATTACTGAACACACCACACCATCCTGAAAACAATCATAGGGATACTTTTTTTTTTCAATACATGTATGTCTTATTAAACATATACTATCTTACTCAACATAGGTTTCCTTAGGCAATTATCATTATTTGGCTAAAAGCCAACACTTCAAATATTTCCCCAGGATAAATATTGAGGGTGGATGAATGCATCAGAACAAATTGAACATTGTTGACGAAACATCATGTACATACATGTATGTAGGTACATGTACATGACATTTGGTCAATAATGTTCAGTTTGTGCTGTTACATGTATTAAATTTAGCATAAAACAAATACTTTGCTGTTCTCATCTCACAATGAAAATAAACACTAAATTCTATGAATAAGGCTGAAAGAGAAAAGTAAAAAAAATGCTAGTGGTCACTGGGAATTAAACCCAGGGCCACTGACTTCAGCCACCAGTGCTCTCACCAGTGCTTTCACCACTGAGCTATGACAACCAGACAACCAGACAACCACTAGCCCTTCACAATTCTCTATATACTGCACAAGTGGTACTGAATGCTTCAGTTGCACACCAGGCAGTCACTATTCAGTATACACATTAAAATTAGCACTCCCACCCCTAACGATAGCTATTCCTGATGTGATTTACTGACCTGGTCCTCCTTTCCAAAAGGCTCTTGCCCCTTCATTCTTGAGAATCTTTCTGAAAGCATCAGGTATGTTTTTATAAGTCTCCTGACCAGCACGAGCTTTAACCTGATATAAATAGATACATGTACATAGATAGATAAATCAGAAGATAGATAGATAGATAGATAGATAAAATGTAATTGTTTAATCATTAGGGTACTTGGATGTGGGCTGGATTATTTTCATCTTCAAACAGTTAGTCCCTTTCTGTTGTCACATTTATGACTACAGTGGAACCCCTGTATAACGGCCACCCAAGGGGAATTGCATTTTGGCCGTTATATAGGGGTGGCTTTCGCTGAGGGGTTTAGTTTAGTATAACTCAAAATATCTTTTTATTAACTGAACACATGATAAATACTCATTATGCAATAATTATTAAATTCCATGCAAGTATAAATTTTATGGACCAAAAACCACATAGATAAGCTCAAGACTATCTGTAGCAAACTAAACAGTGATGGGCTGCTTTGAATATTGTGCATTTTTGTTTTATCATTATTGTTTTACTATTCATTCGTGATTTAAAACTACATTGTATTACTGTACACTGTTGAGTTGATTTTTAATATTGTGGGCGTGGCCACGCGGCCGTTAAATCGAAGTTTTGCTCAATGGTGTAGCTAGTGTTAGGGACCATCTAGTGTTCGTTATATGCAATAGCGAGGTGGTCGTTCTTCAGAGGTTGCCTTAGCAGGTAAGTATGTGTAATTTGAATCCGGACCAGGACATCTGGCCGTTATATCATAGATGACCGCTGTTCAGGGGTGGTCGTTAAGCGGGGTTCCACTGTATAATCATTTTATTGTGTTCACCTGTAATCTTGTTTTAATAGCATCAGCTGGAGTACATAAATATGCTGCTGGAACACCTGTGAAAATATATATCATTAAAGTGTACTGTAGGAAAAATACACCATACATATACCTGTATGTGTAAATATAATACAATGTGTGATGCTGTATTACACTATATTACACTTTATGACAATGTATGATGTTGTAATACACTATATTACACTTTATGACAATGTATGATGTTGTATTACATTTTATTACACTTTATGACAATGTAATATGATGCTGTAATACACTATATTACACTTTATGACAATGTATGATGTTGTATTACATTGTATTACGCTTTATGACAATGTATGATGCTGTATTACATTATATTACACTTTATGACAATTATGATGCTGTATTACAGTATATTACACTTTATGACAATGTATGATACTGTATTACACTATATTACACTTTATGACAATGTATAATGCTGTATTACACTATATTACACTATATTACACTATATGACAATGTATGATGCTATTTTATGAGTGTATGATTCCATTTAACATTAGATGATAGTTGTGTGATACTGTATGACACTGCATGACAGTTGTGTGATACTGTATGGCACTGCATGTAGATTATGAATTAACCAATATTAATCTTAATACTTTGTTGGACAAAAAGTAATAATCAATGAATTTAAAGATGTTGTATATTATTATATGTTAGTTTATATCATACCAGCTCCCATGGCAGAGGCGAAGAGAGATAATGGTCCATTGTATCCATTCTCATCAGCTGTGGCTAGTTTCAAATGAGCGTAGACTGGAAAATATATTCCGGAGAAAGGTATGTCACGCATGAGACAAGCAGAAGCACCCTAGATAAATAGATAGGATGTGTGAATACAAATGAGTTATTTTTAAATTTTGCAATTATGTATGTAACGTTGATTTCTGTTCTCAGTTTGTTTGTATGGTTGCATTAAGGCAGGGTGAATGGAATGGATAAATGAATGAATGAATTAATTTGTGAATACAGTGTAGACGATAGAAGAATAGATGAATGGATGAATTATTAGATGATAAAAGGAGATGAATGAATAGGGGAGGAACATGGATGTGCATGTATGAATGACGAATCGATGTACATGTATGTACATGTACAAGTACATGTATATGTATGGATCAACAAATACATGTACATGTACATGTATATGTATATATAGCTGATCAATACTGCGTGGGATAATTACAATCAAGTATGCATGATCTTTTATTCACTTTCAGAAATACACGTTTCTTGTTCTACTAACTAGGACCATGCCATGTTGACATCCTCAAGTTTTACAGCCATGCACGGGTAGTAAGACTTATCGAATCCGATAATTCTTTAACATATTTTGATAACCCTCTGTGAACTACCTTAGTAATATAAATATTCATAAGTGAAGTCTTTCTCACATATGGTAGATCTAACATCACCTATTAGTACAATTGAGCATGAGCTATGTGCTGATAACTAGAATAAATGGGATAGTCACCCGTGGAAACGTAACAAAGCCTCCAGATATGACTGACAAATAATTAAAAGACACAGTTTTGGTACAGAATCAAATGAGCTGAAGTTCCTAGACTAATTAAGACATAAAGTTAGCTATAATTATATTAATTATCACAGATAGTGAAACTAGGATTCTATTTCAAGTTCCATGATTGATTTCATAACTATCTGTGACATAAATTAAATCAGGGTTTCATTTTGGGGGTCTTGCCCCTCCCCCTCTGACAAATTTTCAATCTAGATCTCAAATCGAATCCCTTAGCTTTACAGCCCTTCATTTAGGAAATTTGTCTGAATGCACTGCAAAGGATGATGTAAATAGTACTTAATCCACGCAATCTAAGTAGGCATAATAGGCTTGTGGCAACATGAAGCATAATGTGGGCATAATAGGTTTAATTAATTAATTAAAATTATTAAACTTAATAATCACCTCAGTAAAACAAAAACTTGCATGTGTGAAAGATGGTAACGACTTCTTTCAACCATCAACAAACTGTTTCAGGGCCGGCACAAACAGTCCAGTTGGTCCGATTTTGGCTAGACATATATTTTGTGAGATTAATCAAGAAAAAGATTTGGGATTATTTATTATAAATTGTATATATTCTATGTAATGGGAATGACGGTGCGGATGCCAGCAATGGCAGCTGAAGTTGCTACGCCTACATGAAAACTATGACCCTCTCATAATCTAAATAAGCTTCTTTGATTTCAACACAGACTTAAAGGTCAGACTATTCAGCGTGAATTACTTTTATTGTTTCTATGGTTACTAGATACACTTAAATATTATTCATGATCATAACAAATCCACCCATATGCGAATTGAAGTTAACAGTAAATATTATTCATGATCAAAACAAATCCACCCATATGCGGATTGAAGTTAACAGTAAATATTATTTATGATCATAACAAATCCACCCATATGTGGATTGAAGTTAACAGTAAATATTATTCATGATCAAAACAAATCCACCCATATGTGGATTGAAGTTAACAGTAAATATTATTCATAACCATAACAAATTCACCATGGATATGTGGATTGAAGTTAACAGTAAATATTATTTGATACACATATCACATACTTATATACATACATCTTCATCAGACAACTTTTAATTCTGGGGGTCAATTCAATCTAAGCTTCCACATTCTGTGGCAGAGGAGGAGTGGGAAACCCAATACATGATAACAGAGTTTTTGATAAGCTCATATGGCGAACCATTGGCCAACCATTGACCCAACGAACTTCTCATTTGGTGCTGCACATTTCACTCTTTGGGCCAGATGGAGCAGTTAATGCTGACATTATTATCACTAACAGCATTAACTCTTTGTTAATTAGCTCAAAGTGTCTTACCGGTGGCCCACACATTAACCACTGTTGGGCCAATTTGGCCCATGCTTCAAAACATATCAAAAACTCTCCATGATACATTTATCAACATGTATTATATACATTCATAGTACATACATACATACAGGTAGTACTAGTGTTAGGCAAAATGGAGAAGAAATGTTTTATGCAAGACCTTAAATGCAAATGAGGCTTAAACCATTCTTATTGCTAAAGATTGAAGACTTAACAAGTGGTAACCAGATATCACCAAAGCAAAACAAAAGCCTATTTTGCTATGCAAGAAATGTTTTTAAGGATTTGCCTATATTAGCACAAGGGCATGAAACAGGAGCAATGCAACCATCACCCACCAATAGAATGCGATGTGGACTGTAATGCAAATGCATGGGCATTTCCAATCCTGTTCACATAGGTAGGCCATACAGATTTAGCCATCATGGTTTGATCACATTCATTATAAAAACTTTAATTATTCATAAAAACTAATTTAGTCCCACAAAGTAACTTTGCTTTCTATATATTTATATACCTATGTCCATCAATGATATTGATAAACAACATACTATGTATCTTTCAATGAGCACTTGCCATAAATGATTAATATACGTAGGTATTAGGGTTGGGCAATAATAGAAAATCAGCACAAAGGTATTGCCTAAAATATATATTATCACAGTTATCACAGTTTATCATCAGAAAGAATAATAATTCTAAACTCAATTAACAAATATAATAATTAACAAGCTCAATTACCAAGTACACTTTAACATCTTTTCCAGGTAGTGGAACAGTTTTGACATCTGATTCCAGCCTAAAGGTAGTCCACACTAAGCTTTTTGTGTTTTGTTTTCTAACCTAATTCATCTCGTAAAAGCGGATTAATTATATAATGTGGTTATTATAAATTATGGTCAGAATGGGTGTGACTGTTTATGCGGTTATACAGTTTTGCTATTGTGGCCACCGGTAACCATAACACTATTTGAGTTTTATATTTTACAACTTCTTGACAGAAAGGAAGTGTAACTTAATAGAATACTAAATTAAATGTAATACACTGGATCTTGGATGTACCACACTTGTAGATTACGAGGGTATACCAATAGGTGGTGGCATGTTGGCATTCTTTGTTGGATGTGGTCAAGCAGTGCTTTGATTCAAATGTCCACCCTTTCATGTTACTTTGAAGTTAGCTTAGGTACTTAAAAAAATTTTTTAAAAGCAAAAGGAGATTAGAATGGCATGCTGATGTATGTGTATAGACTTTCTTTCTAGCTACTTCTCGTGAGAGAGAAAGAGACGTTGAGATAATAAATGAAAAACAGCGTTCGTGCAGTAATTGGTAAGCAAGGTTGATGTGACTGTTTGATTGCTCCAGGAGGTCCAGAAAATTGCAAAGAATCTGTGGATCTGTGATCGTGAGCCATATCTCATACAAACTTAATCAAGGTAGGTGTGGCTATAAATATGTGTCTGTTGCAAGATTGAAAGGGTTACCGCAATTCAATTATTCATGATATTATCGAATTACCAGTATATCGCCCAACCCTAATAGGTATGTACTAGTCTCGTGTAGCCAGACCCTCTCATTATAATGAAGCAGGAAGGATTTAGAAGATCTGTGTTGAGGCAGTCATCTAGTGCTATGGGAGGGGCTGACTATGCAAGACTAGTATCATAGCCGGTTGGTGAAAATGCAAACACATCTTTTTCTATCAGAAAAGCTTTAATAAATAATTGGTTTGATCTAATTTTCTTTTAGTGTTTTAAACCCTAGTCTACCTCGGACAGTTTCAATTGCTTCTTTAACATCCATATTTTTCCAATCATCTCTGCTTAAAGTTAAGTGAAATCACTGGATATCTGGTGAAAGCACTGGACGACTATAGCTAACTCAACACAGATCTCCCAGACCCTTCCTGCTGGGTAAACGAGACTAGGTATGTGCAGCATGAAAACTGGAACATATGTAGAGAAAAATAAGAAACCGCCACTCTGCCATTTATTAAAAAAAAAAATATTCTAACCCTGTGGTTGGTGTCACCTCAAGCAAAGAAACATATTGTAAGTGGGAGACCTAGTTTTGGCACATGAAGCATGGCACGATAATTGTCTAGCTAATTAATAATTCACTACAAAATGCATCAATTATGAAATAATTATTACGAGATGTGACTAGACTACACATTATAACAATAGCACTGACATATTATACATGGAAGATTAAGCACTTTTTGTGCACTTTGGAGATGGTGGCTTTGCACACACTAAAAGAGTGATCTCTGCAGACTCTGCATTTGAAAAAAATTTAATTTATGAAAAAGTGGGTGGGGGTGGGGAGGGTTGTGAAGGGTTGTGCATGGCCCCTGGTTCCATCACCTATGTATGTCATGCCAAAATCTCTGAAACTGATTAAATCAATTATACGTACCCGTATCTATATCATACAAATAATAATAATAATCAAGTATGCACAATTTATTTTTTTACTCACAGTCAAAAATACACGTTTCAACTCATTCTTGTCAGCTCTTCTTACTACAGGATCATGCCTTATCCACATACCGCAGGCTGTTAAAGCCACGCTTCGACTAGCCTGGAACTCCCATGAAATCTGTTATATACTGAGTGAACTAATAATATTCATAAGTGAAGAATTTTATCTTCTATATTTACACTTATTGCAGACTAACCTCATTTTGTTTTAATTAATGTGAAACGCATGGCATGTCAATGGAGCAGTGCTGAGCGGAAGGCGATCAAATTCAAGGCCGACATAACATGATAAGGATCAATCATGGCGAAGTTCATACCGTGGTACCACATCCAGAGTCTTGTGCAGCTCGTCCCAGCTCCACCCACGTAGTTTCACTTGTGGAGCTAAATCTGGTGCAGTGTATGTATGTATCTTTACTGACTCTAGTTCTTCATTGTATTGCAGACTAGTGACACGCAATATTAATAATATTGTTGTATGTGTCTCCTCTTCTTCACTGCATAATACACTGATGACAATATTTAATAGTGACAGAAAGTAGGATTTTTGGTAGTCTAAAATTAACGAAGCTATATATAAGGATCTTTACCAGTTTCTATATATTCCAATCTTCCCGAACTTGATTTTCTTATAATTATATTTAATTTGTTAGGTCTTGTTTACTGTATCATAGACCGTGACAGTATTTTAGTTGCGATGGAAGGTAAGGATCTTTAGTAGTTTAAGCAATGAAGCTAAGGATCTTTACTAGTTTCTATAATTATTGCAAACATCGTGAACTTGGTTTTCTTTCAAAGGTACATTATACCTGATACCCGGTAATTAGATTTAATTATTTCCGTAAGTGTCTCCAAGCCTTGTTGTTCACTGGTGGCAGTAATTGAATCTAAAGATGGTGGCAGTATTAAATAGTGACAAAAAGTAAGGATCTTTAGTAGTTTAATTAATGAAAATCGAAGCTAAGGATCTTGACTTTGTAGTTTCTATATCTCTGATGTGTTTTCTTTTTAAAGTCAATAATTAGTCTACGTGAGACTACTCAATAATTACTGCAAGTATATTATACTGCTTGTACAATCACAGTTATCACAGTAATGTGATAAAGTGTAAACTCCAATGAATTTAATTAATGCTATATTAGCAGCCACATTGATGATGATTTAAAGGTGAGGTACAAAACTGATATAGACATGGAAAAATTAAAGCTTCATCTACAACTCCTCCCAGATGCAATAAAATCTGTAAAGTTAAATGGCATTCCAATCAAGTCCTAGTGCAGAATGTAACTTTTCTGCACTAAAACGTGTCAAAACGTATCTAAGAAATTCCATGACTCAATCATGATTAAAGCTCCTGCACATTCGTAGGGAAATGACAAATTTACAAGATATAGAATTCATCAAGTGTAATGACCAAAGAATAACATTTTTGGAAATGTTTCATTTATTTTGATTATTGTCAATTTTGTTGTGATATGTTTTAAGCTTTCATTCCTATACACTCCACTGTGGAGTGTAAGTTGTAACACACACACACACACACACAAATAATATAATCTCAGTATATATAATAATTGTAATTAATTATTATTATAGTCAAATATTGTCTGCAGTTATTTTCTTGTCAGTGACTGATTTTTTCCAAATGGCGAGGGTTCTGCACTGCGAGTGCATTCATTTTATTATTATTAAAAATAAAAATTTCATTAATATTTATACAACGGTGCGTGGGCGATCGCCATGATAACCTTTGATGTACCGCAGGAGATAACATGCCCTATATAGCCACTAAATCATCTAATTGTATTTTCACAGTTTTTACAGTCAACACTAATTGGGATAGTACTATGGTTTGTACTTGACAACAGTGATATCAAATGTGATTTAATTGCATACTTTTGTGTTACCATGGTATAAAATACTGTTTGGAGGCAGTTATGGGCCTTGAGATAATTGTCTTGGGCTACGCCCTCAACCAATTATCTCGCGGGTGTTATAATTATGTCCATAACTGCTGAGTTACTGCAACATAACAATTATTATAGTAATGAGTATCTACATGTAATAATTCAGCACAATCATGTGATATCTGTGGGCAATTCAAGTAAACAACAAGATATTTATTATGCCAATAACCATGCATGTACAAAAGAATAATTGTACATGTCTTAGAATATTGCGTAGTGTCTTGAGGCCTGTCATATTGTAGCTATATACACACTCGCAGAATATGGATCACTTCCATACTTATTATGTTACAGTAAGCGTAACTCACATTTAAGTATGCACCGGTACTCAATAACGCCCCGAATAAAATCTGGGTATATAAGCCGGGATAAAATCAATGTTTTTTTATTACCGCTGGATAACACCGGTTGCCGCGTACACACAATTTCGTTGTTTCTCTCCTGCAATGGCTTCTATACTACAAATGAGAAAGATGTGTCAATTTGCCAGTCGTCTTCGGTGGTTCAGCAGTACCAGCACGATTAAAACTATCGTAAGTAATAGTTCTATCGAATGTGTGTTGAAGAAATCCAATACAGTATATAAATGTAATTATCATAATGATATTGATTTCTTATATATATATATATTTATATATATATATATATATATATATATATATATATGTAATAGTTAGAGCCCTCGTGAGAGTGCTCTAAGTTACTTAGATCTATTACCATTTTCTCTTAGTATATATATTTATATGTATATGTCATGCCACGAGTGCTATATCAGGTTTATAATCACCACAGGCCGAGGGCGAGGTGATTATAAGCCTGATATTGCACGAGTGGGCATGACATAATTAATATATTTCATGACTTAACGAAGCCACAAACCACACAGTGCACGTATCAAACCACGGTGCACGTAGCACATTTATAGCACTGTTGGAAGCTTTTGAAGGGTGGCTTCATCATGAAATTTATAGGTTATATCCCGGCATAAGGGCTGTATCAGATTTATAAAAACCGAGCCCGAGGGCGAGGTTTTATATAGCCCGAGTGCACGGGATATGACTAATATATATCCCACGTGGGTCACACTTGGCACATGCGTGTTCAAAACATTCGTTGTTTGTCGAAAATGAGTAAGGATAAAGAGAATGTTGCTCCTGGTAAAAAGCGGAGATTATCTCTGTCTTTATCTAAGAAACAGAAGCGACATTTTGACGAGACGTCCCTTGAGGAGATTGCAGCATTGGAAAAGCCACACATGGCGAAGAACACCAAAGTAAGCTCATAATGGGCAATGAAGAATTTGACGGAGTGGTTTCTTGATTATAACAAACAGAATCCTGATTTGCCATGCCCAGAAAATATTCTTACATCTTCGCCTCCTAGCAAGGAAGAGCTCAGCAAGTTCTTAACCATTTTCATTGCAGAAACTAGGAACCAAAATGGGGAAAAGTACCCTCCTAGAACCGTGTATGGTCTTCTATCTGGAATAAGTAGATCAATGGTAGCTGAAAATCAACAATATCCGAACTTTTATGCAAATCTGTTCTGATTTGGAATTTAATTACTAATTGTTATTGGAATGAAGGTGTTAAGTAGGTGACAGGGCATATATAAAACATCAAAGGGATATATATATATATAGGTCCTAGGGATCTATATCACATTTATACCCCTTTGATGTTTGGCATAAGTAGGATATATATATATATATATATATATATATATATAATATATATATATATATATAATAATATACAAAGTTTAACAAATGCATCTGTATTTAGCTATTATGTACAGAAAACGAATAGATTCATAGCAAACATATAGTGGTAAGGTTCATCTCTATGTTCACTATATAAGGCTTTGATGCAGTGCAGTTGAGTTTGATCACATTTCTCATCCAAGTCTATACTTTGTAATTATTTTGTGTGTCATTAACCTTATAATATGGAAAGCAGATGGCGTGGGCCATAAACATTTCAACTTGTGTGGCCATACAGTAATAATATTCATTTCATAATTAATTACAATACCACTGAACTCTCAAATATTCTATTTGAATATTATTACTGTGATCATCAAAAAAGCATTCGTTCAACTTTGTATAATATGGTGAAACGCAACGCAGCATATTGATTTCACTTCCTTTGCCGTGCGTCGGGCCTGTAGAAGCGTTTCCGTAACCATGGAAATTATTAAGATGTCATGGAAACGCGCACGCACGCAATTCGAAATCGCACGTCGCGTTGTTGCGTTGCTGTTTTTCTGGCAGTGCCAATTTGCCAAAACTTGATATCTATGGCTTTCCTGGAAGTTTTTTTCTCTAGCTAAGCAAGTTAAAATGCAAGATCAAAGAATTTAGGCCTGTCAAAAGTCACCCACCAGTTTTGCACGAATAATGAACGAACAAACTTTTCGTCGCGGGCTTTGCGCTTGAATTTGCATACACCTATGTGGGTCGCGGGTGCCTCTGCAATAACGTGAAGATATCACGTCAGACACAAACATGAAAACTACAACATGTATAACTAGAGTTCTCACAGAACACATACCTCGCGCAATGTAAATGTTCTTTTTGTTTGTTCTGATGCAGACTAAGGTCTTCCAGTACTGAACAGGATATCGTGCTACTTGTTCAAACAATACCGTATTTTAACTAAGTAGGCGGAGCTTCTGATAATAAGAGTTAGCCCTTGTAGCCTTCAGGATTGTGGAGGCCTCGTAGGCTGCCACGACGTTTCATCGTAGTCTGGCGTAGCCAGATCAGACCCACCGCTGAAGGGAGGGGGGTCTGGTGAAACGCGTATACTAAAGTTGTTCTAGTGGAATGCAATTAAGCTGCAGCAATTACGTAATCTCAGTAGGTGTTGTATAAATATATACACTGCAGATGAAATAATTTCTGATCTATCATGATAGCTGTCAGTGAACTTACAACAATTACTATTGATGGCTTTTCAATGGGGTAGAGATTATCAAACACCCAAGGAAGGCAAGCATAGCAAAGACTCTTTCCATACTCTGTTGGAAGCACACCAAATACATCTTCTCCTTTCACAACGCTGATTATCACATCCATCTGCTTATCCTTTAATGAATCATACCCTAATCTCTTCGCAGCAGTCGTTGAAGCCATTACTACATCTCATTCTGTTACTGCAGATCTCTTCTAATTTTCGCAGGTGATAATAATATTCATAACAGTGATAATCATATTCATAAACAAATAATAATATTCATTGTGACCACGATCGCTGCACTGTAGGCTGCAGTAGAACAACTTTGGTATACGCGTTTCACTAGACCCCCCTCCCTTCAGCGGTGGGTCTGGCTACGCCAGACTAGTTTCATCGATGGTGACAGGTAGCCAGGTTTTAGAAGATCTTGCAGAATAAGTTTACTCCAAAATTAAGTAGTGGTTGTTCAGCAAAACAATTATTTCAAAATGTTTTGTACACACATATATATAATTATATATACTAGTATATATTATAATATATTATATATATATATATATATATATATCTCATAATGAGATTCATAGCCATACATTTCTATGGGGCGTGTAAGTTTATATTTCTCATATAAACCTCAAAATAGGTTGATATTTTAAAATATCAACCTTGTGAAACTCGACGGCGATTTCTTACGGACTCAATGACAATCTCTTGCAGAACAATCCGAGGTATGAATCTCATTCTAAAATATATCAGATATAACATGTTTCATCTGTCTATATGCGTTATATAAACCTGCCAACTCGGGTGATATCTTACCTCGTGGCAGGTTTATATAACGCATATAGACCTCTGAAACATGTTATATATAACACATATAATATATAAACGACACCAATCACTTAACCCCTTGCTGTGCATGCGCGCGCGCGCGGGGTAATTATAATGGTTCTTCCTTCAAGCAATTGTGGCCATGCCAGACTAGAGTGAAAACATAAATTTATAAAGCATGCATGTATGCACACTTTAGCAGAGGCTGAAATAAAAAAAAACTAGGTTTAGTTGAGCATACAGAGCAATACATTTAGCTGATTAATTGGTGCGAGCTGTCAAATGACCAATGTACATTGGTCATTTGACAGCTCACATTTGTGAGAATAACAATCTCCATGCATGTCTGAAACATTAACCCAACAACATAAAATTATTATAGTTACTTATATAAATGTTTTCCATTCTACTTACTCTTTAACAGTTCTTGTATAAATTTATGTTCAGCTACAACAGCTATTAATATAATTATGTTAATTTTCATTAAATGAAAGTGCTAACTTTAACTATATAATTATTGATTGCAGTTTCCACAAGTCGATTTAATCCTGAGCAACTCAAACATGCATGCATACGTAGTAGTCAGCATGTCAAATTGTGTATTTACTCTGTTATAGAACCAGTAGCAAAGGAACATATCAACAGACATCAACATGGATAACAGACCACTCTGCTCTATCCATCACTCGATAGGTTCTGTCCCGTCCCATACGTGTACGTCGGCAACGCGAGACTATCATAAACACGTCTGTCATACAGGATGCGCAGAAAGGAAGTGCCGCCTACTTAATAGACTAAATTTATAGCTACCACACCCCAAATTATCATTTGTAATAATAATAATTATTTTATATTGGCTGTAGAATGATAAACTGTGCATTGCACATGCAAAAGGAGACACTGAAAAGGCAAAACGTATTGTCTCAGTAGCTGGTGATAAAAAAGCCTTGGTATGTTTTCATATCTATACATAATATATAAATATAATATATATTATATATATATATATAATTATACTACATAATAATAATGTGATTTTGATGATGGGTAGAAGGTGGATGGAAGCCTATGAATCTACTTACAAAACCTGAACATGAACATGGTATCTAACATGTGTACTTCTTGTAATTGGTATAACTTTCCTTGCATTGAAGGGCATACCATGCAAAAATGAATATGTGGTAGGTAAAGAAATCGCTAGATCTGGCACAAAGAGTGTCACAAAGGTTTATCAATTAATTATTCATAGTGTGTGTGGTCAATTAATAAAATTGATCTTAAATATGGTAGTGCTATATACAGTGGTGCAGTTTTGTTACTGCTTTGTGAATCGTTCATCTCTCAGGTGAGTTACTTGAGCTGTTTCTGGTGTAGATTACTTGGTTTTTGGTACCCAAATACTACTTGGTTTCTATTCTGTTACATGCAGAAACTGCTAGGCTAATAATTAAAGCAATCACATGGATACCTTAAATTAATATAATAATAAAAGATTTTTGCTCACTTTGTGTCCACATCTTTGCTACCTATGCAAAACCAAAGGCACAAAGGTTCAAACACATGTGCTAATATAGTCATGCAAATTAAGGATGTGCATCATTATGGTGTTGTGTCAATAGAATGTAGTTTAGATATCCATCTTCTTTATTCAGAAGTCATACTTATTACGATTATATTTTGGAATAAAAATATCTCTAAAAAATGATATTTATATAGTTATAATTATACATCTACACTATAAAAATTAACTGGTTATTTTAACCCTCATTTGATTACACTCGTTTCTATGTAGTATTGATAATACGATTCTGAGGTTATTGTAAATTTTCAATCAATTATCTGTGCAGAACAAAGATATTTTTTGACAAATTCCATGACTGTACCTAATAACAAACAACAAATACATTTTTTTAAAAACATTTGTGTATAATTATAGATATATTATATATCTATAATTATACACAAACGTTTTTTTAAATTATTTCTTGTTTCTTAATTTAAAATTTTACTACTGTATCCTCTATAGAATACTAGTATCTATTGGGCCTGTCGATTTCAAACAGCAGACGTTGTTAATGAGCTTATGACGAATGAAGCAGAAGCAGAAGCAGATCCACTTTTTCAAAATGTGGAAGAAGTAAGTATGACTAGTATTCTATTAATGTTAGCATAATTGAAGGGCTGAGAAGTAAAGTGGTCTAACCCACAAAACAGCAATACACTAAGTTAACATGAAAACACTCTCAAAATGTGTTTCAGGGGCAGATAAAATTTAAGAAATCAAAAAATATTTCTATTTTGGTAGTGGAATATGCCAAAATGAATTTCTATGCACTATGAATGATTTCCAGTATTTAATTTTGGGTTGGCCCACTTTACCTCTGAGCCTTCAATTATTAATGTGGTTATGTGAAAATTGTATTTTTATCTCTTAACAATATTTTTAAGCAGTACATAGAAGTGCATGTGCAGTGTGTGAAATATTTATTAACCAAACCTCCTATATACCCACATGTATAATGTAGTGCAGCTGCACTAATCAATCGATAATCTCATTTTAATGACAGCTCAGAAAGCTCATGTGCTGGGTAATGATCTTGTTGCTCTAAGGATGCATCTAAATGAGAAGCTTAAGAGACAACAGAAATCCTCATATTGAGCACTATCAGTAAGGGAACAAGGAATAATTTTGAGTTTCAAGAAGGGACACCAAAAGAAACATAAAGACCATACTGATTTTAAGTTTACACAAATTAAAGTAGTTTCAAAACTCTGGAAATATTATAAATAAAGGTTGTTGAACAGACTTAGTGTAAACCAAAAATACTTAACTGACTAAATTTTAGTCCAGTTTCCAACTTTTCCAAGCAGTAGTAAAATCGCTTTTACTGTCCCGTTTATTAATTAAGTTATGTTTTAATGTGATCACACCCTCATGATTAATTAATGAGATATGCAAATCTTTGGCACACTTTGCACAACAAAAACTGTGCCCAAGCCATTGTTCAAGGCTGGCTATGCCACTGATTACTCCTCATTTATTCGTCATTCTTGTGTCTGAAACCCAACAATGTATTTTGTTTTTTTTGTTTTCCCTCTCCTCTTAGTTCTTATTTCCTTTGTAATGTTTGCAGTGACTTTCAGGTAGAAGTACTATTAGTTGCAGTTTTTATGGCCCTTAGGACCATCCCTATGATTGCTTTCCCACGGGCTCGAACTATATATATATATATAATTATAATTATAATTATATATATATATATATATATATGTTTGTGGCCACTTACGCGATTATGCGTTGTATATACATAGTTAAGGAAGTTACATCATTCCTGTGGGCTCGGCCGCCCCGTCAATTAATGAGCGTGGAGCGTAAAAGAACGCATACTCAACCTCTACAGACAAAAAAAGAGAGAAAACTGTGTAGCTTACTGTACGTAGAAACTAGAACCAGTAACGTCGCTAGCAATGTGTAATAGTGGGTGCATCATGTAGAAATTTGCAAGTGCGCCGAAATTTAGCGACTAATTAATTTCACAGTGGGTGTGATCAATTAAATTTTGTTAAAATTAAGAAATCAAAGAGACTTCTTTGCACTTTCATTACTGAGAAAGACAAAATATGAATTATTGGCTAAATTATAATTTTCAACTGTCATAATTTTAAAACTGAAAAGTTTCAGAAAATTATTTTCTTTTATCCTTGCACGATTCAAAGTCTACTAGTAGCTTTTTTAAAAAGCCAATGTTCATAGTTTTGCAGTAAATTTGGTAATAGACAGACAGACAAATCGATTGCTGTTGTGTGTACAAGGGTTGTTGATTATGAAACAAACATTGTGATAGCAATAGAAGTATTATCAACTTAAGATAACCATGTTGATGTAAATACTGAGACTTCTGTGCAAACACTGCAAATTAAAAAAATTAAAAAATAATAATATAATAGCCCAAAAGTGAGGCGATTGATTATAAAATAAATGTGATTTATATTATTGGGCATGACATAACGTTTTGTTAGGTGTATACTACACAGTATAATAATTATGAATCTGTACATGTTCAGTATCACGACGCCATTTCAAAGAGGACAAACTCTGATTGACAGGCATTCTCCTTTACAATGAGATAATTGCTAACTTTTGTTGATAATTTGCTCTTAAAAAAGCAAGAAGAATGGAAAAACAAGTACATCATAGGGATATATATATATATATATATATATATATATATATATATATATATATATATATATTATGTATAATTATATATATAATTATATATATATATATATATATATTTATATCATATATTTATATATATTTATATAATATATTTATATATTTATATCCATGTGGTTTCTTAATGTGCTGCAAAAACCAAAATGAATTTTAAGCAACTAGATAGTGTGGTTTCTAGAAATACACCCACTCAACATAAACAAATCAGTTGATAACACCTCTAGTTTGATTTAAACATTTTTTTACGGTAATAGAGCCCTCGGTAAAACAGATACAGCACCTAGATGTGTTATAATATACCATGATTGCTGACATCACCAATTGAAAGCGCTGGTGGTATATTCAGTATATACCACACCATGAGAGGTGTACATAAGACTGCAAATAAGTGTATATAAGACCACAGGTGTATATAAGCTGCTTGAACAGAATTTTGTTTAAATAAAGTGATCAACAGAACAGCAAATAAAATTGAAAACAAATGATGTTGTAGAATAGTCATTAAATAAATGTTCAGCACAACAATATGACGAATACAGTACTAACAGACATCAAGGTAAATATCAATCACAATCACGTTAGGCTATTGGAGTAACTAAAGAATCTTTAGTACGTGAAATAAATTTCAGAATTGAACTTACTAGTCTACCCTTGTGAAAATTTCAAACTAAGATCATAATATTATTATTCTGCCTTAACAAAGACACATACTTAATGAGCAAGAAATTTGATTTGCTGCTCAAAGTATATCGAGAACCCCTCATCAGGAATATTGAATCTTTCGCTAAACAGTTACACACAGAGAAGGTTCTACTATATTCTTTGCTCCAGGCAATCAACATCATCTATTATAACTATAATATTATGGTGTAGTGCACTAATATACAACCTTTGACCTCTGTTATCGGTCTTAGGTTGTATATTAGCGCTGTTAGGACTTAACTCAGATTTACCAAAATAGATCATCAAAAGAATAACAACCAAGTTGATATTAATATACACACAGACACACTGAAAAAAAACTAAATTGTACAAAGTATTTATAGAAAACTAATGTCTAGAATGTTCTAGAACATAACATGTGGTCCTACATGTGCTAAGGAATGATCCAGAAAAATAATTATAGAAGTGTTAAATGAAACATGTGACATTACAGTACAAGAGTACATAAATTAATGAAATAAGTACAAAACACTCACTTAACACCAAACATACCGCCGGCCATGACCGGAGGTCATAGAGTAAAGGATGGTACAAATACCATAATGTCTACAGTTCTTTAGAGTTAGTAGGAATCAGTAGTACAATCTTATGGATTGGTCTCTTGTAAATTCCCTTGGCAGTCTTCAGCGTAACAACTCGTACTAAATTGTCATTACCACGATGAATTTCCACGACTTTAGCTATTGGCCACTTAGTTGGAAATGTAGCTTCGTCACGCAATATCACAATATCACCGACAGATACGTTTCTAGTTGGATGAGACCATTTGTAGAACTTGTTGACTGTTGTGAGATAGTCAGTGGACCAACGTCTCCAAAAATGATGAGTGAGATTTTGGCACAAATGCCAACGATGTTTCAAGGTCAATGAAATACTAGAGGATGGGTTATCGGGAAGTGTGGTTAGTGATTGGCCAACCAGAAAATGTCCTGGAGTGAGTATATCTGTCACACAATCATTAACAAAATTCACAGGGATTAACGGACGACTATTCAAACAAGCTTCAATTTGAACTATGACTGTGGTCATTTCCTCAAAAGTCAACTTTACATCAGGTGTGATTACACGTCTCAAATGGGTTTTCATACTTTTTACTGCCGCTTCCCACAATCCACCGAAATGTGGAGCACGTTCAGGGATAAATTTCCACTCTATACTTCTTGATGCACAAAATTCAGAAATTTTGCGTTGAGCAATTTCAGTTTTCAGGAATTCAAATAGTTTCTTTAGTTCATGATTAGCTCCAACAAAGATTGTCCCATGATCACTCCAAATGAGGCTAGGATAACCTCTACGGGCAACAAAACGACATAATGCAGCTATGAATGCTTCACTAGTGAGATCAGAGACCAATTCCAGGTGAACTGCCTTAACTGTTAACGAAACAAAAACGCATATATAAGCTTTAACAACAGTGGGTTTCCTGACATAGCCATGCCTAATGTAAACTGGACCCGCATAGTCCACTCCAACGATTTCAAAAACAGTGCCTGGAGTTACACGTTCTGAAGGTAGTTGCCCTTGTAATTGAGTGAGAGTCTCACCAGCATGGCGTCTACAAATGACACATTGACGAGTAATCGAGCGAACAGCCTTTCGAAGATTGATAATATGGAAACGAAGGCAAATTGAGGATATCATAAGGGTAGGTCCAGCATGAAGCAGACGAATATGTTCTGATCTGAGGATTAGTTTCGTTATGGTATGCTTTGCATGAAGAACAATTGGATGTAATCTTGTGTATGGTAATTTAGAATTACCTAGACGACCTCCAACACGCATAATACGTGAGGAATCAATAAAGGGATTCAACGATATCAATTTACTGTTGCTTGGCAATTTACAATTTGATTTGAGCGATGCAATGTCATTGGGAAAAGATTCCAATTGAGAGTAAGACAACCAATAATTCTCAGCATGAGAAAGTTCAGCAACAGTTAAATATGGATGATTTGTAGTAGAGTTTCTTCCACCACGACAGTTGTTGATGAAACGATAAATCCATGCAGTGACACGTTGAAGCTGAGGAAAGGTAGAATAACGATCCACTGGTATGACAGGCAACACCAATTCACAAGTAGTTAGCAGACTAATCTCCCTTTCTTCTTCACTCACTTCAACACGAGGGATTTCTTCTCGTCCTGGCCATCTGGAGGTTTCCAAGTACAACCATTTTGGACCCTTCCACCAGAGTTCATTACTCACTAATTCAGATGGGAATAATCCTCTAGAGGCGCAATCAGCTGGGTTTTCTGTACTATTAACATGTCTCCAATGGTTAGGAGGAATGCAATCTACAATATACGATACTCGATTACCCACATAAGTCTTGAAACGCCTTGATGTGCCAGTGAGCCAATTGAGCACAATTGTGCTGTCAGTCCAAGCAAATACATTAGATAACGGCATTCTGTATACTTCTTTGACATGATGAAGCAATTGAGTTAACAGATAAGCACCACACAATTCAAGGCGTGGAATTGTAAGACGTTTAATGGGTGACACCCTGGTTTTAGCTGTTACTATGGAAATATGAATTCTCCCTTCTGAATCTTCTCCACGTAGGTACACGACACCAGCATATGCATTTTCGGATGCGTCACAAAATCCATGTAGCTGTAAAGAAGTGATGGTGACATCTTTGGGGAAGTAGTAACGAGGCACATGACAACCTTTGAGAGATGGCAATTCAGATATCCATTGTAACCAAGTCTCTTTAATGAACGTTGGTACTGATTCATCCCAATCTATATTTAATTCCCACAATCGTTGTAACAGCATTTTCATCTTAATCACAGTAGGAGAAAACCAACCAAGGACATCAAATATCTTGGCAATATCTGATACAAGAACACGCTTTGTGATGGTTTCAGGTGTAGACAAATTATTCACTGTGAGACGAAAATGGTCAAAAGTAGTATTCCATTCAAAACCCAAAGTCTTAGCATATTCTTTAGAGCCAGAAATTGTAAGGACTTCATAGGAGTCTCTAACACCAGGATCAATTCTCTTTAAGACTGCTAATTCACTGGAATTCCATTTTCGCAAATGAAAACCACCACGGGAGAGGAGAGCTTGCAATTGGTGATGTAACTTGATTGCATCTTCGTTGTTGTCAGCTCCTGTAAGACAATCATCAACATAAAAGGATTCTTCAACCATTTCTGATGCTTGTGGATATTCGTGGGCTAGGTTGATAGCATTCTGCTTAATAGCCATATTGGCAGCAAACGACGATGCAGAAATGCCAAATGTGAGTCTCGTCATTCGATAATCCTTTAGGGGTTCACTGGGATTGGATCTCCATACAAAACGATGTAGATCCTTGTCATCATTAGTCAATTCAACGGCTCGATACATTTTACTAACATCTGCAGTGAGAGCGACACGATGCAATCTAAAACGAAGTAACACATCAACTAATGGTGGATGAACAGTTGGTCCAACAAGTAAGGTGTCATTAAGTGACACACCAGAGGATGATTTGGCTGAAGCGTCAAATACAGCACGCACTTTGGTAGTGGAGCTAGACTGCTTATAAACAGCATGCATAGGAAGGTAAAATACCATGTGTTGAGGTTTCTCTAGGTCATTCACAGGAACGATTTCTGCATGTTGTAAGTCCGTATACTCTTTCATTACAGCTTCAAATTCTATAAATTGTCCCTTAACATTCAGAGAACGCTCAAGTGAGAGGAACCTTCGAACGGCTTGTGAACGAGATTCGCCAAGGGTTTTGGCATCAGATCCCTTTGGTAAGGGGACAACAAACCTTCCTACTTTATTACGAAAATGGTTTGATTCAAAGTGGCGTAAAACCGTGTGTTTTTCCATTGATAGATTGGAGATCTTGGTGGGAGATTCTTCAATTTCCCAAAATTTTCGGAGAATGTCGTCTCCTGATTCAACCAGTGCATGATGTGTCGCAACTGAGGATTGAAGGATGTCAGATTCTGCATTTCCACAAAGTACCCAACCAAACATTGTTTCCAGAGCAATAGGTGATCCAGGAGGACCCTTCCGCCGGCCATGACGCAATGCTTCAACAAAAATATCGATGCCTAGCAGGACATCTATACGACCAGGTGTACCAAATTCAGGATCTGCTAAAGCCAAGTCTCTAAGGTGATTCCACTTTGAGTTGAAGGGGACGGGATGTATTGGAAGATCACAAGTCACCTTGGGGACAACTATTGCTGTTATATTCATAGACCCCTTTGTGGATGAGATTGGTGTGATCTTGAAATTGGCAATTGACTTAGTTGGATAAATGGGAGTGTGACCTCCAATTCCAGAGATGTTTACAGATTGCCTTGCACAGGGAAGACACAGGGATTGAACTAGACGCTCTGAGATAAATGAGGCTGATGAACCATTGTCCAATAGAGCTCGTGCTTGTGTCGAAGACCCATCAGGTGCAGCGACTGAGATGCGACAAGTCATCAATAGTGAATTGGATTTCAACTTCACAGCAGCATTCGACGACACTTGATTGGAAGAGACCTCCTGTGTAAATGAGGGTGTAGATGGTTCCGATCTTGGCTGGGCCTCTGTGTGTAGTAGTGTGTGATGTGGTTTTTGACACTTCCTACACCTGTAAAGTGACCTGCAGTTGACTGCAAAGTGACCTTTCATTAGACAATTAACACAAATGTTATGTACCTTGACAGTGGATAGTTTTCCTTCATGGGACAGCGACTTGAATTTGGGGCAGGCATACAAGGGGTGCTTCACTGGCTTGCAGAGAACACATTGACTTGCTGATTCATGGCTAGCAGTAAATGAAGTGACTGGTATGGATGTGGGAAATGACCTCTTCAAATTAGAGGTTTCCCATTTGGAAAATTTCTTTAAGGGTATGGATGACTCGGATGCTTGAGCACGACTGTCAATAAAATCTAAAAGGTCCTGAAAAGGAGGTACGTTGACCTGAGATTGAGTATGGCGTTGCCATTCAAACATGGTGGTAGTGTCCAGTTTTAACTCAAGTAGAGAGGTGATAAATGGAGCTGAAGGTTCATAATCCATCGACCTTAGAGCACGAATGTGTTGCTGCACGGTGTCGTGCAGACGACGCAGCTCCTTACCATTACTCTCACGAAGAGGTGGGGTTTCGATTATCATCTTGACATGGGTCTGATGAATTAATCGAGGACGATCATAACGAGATTTGAGATAGTCTATGGCTTCTGTATAATGTTCACCAGAACGAGAAAGACCTTCAATGGCATTTTTAGCTGATCCATCCTTCAGAGCATTTTGAAGATAGACCAACTTTTCAGCATCAGACAAGTTGGTGCGGTCATGTACTGAAGCACAAAATTGTCCCCAAAATTGTTTCCAGTTCAGTAAGTTGCCATCAAAAGTAGGGACTTCCAATTTGGGGAGCTTAACTCCAGTACAAGTACTATCTACAACAGGTGTAGGGGTAGATTTGGTTCTTAGACTGCATGAGTTGATTAACTTTCGGATCACATGAGAGCATTCGAATAGCATTTTTTCAAGTTTTGAGTGAGAGGTGAATAAACTATGGACTTCTTCATCGTCCAGCATTAGTAATCTGCCATTCAGTTCAGCTAATTCCCTTTTGTAGTCAGCTACTTGCTCTTGATATTGTTGCAAAAGAGATATATCATCAACATCTTCAGGTAGGGAAGTTACCGTATTATGAAGATTGAAAGTGCTTTCTTCCAAATAAGATAACTTACGAGAGAGTAGTCTGTGGTCGTCAGTCACAGCGGGTGTGGCCTTAGAATACAAACGTTCAATACGCATGTTCAACTCGGCGACAATGTCGTCATGTTTGTCCAATATCTCTTGTTCTTTTTCTAGGGAATCTTCATCCTCATCATCCAGAAGATCGATTAGCTGGAAGTGGTAGTTCTTCAATTCGGAATCCAAAGTTTCAAGTTTTATGGCTAACTGCCGCGCGTGACCTGGGGTTCCAGGTTGCTCAGCGACGTCCTCCAACTCTTTAATACGGCTATCCAATCGAGTAATTGAGGCTCGTACTACTCCTCTTCTTTTCCTCAGTTTGGAGACTTCGCGGCGTAAAGATTCACCATCCATGTCAGCAAAGTTCAAGTGGAAGCAGGCAAAATAGAGGGCTGTAACAGTGAGTAAAACCAAATGCGAGAGACTATCTGAGAACAAGCCAATGAGAGTGCGAATGATCTTGTTATATCCGGTTCGGCGGACCAAAAATGTTAGGACTTAACTCAGATTTACCAAAATAGATCATCAAAAGAATAACAACCAAGTTGATATTAATATACACACAGACACACTGAAAAAAAACTAAATTGTACAAAGTATTTATAGAAAACTAATGTCTAGAATGTTCTAGAACATAACATGTGGTCCTACATGTGCTAAGGAATGATCCAGAAAAATAATTATAGAAGTGTTAAATGAAACATGTGACATTACAGTACAAGAGTACATAAATTAATGAAATAAGTACAAAACACTCACTTAACACCAAACAAGCACAATACACCTACTTAGTACCATGGTTTATATAATAAATTATATATTATACTTATATACATAATAATATATGTATATTATTATATATAATTATAATATAATAATTATATATACATGCATGCACATCATTATTATAATTATTTTTGCAACACTTTTCAAGTTTGTGTTAATCTTTATAGTTACTACTATTTTAAAGTTTTAGTGATGATTGTTATTGCTATCACTATTCCTAATAGTGATGTACAATACTTAAAGTGGTATTCTGTTACATTAGAATGACCAGTCATTTCTTCACATGGCATGTTGGAATGGAGACTTGGATGTGATTAAGCTCCTGTTCGAGAAGTCATCAACAGATTTCAAAATTGCTGAGATCGTTGATAAGGTGAGTAATTGTTTTGTTACTATTACTTCATAGAAATGAATTCCTGTGAAACTAGATGACAACATCTTGTAAAATCTTCCATTGTGTATGTACTGTTGACCACTATGGTGCATGGTTGCATTATTATCATTTACATGTAAAAAAGAGTACATTTCTCATGAGGTTTTGATGTAGTGTGTCTGTTTATTATAGAGTATGTACATGTTTACATTAAAATATACTCTGCCATCTATGATCATTGGAAAAAAACAATAATATTCATTTCTTGCTCGTACTGAGATGATATGCAGTTATTAATTTTCAGTCTGATATATAATTGTTTTCACATCAAACAAATCTCCAGTGTCTTGCCTTCTATGTTCATTTTGAGCTTAATCAACAGTTACTTGTTGATTAAGCTCAATATGGACACAGAAGGCAAGGCAAGGCATTCACAAAACTGTATTTATGTTTTCTTACTCTAGTATACAGTAGTTCATGCTCATATCTGAATGGGCTAGCTAATAACTGATGAATAGATTAATTGAGAAAGAAACAAATTATGCAGACAAATGGAATGGTTGTAATGTACACAGAAATGTATTATTATAGTCATTACTTTACACAAATATATAAATCTTACTATTGTTAAAAGCGAATAACTTGGTTTGAAAAGAAAATTCAATGGTTCTTAACTGCTTGATTGTTGCTTAATTTAAGTTTTTAATAACAAACCACAAGTCAACAACTACAAACTAGGGATGGGCGATTATGAAAATACGAGTCAACGATTATTGCGATTATTGGCTACCTTACATATCATGTGTATATAGATTTCATTCAACAATCAAATTGATACCTTTTATTTGTTGAGAGAACAGTGTTGAAAAATTGATTTAGATGTGATAGTACTGAAAACCTGAAGTTATGACACAATAATCAGTATTTTTGTGACCACGATATGGCCGATAACATTATCACAGGAAATTTTAATCACGATTATCACAATAATCCAAATATTGCCTCCCTACTACAAACCAAAATCACATTTCTGATTAGTTCAGTATTCTAAAAAAATATAACTATATATATAACTAATATTTTATAGAATCAGATTACACCACTTCATGTTGCGGTATCAAATGGTAAACTTGAGGCTGTGAATTTGTTAGTTGACAATGGAGCTCCTCTTGATAAAGCTAACAAGGTCAGTAGATTATGAAATACTATGACAGCCATTCAGAAAAACAAGGGAAAAAAATAATTTTGAAAAATGTGTTTCAATAAACATGGATGTCAAAACCCAGAATGTATTGAAACAAGGTCGGGATAATACTAACACGGGAGAGGACCCAAAATGAAACAAATCACTTCCACTTAACCCTACATAAGTTCTTTGTCTTTTTCTTTATAATGGTGTAGGTTTTTACGTAGGATTATGTGGATGTTTTTTGGGTCCTACATTAACCTCCACTATCCCAACCTTGTCGAAATACATTTTGGGTTTTGACATTCCTATATCTTTTTATCTTTCTTATTAAAAACATTTTTATTCGTTTATTACTGCAAATTGCACAATCCTTCTCTGCCTTTTTAGGGTGGTAGATGTCCTCATCAAACTGCTGCAAGATGTGGACACACAAAAATTCTTGATATGTTATTGGAGAAAGGAAGTGACATACAAGCAGTTGATTATGTAAGTCAGTTATTGTAACTTACATGTATATACATAACGAATGTCAGTATTAAATTAAATTATATTCAAACTACTGCAATTTTGTAACTATAGTATGCTGTACAGCCTACAAATAACTGTTTTAAAACATTAATGTGTCAACATATCAGAAAGTATGATAGTACTCCCTATGTAGGATCACTAGGATGGCTCTGAAAAAAAATGGCCGTCCATACATTTGAATATATGCAACTAATGAGTTGAAATCTCTGCTATATAATAAGTTTAAATACACACTTACCTTTTGATATTGAGTATTTTTATGTCTCATAATAACGTCTAGATAGCCAGAGAAATTTGTTATAGTAGAGAACTAGCGAGTACCAAAACATGCAAAACCTTCTTCATAATTTTATTATTCTTTTTTCATAAAAAAAAAAACAACAATTTCTACATGTACATTTCAGGAGGTATAAAATTTGTTCTAGCACAAATAAAAAATTATGTTATGTTATGTAATATATCTGCAACATAAATAGTACTTCTTTTCCTTTTTACTGAAATAAATAATAATTTATTCTATATATTTTTTTGTTTTAGGATGGAGATAGTTTAGTTCACTTAGCTGCTGCCAGTGGTGAGCCGGAGGTTCTTAGATATCTTTGGTATAAGGGAGAAGATATTCAGAAAAGGAATCCGGTTAGTAATGTCATTCAGTGTTTTGTAGCAAAACAAAAACTATGATGAAAAGATGTTTATGTAAAAGGTCCCAAAGAGGTTTCATTGTATCATTAGTGTGGGAGTTATTTGTAAAACTATATGCGTAGTTTCACTAATAAAATACCAAGACTGTATGCAAACTTTGCAAAGGTGTTTGTAAAGTGCACATGTATAAGATCCCAGTCATAGAATGTACCGTTAGTTGCAAATAGTATATGTAATATTATGATTCTTCATTTGCAGCTTGTTGTAGCCTGATGAAATACTGATATGTAATTAGTGCTTTAACAATAAGGCTTTGTATGAGCCTCAATTAATTAACTCTTTGCGCCCCATAATTAAACGACAGACATTATTGCACTCAGTTAGAGAGAAGACCATGAAAGCTACAGATACCAAAATCATGCTTTATTAGTTGCAGAAAAGCAACAAAGCAAGTGTTTAAAAGTGCAGCAGTTAGTGGCAATGCCCACACTTAGTGCCTTTGTCACTTATAATTATGGGATTGGCAGGTTGTGTAGCTTCGATTTTTGCACTGATTTAAAGCACATTTAGTGGACTGTCTTGTGTAAAAATGTATTTGAAAATATAAGAAATTAAAAAAAGCAACCATTTATACCTATAGACATCAACTGGATTTATATTTGGTTTTCCAGCAAAAGAAATGTCTCAGCTACCCACCAGATTGCAATGGCAGGGTCACTGAAACTCCAAATTATGTAATAAGAGAGGGGGCTGCACCCCCTTTGAATTCCACTCAACTGAGGTTATCCATTTTAAATTCCCCCCTATACTCTATATTTAGGCCAAAGTGCGGCCAAAAAGACATCAAATTTTTTCTTTTTTATGGGCTTATCACTGAAACCAATTACGAACATTTGGAGTGCTTCGTCACACTGGAAACACACTTCCAAGTATGTAGAGGACTGATGTCACAGATATGTGACATCAGTCCTCTTAGGGTTAAGTTAACTAATGATATTATGATAGTTTTATGGCTCACTGAATCATCCCTATGATTGTTTTCTCACAGTTCGAACTATAATATAAATAATGTTTGTCACATCCACATTGTGTATGTAGTCAAGGAAGATGCATCACTCCAGGGGCTTAAGTTCTTGGTCAAGTAATACAGTACTGTAAACAGAGTACAGACTAGCAGAATAAAAGTACATGTAGGTTATAAAGACAGCAACTGATACCTGATGTTGTAGCAAAAAGATATTATGTAAGAATCTTATTAAAAAGTAATAACAGTGGGAAAACAAATAACTTTAATAGTCTATTGAGTTTTGAACACAGCCAAAATAACAAGATATACATGTATGGAGAAAAATGTATCCCTAAGATTGCTTTGATTCAGTAATCATGGCTGACATTCTCATGTCTTGAACACAACATTACCTACTCTTCTTAGAGGTTCTTGTAGAACTTTAGAAATGTATTACACCTAAAACAGCTATTAGTTCCAGTTTTTACATAAAGCTACAAGTAGCTCTTCCTGGTGGTCTGTAGAGCTGAATCGCATGTTCTATTATACGTGCCATGCCTATTAGCCCTTTCAATCTTGCAACAGAGACATATTTGAAATATCCTTGATCAAGCATAATAATTATTACTTTGTGTGAGATGTGGCTCAGCATCACAGATGCAACTGAATGTAGGTTCTTTGCAACTTTCTGGACCTCCTGGAGCAATCTAACATTTTGCAGAATACCCTTGTCATCTACAGTATTTTTGGGTGTGATACATCAAGATCCAGTGAACAGTTTAATTTAGTATTCAGTTACACTTTCTTTCTAGCAGGAAGTTTTATAATTATAATCCTATAAAACTCAAATCGAACCTTCCTTAACTACATACGTATACAACACATAGTCGCACAAGTGACACAAGCATATATATATATATATATTTCGAACCTGTGGGAAAGCAATTATAGAAATAGCCCTGCGGGCCATAAAAACATTTTTAGCGCACTTCCATGTGCTGACTTTGCCCAGGTACCATTTTCTTTCTGCAGTTGCTTATGGTGTCTTTCTGCAACTAACGAAGAATGAATTTCACAACTTTAGATTGCTTAATGCTTCAGCTCTCCAGCAAAAGAAATTAGAATCTTGTATCTTGTAAAATGCAGGAGTTATCGAGCTAAGAACAGTTGTTTCTGTAATGCCCCACCCACACAATTTGTTTAATTCACGCATGCATGATACTATTACCTTGGTTACACCAATTGTGAAACTGGGAAGTTATAAACCAGTATATAACTTCCAATATGCAAAATATAACATATTATGTTACTATTACTATTACCTTAAAAATCAGTATAATTATTATTTTACTGTTACTATCACCTCTTAAGTCAATGTAATATATTACTATTGCCATTACGCTAAAAATCAGTTTATTACTATTACTATTACTATTACTGCCTAGCCTAAGTCAGTTTTACTGTTATGGATTACTAGCGCATTTGAGGTTTCTTTGAAGTTCTTTCATGTTTTAAACTAAATGCATTTAATGTTCATGAGTTTCTCAAAAACAGAACCAGTAAGTCTGCACCTTTCTGGCTGAATAAAATTCCCTCTATTACTGCCCCAATTACTTAAGGTCAATTACAATTACTATTACTATTACCTCAACATTGAGATTGTATATTACTATTATTAATACTATTATTTGACTGTCTATTACTATTACTTCAGTTTTTAAATTATCTATTACTATTACTGTTACTATTACATTGAAATATGTAATCTTTACTATTACATTTACTATTATCTATTACTATTACCCCATGTCTGAATTATTAGCAACAACATGTTAACAAGCTATAAAATATTATAAAAATACAATGAACCCGTGGAAAAGCAATCATAGGGATGGCCTTAAAAAGTAAATTATCAGCCACACCCAAAGCCACATCCATTTATTTCACCACATATACATCACAACCACTCTATCCACTAATTTTTGAGCTCAACTACTGCCATAGATTCTGTATCTCCTCCTACTGACAATGATTTTATTAATTTCCTGGTTGTTATTGAGCTTCAAGTTATTAATAATTCTGAAAAAAAAAGTCAATTATATTATTTCTGTTTATTTTTATAGAAAACTGGAGAGATGCCAATTCACAAAGCAGCAGCAATACATCCTTTTGCTTATCGTACAGGTGCTCTTGAGTTTCTCATTAGCAAAGGAGCACGACTTGATGTCGAAGACAAGGTACACACTGTAATGATTATCTGCATACTACAGCAACTAAATTATAATTATGTAAATGTAATTATAATAATTATGGTGATGTGGTTGTGAAGTAATTACATAGTATTTTACCTTTACATTAATTATAAATTATCAGTTGAAATTTACAAAAAGTGTGAATTGTAAGTTTGCGGCGACACACAAATATGAGTTTGGAAAAACGATGATTTATATGGTGTAACACAAACACAAATTTCATCATATCATATCACTTGTTACTGAAGAAGACTGGTATAATTATGCATTTTTGTTATGGTGAATTTATTTCTTTATATAGAGTGGTAACCGACCTATTGATCTTGCAAAGAATAGTTTTGATCATTACCGTATTCTGAGAAATAATATGGTAAGCTTAATCTATCTTCATTATTCATTGCAAAATTACTTAATGACTATACATAACAAGTGTATATAGAGAAAAAATACATCCCTATATTTGCTTTGTGATGACTATGTATTAAGCATTGCTGATGGCACTAGTGTCTCTACCTTTCTGTGTACTCGAAAGCTGGGGCCTGAAGAAGTAAGTATATAAGCCTGACTGCAGTCTAAGTACACAGATCTTTGATGAACTGACTGAAGTACTCCTTCAAGGTTCTAAATGATGACTTCCTCATATCTGAAACTTAACAACTTATTATACTTACTTGTTAAATATTCTTGCATAATATTTATACTGTTTCTCTGCTATATATAACAGTTATTAGCAGTTTCTGAATCTTCCTGGCTTGTCTGTAGCTCGAAGAGCCTCGAACGCGCGTTCTTTTACGCGCCACGCCCATTAATTGACCGAGCCCCCGGGAATGACGCAACTTCCTTAACTACGTATACAACGCATAGTCGCGCAAGTGACACAAACATATATATATATATATATATAATACATTAAACCCCGTGGAAAGCAATTATAGGGATGGCCCTACGGGCCATAATTACATTTTATTGTAAGCATAATGATACTACTATAATTATAATAAGCAGTGTTTGTTTATGGTCTGATTTCAAAATGGTGTATATTGATTTTACAAAAATTACTCCTTTCGTTGAAGTATTTTTTTTCACTTTTTGCAGAGGCAAAAAGGGCTGGATGAGAAACGAAAAGGTTGTAAGGATGCTTTTGTTCATAATTATAATAATGTTATAATGTGTCAAGCAATGAAGCTATTGTTTACAGAACACTTGTTGTGTTAGCCACCTATAGCAGCTGACATTTGAACTAGTATTACATTTGCACTTTTGCACAAGCTCCAGTGGCTTAGTGTTTAAGAGCAGCCAATCAGGAATCAGTCTTAAATCCCAGTTGGTGTGTGGGCTTAAAATTATCTATAAATTGTAATAATCAGGGGTGTCAGAGGCATGTTTGATGTGGGTGGGGCTCATAACACAGCGCATGTAGTGTGCCATCAGCAAGCACCTGTCAGCAGACTCTTGGAACTCCTAACTTTATTGATTACAAGATCCAAATTATAACCAAAACAGCTCAACCTTGTAATAGCAACTAGAATTGTTTTGCAAATGTTCCATTCATAAAGAGTATATCAAGATGTGATTCCTTAATACTCATTTGTATGGTCTTCAACAATGTATGTGTAGCCAATGGTTTTGTAGTCAATACAATTTATGTATAATTATAGTGCACAGTGGCAGTAGAGAAAGAAACAGATCCTACCACTAATTTTTTTCTCACCTCTCTCAAACCTCTGTGTACAGATTAGGGGTGTGAAATAACTTCTACTTGGAAGAACATAATCATTCTGTGAAACCCAGTCAACTCAACAGATTACACAGGTTGCACACCTTTAGTTACATAATATGTAATAGCTCTGGTAAGCTTTTTGCGCTAAAGAGAGTTAGACTAAGCTTGGTAGAGAATCCAAATGACTCCTCAATAGTGATAGAGAAGTTTTTACTAGGAAGAAACCCTCCTAACGGTGTTGTATTAGCAATGAAGTCCACAGAAAGACAGACACTCTTTTTCCAGGAAACAACATGACCGCAGCTGGACTCGAACCACTGATCTTTCGATCAGGAGGCTCAAGCTCCAACCACTAAGCCACGCTGCCCCCTAAAAAAAAGAGTGCCCATCAAACGCCTCCTAGCTCATAAGCTCCTGATACCACCATGAATAATTTTCATGTAGGGATGTGTTGTATCCTTATTGTAAGCAAAGTAAACACACATACATAAACTAATGACAAACAATAGGAATTCTGTATACCACTAGAAACGACTATACAACTAAATAAAACCATGGATACACCGGTTTATATACATACATACCTGTATTATAATGTTTCCTATGACATCATAGTTACCACAGGATGTGAAAACCAAAACAAATGCACAAAAACAAATATTGGGGTGTCATGGTGCTTTATAGCAACAAATTTAAACTACCCACTTCCACATAAAAATCCTACACCAGTGTAGTTAGAGTAAATGTGAATCACAAAGAAGCTATACTTATGTAGAGTTATGTGGAAGTGGTTATGTTGCTATAATGCACCATCCCATTCTTGTTCCTGTGCTTTTTCAGTTTTGATATATATTCCTACATACTCTTTCAAGTTTTTTATTATTCTTGTTTCAATTAGTTCAAATGTTTGCAGCATAGACACAATTATAAGGCTTTTTCTGTATGGCTTTTATGCATGTTTTACTGTTCTACAATAATTCTGTATTTATAAATTTTATATTAATTTTATGCAAACATGAATGTGTATGAAGTTTCAGTGTTTAATCTTTGCCATTAATACATTCATTTCTATTGCAGAAATTCAGTTACCTTCAGCGTTCATCAGTTATCGTCGAATTGGTGAACAGAAAGAGTTTGCAGAGAAATTCGTACAACAACTGGAGAAACAAAAAATTGGTGTATGGATTGATGATAAAGATATGGCTGCTGGAGATAGGTTGGTTCCACATCTTGTTAAGGGTATTAACAAAAGTGATATAGCCGTTTGTGTCTTAACCGACCAATTTTTTGAATCTGATTATTGCAACGATGAGCTTGACTTTGCTCATAATGCAAAGAAGAGATTGTTTTTCATCGAGTGGAATGATACCGAGCTTCCTGAAGACTTCCTGTTTAAATATGGTGGCATACTTCGTCATACATATAATCCTCAAACAGAAAACTCTGATGCAGAGCTTCAAAAATGTGTAGACAAGTTCATGAAGTTGGCAAAGAGTAAGTTATATAATTATTGAACACAGTTATAATTATCATGTGTTTGCTGTAGAAATGGAAAGTGATGCCTCCAATAAATGAGAGGAGCTAACAAATTCTGTGAAAGAATTATCCAGTGCTGCTTGCATTAAACTTTATTATGCTTATATATATTATAATATATTATTTTAACATCTGCTGAGCTACATCTTAAAAATTATTTTTTTAGTATAGGCAAACATTCTTTTTTATTTGCTATTCTTTTTAAAGCTGCAATAGAAAATGAATACCTTGCTGCACAGAACCCTTAACATTAATAATAATTCTATATCAATTCAAAACAATGAATGCGCTCACAGTTACAAACCCTCGCCATGAGTGTGAAGTGTGATTGAAGTTATTACTAACAAGAAAACAATTGCGATCAATAATTATAATATTATATATATAATAAATATATCTGTTATTTATATAGTGTGTATGGTATAACTATACTCCAAGAATATACAAGTCCTAGCATAACTTGAGAGTATAAAATAGTTTTGTGGCTTCAATCACATGCATGTGTATGAAATGAAATAGGTGGAGCTACAATGTGAATTTCATCTGGCTGCTGGCCTGCTGTACCTACTTAATTAGTCTCGTCCCTAGACCGCCACGGTCTGCGGACAAGACTATACTCAATTATCTTTTATAGTGAAATTGCTAGTGCTATGCTTGCTTTGAGAAGCTGGAAAGTCAGACAAATCTATCACCATTGTATAATTACTGCTGTAATGAAAGATCAGGTTATAGCTATAGTCTATTATTGTCTTCATTCTCATTGGCTCTGATTCATAGGTGCCTACAGACAAAACTACGAGATTTAATTATTTCATGATGGGTGTATTTGAAAGGTCTATTCCTATTGTACCTCTGGCAGCAACAACAAGATTCAAGCCTGGTTAACAAAACCACAGCATTTGGTGAAACAATGAGGCAGTTCCCGGACACTTAATTACTGGACATCTTATTTATTGTTGTAGACTTCCAAACCAGTTCTGTAACAGTATAAGTATAGTTTAGTGTTGAAATACCTCTGATTTGTTGACTTTCCTGGAGAAGAGACTAGTTTTACATGATTTTGTTACTACTGATCGAGATCTGTCTTTCCCTCTTTAACGAAGTCCATGAGATGATCAGTATCATTCTATGTAGCTGTTCCACATCTAATATAGTGATAGTAAGAAAATGCTTGTCTGTATTGGGTCAAATACATTAAAACATACTGTGTTTGACTATGATGCATTTCAAATATATACAAATAAGTATCATTCTGCAGGAGTATTACAAATTTTATTTGTATTTGAGAAACAATTTCTGATAAACTGTTTCCATTACAGCAAATATTCTTTAATATTTCATGATTTAGAAAGCTGTTTTACTAATCCAGTTATTTTGTAAATAAGCTTCTCAATTTCTAATTATATGAAATACAAAATTTAATACTCGAAGTACAAGCTACATATATATACATAATAACTACTGGACTGGTACTGTGCTCTCATAGTTATAGTGAATATATCAATAGAGAGTACTATCATACTCTCGGATTATATCTTGCATATATGACATTTATGACCCAAATTATCTATGTCAGGTTCCACTTCTGTGCACTTTATATGAGCCCATCTTTTGCATTCTTCACATTCTATATCCAAATCTCATCCACTTTTTCATCATTATAAATAATATTGCATTCTAAACATCTGTATTCACCTGTTTTTTTTCTCCTTTCCCTTTTTTTTTACTATCTGCTTTTGTCTTCAATTTTTCTCGCTCTTCTATTCTTTTGTTTTCTGTCTATTTTTTCCTCTTGTAACATTTTGTTTCTTTTCTCTACTCGGAACTAAATGATTCTTCTCCTGAGATGTGCTTTGATAGCATTGTTGTTCCTCAGGTTGGTTGACCTGGTTCAGGCAATTTCACAAGACTTTATTTTGGTTGGTGATATATATCACCAAGGGGTGGATTGGTTTCCAATACTCTTATTGATATTTTTGTGAAGGACCCTATTTTTTTATCATTGATTGCTAACCTATTAGGTGGATAAATTCCTGATGCTCTTAAAGGAATTTACAATATAGTTGTAGGTTTCACACTCTTTATGTGAGCATTATTTATTGCTGGAATTGAGTCACAGCTTGCTACCAGTTTTTCTTCAATGGGGAAAAAACCAATATCAAGGGGTTGACGTGTGATGAGTGTGGTGGTAAACAATACAGTAAAACATCATTTGCTTCACAGAACTTAGAGGTGTCCAAGTCTATATGAGATGAGTAATTGTCAATAATCAAACAGACTGAGCATTCAAAAGATATCTGTCAAATGAATTGATTAGAGATCCAGCCATTGAACAGCTCTTGAGTCATCAACCACAGGTGAATTCCCAAAATATGGACCTTCCACTCCACCTGCAAGTGGATTGTAGGAGAACCTCTCTCCTGGGAAGATGTGCATGAGATACATGTAGAATGATCGCTCCAGTAGCACTTACACACACTGTTGTTATTTATCATTTGCTGCTACTGGTGATCTGATATACATAACTAGATATATAACACCCTGAGATGCTACTACTTCAATTGATTTTGGGCCCAAAGAGAACCCACTCTAGTCACAATTCCAAATCCTTGGGACGATCATAGAGATCATTTTCACCAAAAACTGCTGGAAATCTGAGTAATCTAGCACCTTAAGAGTGGTTGCACTAACTCAGAAGGCTTGAAGTGATTGTGATTGTCTTATTGACAACTTAGGGTGTTGTTTCAAAAAAGCTTGCCACCATTCTTTTCCTGGTCTGTTGTCTGGGAAAGATGTTTTCTTTCCAGTTTGATCTATATAAAATCTTTTAAACGATTTCACAGACCTGCATGTGTGTATGTTTGGCCATATCCAATCTCAGACATCTCAATTACCCACTTGACCAATTTAGCCTCAAGATCTTTTCCAATATAGGATCTGGTGCTGGTCTTGTCCCAATTTCTACTTTTTGTGTCAAATAATCATGTAAATTAAAGAATACCATATTCACCAGCAGTTCTTTTCACAGACAAACTTCCATCCTGGACCTTTTCAATAACATTTATCAAGTCTCCTTCTCTCCACTTACTTGTTGCCATATCCTGTGTAAATCAGTATTTTAAAAGTCAACATTTTATTAACTAAAGTATATAGACATCTATATACTTGTTTTGATTCATCCATACTAGATCTAGTGTTGCTTTAGTTAAAACTACATCCCCTTTTAGTAAGGCCTTAGATCAGGTTAGGTTTTATTATATTTCTCCAGCTAAATTTTAATGACATTTCGGCTCTTATACAAGAGCCTTCATCAGGTGATAGGAAAACTAAGTTGATTACACACATTATATATACTTACAGAATACAAATAGAAAGCAACCTACAAACCAAGAAATAATAAATAAACAACCTACAAACCATAAGCAAAGTAAAATAATAAACAAAGCTAGTGCATGCACAAGCAATACACATAAAACAATAAAATTTAATTAAAGGCAAAACAACTGGTAGAGTAACACAAGAATAATAAAAAACATTTTAACAAATGAAAGAGTATTTAATTGAAGTAGGTATAAAAACATAATAAAAAATTAAAGTTATAAAACAGGTATACAAAACTAATAATAACATATACAGCTACCTAAATAGTGAACAATAAGCATCCAACTTCTCTATTTAGTGTATTGTCATGACTATGAATGTGCCAAGATTCCAGCATACACCTTACTTTTTTTTACCTTTTTATTATTTTACTTTGCTTATACTGTATAGGTTGTTTATTTATTATTTCTTGGTTTGTAGGTTGTTTTGCCAGCTTATGTTTTGTTCTATATAAATTATAATGTGTTTGCCATCATAACTATCATTACATCATCACTTTTATATAATATATATTAAATTATTATATATAACACCTTCAAAATATCAATATTCAGCAACTAATATTACAGAACTTCGAGTTCTAAAAAATTGAATAATTATTTAATTATAATTATATTACATAATACAGACGATATACTTTCAATTTAATGACTACTAAAGAAACGTAGCTTTTCAAAGTTTATCTATTTAAGAAGATTCTTGGTTCACAGCAGGTGTTATCTCTTCAGATGGTGGATGAGGTTTGGATCCTAGTTTAGGAAATACGAGACCAAAACGACTTTCTACGCCGGAAAATGTGGAATGGACAAGACGATATCCTCCAATATGATCAGGGAAGCAATATGAGGAGGTGAGAACTGGTGCAGTTGGAGGAAGTGAAGTGTGAGGCTGTTTAGGAGGTCTATGGAGAGAGAAGATACTATTTATATAAATATATTAGTGAATATTTCCATCCATCTGTCTGCTAGTCTATGCATCTGTTCATCCATCCATCCATCTATCCATCCATCTGTCTTTTTGTCCGTGCGTCCATGTATCCATCCATCGATGCATCTATCCATCTATCCATCCATCCATCCATTCATCCATCCATCCATTCATCCATCTATCCATCCATCCATCAAATTAATAATAAAGTATATTCCTATGATAATGAATGCACTAAAGTGCAGAACCCTCACTAGCTACTGCTAAACAGCATGGCTTTAGAACAACTTTGCCTAAGTAACATTGCTACAGCCAGGAACACACCATTCGTATCAACACTATAATTTGCATACTGACTTCTCATAAGAAGTCAGTAGTACATCATGAATATGCAAATTATGGGGATAGCATGGCCATCAGATCTCTTGAGAACTAGCGAATTTCTGGACAAAACCTCACAAATAGCTATATTAAACACTTGTTAGGACAATAGACAAAGCTCAAGAAACAAAGCTTCAAAGAGACATGTGTCAATAAATTAATATCATCAAGTATTTGTAAAGATTACGTGGTAACACACAGACAGAGACAGACAGACACACACACACACACACAAACCAACTACTATAACCCTCCGCCTACGTGCTCAGTATAATAACATCAGTGAGGGCATTTCGAATAAAATTACACATTTCATCAAAGTTGAAAGGCAAAGGTATCTCTATAAAATTAATTATCATTACATATCTAATCTATAGTCATTATCAGTATATCACTGATATAAACAAAATACTTACCCTCTGCCAAAGTCCACATACAAGAAACGTTGGAGTAACTCATATGTGAGTAGAGTAACACCAAATTGAGGGGCTGATCTGAAGACACGAGCTAAATTGAAATATAGGATAACATCGAATATATAGTTTAAAATTTGCTGACCTGCAATTTTGTCATACATGTATGTAGATAGGATTGGACAATATTGAAAATTAAGTTTTGTGATTATTGTCTAAAAGTGACTTGCAATATTGCAACTACTCATTGATACTGTCTATGATAGCAAAAATAGGCTCATTTGTTAAAAAGATGACACTTCTTATTCTTGTTTTGAGAGCATACTGCTCAAAAATAAGTGTTGTCAAACCCTACATGTATAGTATACTAGTGTTGTTTTAGAACTAAAACCCCTTTGTAACTAGTATGAAATAGAATTTAGTCCCTACATGTACATGTGTACACCTATTATAATTCTCATACCATACCATACTATGTGTATCATTTCATGATTACTTATAATTAAGTAAGCCTATTATTATGATTATAACTATTACATTTACCATCATAACAACACTAATCCACTAATGTTAGTAATTATTATGACCTGTTTTTATGGCCCACAGGGTAATCCCTATGATTGCTTTCCACAGATTTGAATCTGTATATGTTTACATGTTTGTGTCATATATGCATATGTAGTTAATGGATTAGCGTCATTCCGGGGGGCTTGGTCAATTAACGGGTATTGCACATAATAGAACACGTGCTCGAGCAGCAAGGTAGAAAGATCCTTGACTGCATGTAGCTTACATAGAAACTGGCTACTCTAGCTGTTGAAATATATTCCTAAAGTTCTACAACAACCTTTAAAAGTAATAAGAGTTGATAATAACTTACTATAATAGACTGTTGTGCTTCAGGCATGAGAGAGTCAGCCATGATTACTGAATCCAACACAACACACCACAGACCCTTAGATCAGGAGGCTCAAGCTCCAACCACTAAGCCATGCTGCCTCCTTAAAAAAAAGAGCGCCCATCAAACTGGGACTATTTGATGGGAATGACTAACCACAACTTATATACACAAGTGTGTATATGGGACCGTAGTCCTATCAGTTGTGGGAAACCGAAGTTCTATTATAACCCCCTAACATAAAGTGCCGTCAGAATCCGCAGGGTGGTAAGTCCCACGAATCGACCGGAAAGACCACAATTTCCAAAGTGGACCCCTTAGGCTAGGAGGCATCATCCCTCATTACCCAAGGCTTGGGTAATAGCCATTATGATATATAGAGGAGTTTATTTAGGAATAACCCTCCTAACGATGTTAGTCATTATTTGGCTAAAAGCCAAACACTTCAAATGTTTCCCCAGGATAAATATTGAGGGTGGATGAATGCATCAGAACAAATTGAACATCCTTGACGAAACATCATGTATACATACATGTATGTATGTACATGTACATGTATTGTACATGTACATGTATAGCACGTACATGTGTTGCACATGTACATGCATTGTACATGTACATATGTTGTACATGTACATGTACATGTATTGTACATGTAAATGACATTTGGTCAACAATGTTCAATTTGTGTTGTTACATGTATTTTAGCATAAAGCAAATACTTTGCTGTTCTCATCTCACATTGCAAATAAACACTAAATTCTACGAATAAGGTTGAAAGAGGAAAGTAAAAACAAAGCTGGTAGTGACTGGGAATCGAACCCAGGGCCACTGACTTCAGCCACCACTGCTCTCGCCACTGAGCTATGACAACCAGACAACCAGACAACCATTAGCCCTTCACAATTTTCTATATACTGCACAAGTGGTACTGAATGCTTCAGTTGCACACCAAGTAGTCACTATTCAGTATACACATTAAAATTAGCACTCCCACCCCCTAATGATAGCTCTTCCTGATGTGAATTACTGACCTGGTCCTCCTTTCCAAAAGGCTCTTGCCCCTTCATTCTTGAGAATCTTTCTGAAAGCATCAGGTATGTTTTTATAAGTCTCCTGACCAGCACGAGCTTTAACCTGATATAAATAGATAGATAGATAGATAGATAGATAAAATGTAATTGTTTAATCATTAGGCTACTTGGATGTGGTCTTCTTGATGGCCCAATAAGTAAGCAAGTAGTCATTGATACAAGTACCAATGTGAGATTTATCAATAATTATTGTGATATCTAATACCAATCCAATTAATGTTGTTTCAGTTAACTATAACCATGCTCCCTTTTAGTAAGGCTTTGTGACTTTTATTGGAAATTTTCATTTTCAAACAGTTAGTCCCTTTCTGTTGTCATGGTATGACTATAATCATTTTATTGTGTTCACCTGTAATCTTGTTTTAATAACATCAGCTGGAGTACATAAATATGCAGCTGGAACGCCTGTGAAAATATATATCATTGAAATGTAATGTATGAAAAATACACCATACATGTACATTTATGTGTAAATATAAAACAATTTATGATGTTGTAATACACTATATTACACTTTATGACAATGTATGATGTTGTATTACATTATATTACACTTTATGACAATGTATGATGCTGTATTACACTACACTACACTTTATGATAATGTATGATGCTGTATTACACTATATTACACTTTATGACAATGTATGATGCTGTATTACACTATATTACACTTTATGACAATGTACATGTATGATTGTATTACACTTATGACAATATATGCTATCTTTTGACAGTACATGACAGTTGTGTGATACTGTATGACACTGCATGACAGTGTACATGTATGATACTATATAACATACATGTATGATTATGAATTAACCAATATTAATTTTAATACTTTGCTGGACAAGAAGTAATAATCAATGAATTTAAAGTTGTTGTATATTATATTAGTTAATATCATACCAGCTCCCATGGCAGAGGCGAAGAGAGATAATGGTCCATTGTATCCATTCTCATCAGCTGTGGCTAGTTTCAAATGAGCGTAGGTTGGAAAATATATTCCAGAGAATGGTATGTCACGCATGAGACAAGCAGAAGCACCCTAAATAAATAGATAGATAGCTAGCTAGATAGAATGTGTGTATACAAATGAGTTATTTTAAAATTTTGCAATTATGTATGTAATGTTGGAATGCATGTACATGTATGAATGATGAATCGATGTACATGTACATGTACAAGTAAATGTACATGTATAAGTGGATCAACAAATACATTTACAAGTACATGTATAATTATGTATGGATCAACAAATACATGTACATGTACATGTATATGTACAAGTATATGTACATGTATATGTGGATCAACAAATACTTTTACAAGAACATATATAATTATGTATGGATCAACAAATACATGTACATGTACATGTACAAGTATATGTACATGTATATGTATGGATCAACAAATACATGTACATGTGTTCTCAGTTTGTTTGTATGGTTGCATGTATGGTTGCATGAATGGATAAATGAATGGATGTGGATACAGTGTAGACAGAGAGAAGAATAGATGAATGGATGAATTATTAGAGATGAATGAATGGGGAAGGATCATGGATGTACATGTACAAGCACATAGTATATGTAAGGATCAACAAATACATATGTACATATTCATGTACATGTACATACATGTAGCTGATCAACCATACTTGCATAAACTGTATAAAAAATAATAAAATTTATCAGACAATGTCCTGTATGACTGGCTGTTTCCACACCACAACAAATCTACAATGTACAATGTAAATGGTGGCTGCTTATTTTCCAAGTCATGGTCAATCACTGACATAGGAATCAAACCCACAACCACACAAACCCATCAGCACTTTTCATTACTGAAGTATTCAGTACCACTCGTACAGTATACATTGTGGATGAAGTTAGTTGACGAAAGTGGCTACCAGCATTTTCAATTTCCTCTTACAGCTATATTATATACATAATTATATATATTATATATATATATATATAAATATATATATATATATATATATATATATATATATATATATAAATACACACATGTATGTATAATCATATAATCATGTACAGTGTACGTATATTTAATACATATTACATACATGTATATGCATGTACATGTAATATATAATTATACATGTATAATTACATATTTATGTTAGACCAACTGTACTCTAACTTGGCTGAGAGTACAGAGTTGGCTGTACTCTATATACTCTTCCTATGATGATAATGGATGGACTGAAGAGTAATTCATCGCCAATAATTGAAACTTTTTCTGGCTTATAACATGTTAAAAAAAAAAAAGTACAGCTAGTAACCATGGTAACATACTATATAATACATTTAGATACTGTACCTTATATAATCCTCTGAATCCTAATTCTTTAACTACATGTACTGCACTAGCTCTTACTCCTCCCATTTCTCCAGCAACTTGAAGTCTAATTTTAACAATCTCTAATGGATTAGTGAACATCACTTGACACATACCACCCTAAGAGAGAGAGGAAGAAAGATGAGGAGGAGGAGATTAGAAGGAGAAGAGAAGAGGAAGTGGAAAAGAAGAGAAAAGGAAGAGGAAGAGGAGGAGGAGATTAGAAGGAGAAGAGAAGAGAAGAGGAAGTGGAAGAGAAGAGGAAGAGGAAGAGGAGAAGAGGTGGAAGAGAAGAGGGGTTATTAAGAGTCATGACCTAGTGGGTTAGTTCCATGGCCATGTACAGTGTGGGTTAATAAGTACAGTAACCCTACAATGAGGTTAATTATTAAGAAGAGTCATGACATAGTGAGTTAGTTCCACAGCTGTGTACAGTGTGGTTCAAAACCTTCTTGACACACCATTTTTAAGAAAATTTCACAAACTATTTCACTGTCATAAGGTTAGTACATGATTGTACTGTAACTTGATGATGAAGAAATGGATTGAAACTTCACACACACACACAAAAGTAACTAAAATTGTCCTTCCAAACTGAAGTTACGAAAAATTCTGAAGTCGAGATGAACACGAATGAACACGAATGTTCTAAAAGGAGTAAATTAAAGATTGTTCACACCCACTTTGTCATAACTTCAGTTTGGAATGACCAACAATCTTTTTACCTGTAACATTTTCATATTTTGTCCTCAAATCCAATGGTTCAGTATCGAGTTACAGTATAATCATGTATTAACCTTATGATATTAAACTATACACTATATTACATATACATTGAGTTACAGTATAATCATGTATTAACCTTATGATATTAAACTATACACTATATTACATATACATTGAGTTACAGTATAATCATGTATTAACCTTATGATATTAAACTATACACTATATTACATATACATTGAGTTACAGTATAATCATGTATTAACCTTATGATATTAAACTATACACTATATTACATATACATTGAGTTACAGTATAATCATGTATTAACCTTATGACATTAAACTATACACTATATTACATATAAATTATTGAGTTACAGTATAATCATGTACATGCATTAACCTTATGACATTAAACTATACACTATAAAGTCATCATATCCTAATTTTGAGGTCATCAAGAATGTGAAAAGACTTTAATTGCCTCTCGTAGGATTTCAAATTTTGTTAGTTTTGTGTATGAAAAAGAGATTTTAAAAGCATTTATTAATTTTCTCTAATGGGCTAACTATTTTCAGTCACTTACTGTGCCTCCAGCGATAATCTCTCTATATAATGGAAGAGTCCCATCAATAGATCTCAAGGTATCACGCATGAAATCGTTAGCTGTGAGTTTGATAGCTTTCTCTGGAGAGACTCCAACCAGTTGAGGTAAAAGACCTAATGAATAGATATTTGATAATCTGAATATCTCAATAACAATACATGTAAGTACTGGTACCAGAGGTTTTGATACGTTTTGAAGCATGGGCCAAATTGGCTCAACAATGGTTAGTGTGTGTTCCATTTATTTTGAGCCAATTAACAAAGAGTTAATGCTGTTAGTGATAATATAATCATAATTAACTGTGCCATCTGGTCCAAGGAGAGAGCTGTGCAGTGCACATATGAGCTCTTTTGGGCCAATGGTGTGCTATATGAGCTTATCAAAAACACTGATGTGTACTGTATAATTAGATTCTAATGTAATATAAGATACTCCTGAGTTCTGACCTCTATAAAGTCCAAAGAACCCTTCGAATCTGAGAACTTTAAAGAAACAATCGAAACTGTTCTTGTACATAATTTCTCCAGCAAGAGATCCTCTCTGGTTCTGAAGTCTTGTCTTAACCAGATCGATAGGATATACAGCAGTGGCTCCAGTAGCTGTTGAGTGAAAATATTTGTAATTAATAATCATTTCTTAACAAGAATATGAACTTTGTATCAGCTGAAGAAAGCACTTGGGCAGATATGTTGTAAGTTTTCAGAATTTATGTAGAAATACATGATGTTACAGGAGATGTAGAAAAGAAAGACACCAGAGGCAATGGAAATGAGAGTTGCCTCAGGTAGGATTCGAACCCACGACACTCTGTACTCCAGACAGATGCCCTACTAACTAGCTACCAAGGCAGCCCAGCTGCCAGGGTCCGAATCAAACATCTCATACACCTGTATAAACAGGCTAACTTAACACTTGGTTTCATGTACAGTCTAAAGAATAGGTATTGCAGTAAAGGATGTTTATACACATGTAAGTTGTGTTCTAGAATAAAACATTCGTTGGCACAATTTCTTACATGTATATGGAAGTTTCTATGAATAAAATTAGTCACGGCTTCATCGCTCATTAGCTCCTGATGGTACCTTTGATGTTAAGTGGCATTGTACATGTACTACAATGTATTTTGTGAAGAGTGGTTGTCCCGAAGGTTATCAGGACATGTGGACAAGTGCCTATTTTGAGCCATGCTGATATATGTACTTATAGTATTACAAATCTGTACTCATTAATAATAATTTAATTACCTCCTGCTATTCCACCAAGAGCAAACCGATACACATTCTCTGCAACTGCCAGAAAAGCACTCTTACCAAAAGATTTCTATACAACAATAAATTATAGATACAAATGTGTGTATATATATATATATATAAATACATGTATGTGTGTGTGTGTGTGTGTTTATGCATATGTATGTATGTGTACACGAACAAGTACATGTATTAGTTAGTATTTAGTAACTTAGTATGTGTGCGAGTGTGTGTACATGTATGTATTATACATGTGTTTATACATGTATACATGTATACATATATATTATATATACAATATATGTCAATAAAAAGTCACCATACAGTACAGTAATTACTCCGTAGTTTCATTATCACACTACAGTAGTTCAACAGTAGTTTTGACAGTAATTGCAATACTTGTCAATTCAACACTACAGTAGTGAGACAGTAATTACTATACTATACTGACAGTAGAACTAAGGTAATTACTGTTACTGTATGATGACATTTTATTGACATATACTGTACATATATGTACATGTACATGTATAATTGTACATGTACATGTACATTGTATGTATACATGTATATATAATATTATATACATATAATTATATATATGTATATATATGTGTACATGTAACATGTATATATACATGTATATTAGTATTTGAACCTTTGATTCAATTTCTTTCTCATTTGGAGATGATGCGGAAGGTTTTGCCACTTCATGAGGCCAGGGAAGTAATTTTCTAAACTCATCCATATCAATATTACTACATGTATAGAATGTGTAATGCCAAGTGAAGATTGAAAGTACATGTACTGTATTATAGTTCAGTTAGTAGCTGTACTTACCCAGTAGGATGATCTATACTACACAATTCAAATAATAGAGATACTTGTAATGGAGTTATTTGAGGATATTTCTGAGACTCTCTTAATAACTGAACTATATGAAGAATATGAAAGTAAAAATACCATTTAGAGATAAATGAAATGTGAATTGATGTATGATACACTTGTCTAGTGTCATTCCTAGCCACACCTAGGGATGAGACTAACACTTGTTAGCAAGACAAACCACATGATCTAACAACTAGTATATTCCATTCCTGTTCAACCTTGTCTCTGAAACCTAACAAACTACATGTACTTTAAGCCTACACGCCTGAACTCTCATCATGATTGATGGCTTCCTAGAGTATTTCATAACAAGTACTATTCTTGTTCATGTTGCTGTTTCCACTGAGATTAGCATCATTAGATTAAGAAAAGAGACTGGAGCAACCCAACAACCTCAACATTTATTGAACATGAATACTACACAGCTAGATTATACAAGTGATGACATGGCAGGAAAACTAGTTTCAAGGTACTCTGAAAGTTGAGCTAAATCTGTCAAACGAGTCATCAATCTTTGTCCCAGTTTCAAACATAACATGATGTACACAAAGGTGTGGAAACATTGAGCCAACTACTGGACATTTTCCACAGTCTTGTCCTGCTCCCCATATACTTTGTAATTCATTATTAAATAATGTTTTGTATGACTGGCTGTTTCCACACCACTGGATGTACATGTATACATACCATACCTTGTGTAGCTTTTCCTTCATGATCACAAACAGCCTGTACAACATTTCTGAATAAAGCCAAATTTCCTAACATTTGATTGAATGCCTTAAAATACGGATAGCTTACCCGTCTACCAGTAGAACCACCAGCTACCTGTGTGTATGTACATGTAATATATAACAGTACATGTACATGTAATATATAACAGTACATGTAGACATAACATATGCACATAATTCATATTATACATGTATATACATATACATGTACATGTACATGTATAACAGTACCTGTAAACATATATATATAATTTAGTTTACCAGTAGGCACAGCAATAAACACATTGAGATGATACATATACATGTACATGTACATGTATAACAGTACCTGTAAACATATATATATAATTTAGTTTACCAGTAGGCACAGCAATAAACACATTTAGATGATACATATACATGTACATGTACATGTATAACAGTACCTGTAAACATATATATATAATTTAGTTTACCAGTAGGCACAGCAATAAACACATTTAGATGATACATATACATGTACATGTACATGTATAACAGTACCTGTAAACATATATATATAATTTAGTTTACCAGTAGGCACAGCAATAAACACATTTAGATGATACATATACATGTACATGTATAACAGTACCTGTAAACATATATATATAATTTAGTTTACCAGTAGGCACAGCAATAAACACATTTAGATGATACATATACATGTACATGTACATGTATAACAGTACCTGTAAACATATATATATAATTTAGTTTACCAGTAGGCACAGCAATAAACACATTTAGATGATACAAGTGTATATGTACATCATGTACATGTACACATAACATATGCACATAATTTATATTATACATGTATATACACTTATAACATATACATGTACATGTACATGTATAATAGTACCTGTAAACATATATATATAATTTAGTTTACCAGTAGGCACAGCAATAAACACATTGAGATGATACATATACATGTACATGTACATGTATAACAGTACCTGTAAACATATATATATAATTTAGTTTACCAGTAGGCACAGCAATAAACACATTGAGATGATACATATACATGTACATGTACATGTATAACAGTACCTGTAAACATATATATATAATTTAGTTTACCAGTAGGCACAGCAATAAACACATTTAGATGATACATATACATGTACATGTACATGTATAACAGTACCTGTAAACATATATATATAATTTAGTTTACCAGTAGGCACAGCAATAAACACATTGAGATGATACATATACATGTACATGTACATGTATAACAGTACCTGTAAACATATATATATAATTTAGTTTACCAGTAGGCACAGCAATAAACACATTTAGATGATACATATACATGTACATGTATAACAGTACCTGTAAACATATATATATAATTTAGTTTACCAGTAGGCACAGCAATAAACACATTGAGATGATACATATACATGTACATGTACATGTATAACAGTACCTGTAAACATATATATATAATTTAGTTTACCAGTAGGCACAGCAATAAACACATTTAGATGATACATATACATGTACATGTACATGTATAACAGTACCTGTAAACATATATATATAATTTAGTTTACCAGTAGGCACAGCAATAAACACATTTAGATGATACATATACATGTACATGTACATGTATAACAGTACCTGTAAACATATATATATAATTTAGTTTACCAGTAGGCACAGCAATAAACACATTTAGATGATACATATACATGTACATGTACATGTATAACAGTACCTGTAAACATATATATATAATTTAGTTTACCAGTAGGCACAGCAATAAACACATTTAGATGATACATATACATGTACATGTACATGTATAACAGTACCTGTAAACATATATATATAATTTAGTTTACCAGTAGGCACAGCAATAAACACATTTAGATGATACATATACATGTACATGTACATGTATAACAGTACCTGTAAACATATATATATAATTTAGTTTACCAGTAGGCACAGCAATAAACACATTGAGATGATACATATACATGTACATGTACATGTATAACAGTACCTGTAAACATATATATATAATTTAGTTTACCAGTAGGCACAGCAATAAACACATTGAGATGATACATATACATGTACATGTACATGTATAACAGTACCTGTAAACATATATATATAATTTAGTTTACCAGTAGGCACAGCAATAAACACATTGAGATGATACATATACATGTACATGTACATGTATAACAGTACCTGTAAACATATATATATAATTTAGTTTACCAGTAGGCACAGCAATAAACACATTTAGATGATACATATACATGTACATGTACATGTATAACAGTACCTGTAAACATATATATATAATTTAGTTTACCAGTAGGCACAGCAATAAACACATTTAGATGATACATATACATGTACATGTACATGTATAACAGTACCTGTAAACATATATATATAATTTAGTTTACCAGTAGGCACAGCAATAAACACATTGAGATGATACATATACATGTACATGTACATGTATAACAGTACCTGTAAACATATATATATAATTTAGTTTACCAGTAGGCACAGCAATAAACACATTTAGATGATACATATACATGTACATGTACATGTATAACAGTACCTGTAAACATATATATATAATTTAGTTTACCAGTAGGCACAGCAATAAACACATTTAGATGATACATATACATGTACATGTATAACAGTACCTGTAAACATATATATATAATTTAGTTTACCAGTAGGCACAGCAATAAACACATTTAGATGATACATGTACATGTACATGTATAACAGTACCTGTAAACATATATATATAATTTAGTTTACCAGTAGGCACAGCAATAAACACATTTAGATGATACATATACATGTACATGTACATGTATAACAGTACCTGTAAACATATATATATAATTTAGTTTACCAGTAGGCACAGCAATAAACACATTGAGATGATACATATACATGTACATGTATAACAGTACCTGTAAACATATATATATAATTTAGTTTACCAGTAGGCACAGCAATAAACACATTTAGATGATACATATACATGTACATGTATAACAGTACCTGTAAACATATATATATAATTTAGTTTACCAGTAGGCACAGCAATAAACACATTTAGATGATACATATACATGTACATGTACATGTATAACAGTACCTGTAAACATATATATATAATTTAGTTTACCAGTAGGCACAGCAATAAACACATTGAGATGATACATATACATGTACATGTACATGTATAACAGTACCTGTAAACATATATATATAATTTAGTTTACCAGTAGGCACAGCAATAAACACATTTAGATGATACATATACATGTACATGTACATGTATAACAGTACCTGTAAACATATATATATAATTTAGTTTACCAGTAGGCACAGCAATAAACACATTTAGATGATACATATACATGTACATGTACATGTATAACAGTACCTGTAAACATATATATATAATTTAGTTTACCAGTAGGCACAGCAATAAACACATTTAGATGATACATATACATGTACATGTACATGTATAACAGTACCTGTAAACATATATATATAATTTAGTTTACCAGTAGGCACAGCAATAAACACATTTAGATGATACATATACATGTACATGTACATGTATAACAGTACCTGTAAACATATATATATAATTTAGTTTACCAGTAGGCACAGCAATAAACACATTGAGATGATACATATACATGTACATGTACATGTATAACAGTACCTTTAAACATATATATATAATTTAGTTCACCAGTAGGCACAGCAATAAACACATTGAGATGATACATATACATGTACATGTACATGTATAACAGTACCTGTAAACATATATATATAATTTAGTTTACCAGTAGGCACAGCAATAAACACATTTAGATGATACATATACATGTACATGTACATGTATAACAGTACCTGTAAACATATATATATAATTTAGTTTACCAGTAGGCACAGCAATAAACACATTTAGATGATACATATACATGTACATGTACATGTATAACAGTACCTGTAAACATATATATATAATTTAGTTTACCAGTAGGCACAGCAATAAACACATTGAGATGATACATATACATGTACATGTACATGTATAACAGTACCTGTAAACATATATATATAATTTAGTTTACCAGTAGGCACAGCAATAAACACATTTAGATGATACATATACATGTACATGTACATGTATAACAGTACCTGTAAACATATATATATAATTTAGTTTACCAGTAGGCACAGCAATAAACACATTGAGATGATACATATACATGTACATGTACATGTATAACAGTACCTGTAAACATATATATATAATTTAGTTTACCAGTAGGCACAGCAATAAACACATTTAGATGATACATATACATGTACATGTACATGTATAACAGTACCTGTAAACATATATATATAATTTAGTTTACCAGTAGGCACAGCAATAAACACATTGAGATGATACATATACATGTACATGTACATGTATAACAGTACCTGTAAACATATATATATAATTTAGTTTACCAGTAGGCACAGCAATAAACACATTTAGATGATACATATACATGTACATGTATAACAGTACCTGTAAACATATATATATAATTTAGTTTACCAGTAGGCACAGCAATAAACACATTTAGATGATACATATACATGTACATGTACATGTATAACAGTACCTGTAAACATATATATATAATTTAGTTTACCAGTAGGCACAGCAATAAACACATTGAGATGATACATATACATGTACATGTACATGTATAACAGTACCTGTAAACATATATATATAATTTAGTTTACCAGTAGGCACAGCAATAAACACATTTAGATGATACAAGTGTATATGTACATCATGTACATGTACACATAACATATGCACATAATTTATATTATACATGTATATACACTTATAACATATACATGTACATGTACATGTATAATAGTACCTGTAAACATATATATATAATTTAGTTTACCAGTAGGCACAGCAATAAACACATTGAGATGATACATATACATGTACATGTACATGTATAACAGTACCTGTAAACATATATATATAATTTAGTTTACCAGTAGGCACAGCAATAAACACATTGAGATGATACATATACATGTACATGTACATGTATAACAGTACCTGTAAACATATATATATAATTTAGTTTACCAGTAGGCACAGCAATAAACACATTGAGATGATACATATACATGTACATGTACATGTATAACAGTACCTGTAAACATATATATATAATTTAGTTTACCAGTAGGCACAGCAATAAACACATTGAGATGATACATATACATGTACATGTACATGTATAACAGTACCTGTAAACATATATATATAATTTAGTTTACCAGTAGGCACAGCAATAAACACATTTAGATGATACATATACATGTACATGTACATGTATAACAGTACCTGTAAACATATATATATAATTTAGTTTACCAGTAGGCACAGCAATAAACACATTTAGATGATACATATACATGTACATGTACATGTATAACAGTACCTGTAAACATATATATATAATTTAGTTTACCAGTAGGCACAGCAATAAACACATTTAGATGATACATATACATGTACATGTACATGTATAACAGTACCTGTAAACATATATATATAATTTAGTTTACCAGTAGGCACAGCAATAAACACATTGAGATGATACATATACATGTACATGTACATGTATAACAGTACCTGTAAACATATATATATAATTTAGTTTACCAGTAGGCACAGCAATAAACACATTTAGATGATACATATACATGTACATGTACATGTATAACAGTACCTTTAAACATATATATATAATTTAGTTTACCAGTAGGCACAGCAATAAACACATTTAGATGATACATATACATGTACATGTACATGTATAACAGTACCTGTAAACATATATATATAATTTAGTTTACCAGTAGGCACAGCAATAAACACATTTAGATGATACATATACATGTACATGTACATGTATAACAGTACCTGTAAACATATATATATAATTTAGTTTACCAGTAGGCACAGCAATAAACACATTGAGATGATACAAGTGTATATGTACATCATGTACATGTACACATAACATATGCACATAATTTATATTATACATGTATATACACTTATAACATATACATGTACATGTACATGTATAATAGTACCTGTAAACATATATATATAATTTAGTTTACCAGTAGGCACAGCAATAAACACATTTAGATGATACATATACATGTACATGTATAACAGTACCTGTAAACATATATATATAATTTAGTTTACCAGTAGGCACAGCAATAAACACATTTAGATGATACATATACATGTACATGTATAACAGTACCTGTAAACATATATATATAATTTAGTTTACCAGTAGGCACAGCAATAAACACATTGAGATGATACATATACATGTACATGTACATGTATAACAGTACCTGTAAACATATATATATAATTTAGTTTACCAGTAGGCACAGCAATAAACACATTTAGATGATACATATACATGTACATGTACATGTATAACAGTACCTGTAAACATATATATATAATTTAGTTTACCAGTAGGCACAGCAATAAACACATTTAGATGATACATATACATGTACATGTACATGTATAACAGTACCTGTAAACATATATATATAATTTAGTTTACCAGTAGGCACAGCAATAAACACATTTAGATGATACATATACATGTACATGTACATGTATAACAGTACCTGTAAACATATATATATAATTTAGTTTACCAGTAGGCACAGCAATAAACACATTTAGATGATACATATACATGTACATGTACATGTATAACAGTACCTGTAAACATATATATATAATTTAGTTTACCAGTAGGCACAGCAATAAACACATTTAGATGATACATATACATGTACATGTACATGTATAACAGTACCTGTAAACATATATATATAATTTAGTTTACCAGTAGGCACAGCAATAAACACATTGAGATGATACATATACATGTACATGTACATGTATAACAGTACCTGTAAACATATATATATAATTTAGTTTACCAGTAGGCACAGCAATAAACACATTGAGATGATACATATACATGTACATGTACATGTATAACAGTACCTGTAAACATATATATATAATTTAGTTTACCAGTAGGCACAGCAATAAACACATTTAGATGATACATATACATGTACATGTACATGTATAACAGTACCTGTAAACATATATATATAATTTAGTTTACCAGTAGGCACAGCAATAAACATATTTAGATGATACATATACATGTACATGTACATGTATAACAGTACCTGTAAACATATATATATAATTTAGTTTACCAGTAGGCACAGCAATAAACACATTTAGATGATACATATACATGTACATGTACATGTATAACAGTACCTGTAAACATATATATATAATTTAGTTTACCAGTAGGCACAGCAATAAACACATTGAGATGATACATATACATGTACATGTACATGTATAACAGTACCTGTAAACATATATATATAATTTAGTTTACCAGTAGGCACAGCAATAAACACATTGAGATGATACATATACATGTACATGTACATGTATAACAGTACCTGTAAACATATATATATAATTTAGTTTACCAGTAGGCACAGCAATAAACACATTGAGATGATACATATACATGTACATGTACATGTATAACAGTACCTGTAAACATATATATATAATTTAGTTTACCAGTAGGCACAGCAATAAACACATTGAGATGATACATATACATGTACATGTACATGTATAACAGTACCTGTAAACATATATATATAATTTAGTTCACCAGTAGGCACAGCAATAAACACATTTAGATGATACATATACATGTACATGTACATGTATAACAGTACCTGTAAACATATATATATAATTTAGTTTACCAGTAGGCAAGAAGATGAAAAAATCAAAGAAACAAGTGTATATAGAGAAAAAAACATCCCTATATTTGCTTTGTGATGACTATGTATTTGCTGATGGCACTAGTGTCTCTACCTTTCTGCCAGGTGTACTCCTGGGGCCTGAAGACGTAAGTGTAAGCCTAATTGCAGTCTAAATACACAGATGTTCCTGGGTGGTCTTTAGCTCAAACGCGCGTTTTTTTACGCGCCACACCCATTAATTGACCAAGCCCCCGGGAATGACGCAACTTCCTTAACTACGTATACAACGCATAGTCGCGCAAGTGACACAAGAAAAAAAATATATATATATACATTAAACCCCGTGGAAAGCAATTATAGGGATGGCCCTACGGGCCATAAAAACAGTAAAAGGTGAAGTATGAAAGTGAAAGAGTACTATAATTATGATAATGATAATAACTGTCAAATTATATATATACTTATCATATAATGAAACCCAGTATTAACAACATTTATGTACATGTGCTGTTTATAAATAATAAATGTGTATATAAAAAGGAAACCATTTTTTTGTAACTAACACAAACTGAAAAAAAGGTTTTGTGTTATATAAAGAATCATCATAATGAATACTGAAAACACAATATGGAACCTTTATGGAATACATGTATGTAAATGTACGTATATACATGTACAATTGTACATGATGACTTCAGATGAGAAGAAAGAAAGAAAGACAAGCAACTACACATGTACATGTACATACACATATATAATCACTATGTGTACATACACACATGTACATGTACATACAATCATTCATGTACTTGTATGTGGGCTCATTACTGGACAGCTGCTTTATGGACAGGTGCTCCAGATTGGCATAATGGTTGGCCTTTGATTTCTTTCTTTCTTTGTGAGTTATGTATATACTTTTATGTTAAAAGATTAAATTTTTTATTCATATGATTATATACTATATGTGTATGTGTGTGTATGTTATATGTATATATGTGTGTGTGTGTGTGTGTGTGCATATATTATATATAATTATATGTGATTTTATTCAAACACACGGGCATTAGATGAGTGGGGAAACTTGGCTCGCCATAACATATCTTTAACCCACTGTTCCCAGGTCTCAAGACTGGGCATTTAGTGCTCCATTCCTTTCTAAGCCATTGTAGCTGTCCCTGAAGTTTCTTAACCGTTATGACTGTTTCCTAAAGTTTCTAACCCATTATGACTAGTCTGGTGTAGCCACACCCTTCACATAGAGGAGGAAGGGTCTGGTATAGTTAGCACAGAGCATTTGTGCAGTGCTGCAGGATTTTTGCAGCCCAATCAGATTGCACGGAAGCTAATTTAATGCATTCTGAAAGAAAATGGCCTCCCATAGTTGAACTTGTAAAGAAACAAGCTGTTTCTCTCTGGTATACAAGTCTTCAGGACAAGCAGACTAGAGTAGTGTTTGGTTTTGTGTGTGGGAATGACGTTATCACAGCTAAAAGAATCTGTTTGCATGGTTACCAGTTGTGCATGCACTGCAAACACTCGCCAATGATGTCTTACTGCATCTAATGAAGCATGATTTCGACATCATTGGCTTCCATTTCCAGTAAAGTGAGTTAGAATAAACCTGAGAAAGTTGCTTGTGAAACACCACACCTACATAGTTTGTTTGTTTTAGCATTCCACGGTCACAAGTCTTACATGTTAACACTACCAGATCCTTCCTCCTTTATGCAAAGGGTGTGGCTACACCAGACTAACTGTGGCTGTTATATTTTCGAAGCCATCAAATCTGTTAAATTTTAACTTCAGGGACATGTAAATACAATCATTACATGTACAGAGATTATGTATTTGCACATATAATCATTACATGTACATACAATCATTACATGTACATACACATGTACATGTATATACAATCATTACATGTACAGACACATGTACATGTATATACAATCATTACATGTACAGACACATGTACATGTATATAGAATCATTATATGTACAGACACATGTACTGTATATGCACATACATGTACATACACATGTACATGTATGTGCATGTAAATACAATCATTACATGTACAGAGATTATGTACTGTATATGTACTGTATATGCACATATAATCATTACATGTACATACAATCATTACATGTACATACACATGTACATGTATATACAATCATTACATGTACAGACACATGTACATGTATATAGAATCATTACATGTACATGTATATAGAATCATTATATGTACAGACACATGTACTGTATATGCACATACATGTACATACAATCATTACATGTACATACACATGTACATGTACATACAATCATTACATGTACAGACACATGTACTGTATATGCACATACATGTACATACAATCATTACATGTACAGACACATGTACTGTATATGCACATACATGTACATACACATGTACATGTACATACAATCACTATATGTACAGACACATGTACTGTATACAGCACATACAATTATTACATGTACATACACATGATGTTATCGGAGATGTAGAAAGAAAGAGAGAAAGAAAGACACCTGAGGCAAATGGAAAAATGAAAATGAAAGTTGCCTCAGGTGGGATTCGAACCCACGACACTCTGTACTCCAGACAGATGCTCTACCAACTGAGCTACCAAGGCAGCCCAGCTGGCAGGGTCCAAATCAAACATCTCATATGCCTGTATGAACAGGCTGATTTAACACTAGGCATTAGGTGAAGGCCGGGGTAATGAAACCACCAAAGACAACAACACCAAACCTAAGCATATACATGATGTTATTGGAGATGTAGAAAGAAAGAAAGAAAGAGAGAAAGAAAGAAAGAAAGACACCTGAGGCAAATGAAAAAATGAAAATGAGAGTTGCCTCAGGTGGGATGTACATGTACATACAATTGTTAAATGTACATACAATCATTACTGTTTATACAATCACTACAAGTACATACAATCATTACATGTAAATACACATGCACATGTACATACTGATAACAGGTGATCTTGAACATGTTCAGATAATCTAAATCCTCTTATTTTTGTCATTAGATCCACAAATTCTACAGCAGGTATGGTACCACTTTGATCCTTATCACGAAGTCTAAATGCTTGACGAGCATGTTCGGTAGGTAAATTCTGCAAAAAGAGAGAAATGAAGAGGAATTGTTGAAGGAGAATTGTTGAAGGAAAAGGAACAGACATTGTGAGGAAGGAAAGGAGAAAGAAGACAGAAAGTGGGGAAGAATAAAATAAAGACTTTTAGACAATGTTGTAAACAGGTTATGGAAACATTCAGCCAACTGCTGGCTATATTTCAACACTCGTGTCCTGTTCCCCATATACAGTATACAGTTCAGTTTTAATTTACTGGACATTCACTACCTTTATTGGACAATGTCCTGTATGACTGGCTGTTTCCACACCACTGGTTGTATATACATGTAACCATTAACTAGCTTTAATATGGTATTATCTTCGCCATTTTATTTAGGTTTTTAATTATAGTAATGTGTACTAAGTAAGTACTGATATATCCAAATCAGAGTTTTTGATACGTTTTGAAGCATGGGCCAAATTGGCTCAACAATGGTTAGTGTGTGCACCATTGGGAATACATTTTGAGCCAATTAACAAATAGTTAATGTTGTTAGTGACAATATAATCATAATTAACTGTGCCATCTGGTCCAAAGAGAGAACTGTGCTGTGCCAAATAAGAAGCTCTTTGGGCCAATGCTGCACCATATGAGCTTATCAAAAACACTGATCCACATATTGATATTATTGTCATGATACAATATTGGCTATTGGGTGTGTCACTACCAGGGCTGGAAAAATTAATCGGGGGATTAATCAATTGTTTTTGAAAATTCTTCTGATAATCGATTATAAGTCTGTGATATCGATTATGCTAATTATTCCAGAAGACATACTTTTCAAGCACACAACAGCAAATTATGGGAAGTGATAGGAAGCCTTTTTGATAATCAGATGGGAGGAGTTTCCTGTATTAATTGACTTAATTGGCCTAATTACTTCCGCTGATTTTAATCGATTATCAATCAATTTGAAGTTAGTGATAATCAATTTCAGAATCTCACCCGATTCCCAGCCCTAGTCAATACACTAGAGTGGTCAGTTTAACTGATGTTATTATGTACTATTAATACACATGTACATGGAAAATACTAATCAGAACATACCAGCTTTTATTTATAACTTACCGTTTAACAAAGCAGTATACCGATACAAAGCTGATACTAATGGAACCATTACTAATATATATTTAATATGAACCATAATATGTGACCTACATGAATATTTGAAAAGGAACACTTTCTCACAAAATATTTTTATCAAACGCTCACCTTCAATTGCTGGTCATTCCACAATTTTGTACACAAAGCAAACAAAATTTGGTACCTAAGAAGCCTAATAACAGCTCTTCCTGGATACCAAATTTCATTGACTTCCTGTACAAAGTATATGGGCAATTGAGTGTAAGCAATTGATCAAAGTAATTTTGGAAGAAAGTATCCCTTTTTGAAAAGCAGATGTATATACAATGTACCTGAAGAAGTTGACTGAATTCATAATAGTCCAGACCATGTGACTTGTCTTGACCAAAATATTGTTTAACAAATGTACACTCAAAATCAAAAGGGACAGCTTGACAGAGAGTGGTAGCACTTAGAACCTTCTTGAAATTACCTGTTGAGTTAAATATATGATAATAGACCAATGGATGTTTGATGAATATATCATGTGAAGGGTTAGATAGATACATGTAAATACACATATTTACATGTAGCATCACATTTGTGAAAGCATCTCTCTCTCTCTCTCTCTCTCTCTCTCTCTATCACAATACACAAACAATACACACACAGTGTTTCCTTTGGGATCAATAAACATGTGTGTGGAGGGGTACATCAATGGTACATGCCATTTGGTCAACATTGCTGAAAAACAGTAAACAATGTATTTCAATATAAACTTTAAAATTGAAGGGTGGAGGAGCAGTGCCAGTGTACCACCCTTTGAGAAACACACCCACACACACACACACACACACACACACACACACACACACACACACACATACACACACACACATACCATAAGATACTTTTCCCACATTATCCAAATCAAACATTTTGAATGCCATTTGATTAACAGCATCAGGAGAACAAAGTAAAGACTCAAATGAACGAAACTCCGTAAATGATATAAGACTGTGTAAGATAAATAGATTATGAGAATGTGAATACTACAATATACTCTATGTGTGAGATTATGTGAGTTTGTATGTCGATGTGTGTGAGTATGTGTGTACATGTGTATGCATGTGAGACAGTGTACGTGTACATGTACAATGTATGTAGCTACAAGGTGTTTCGGACAAAGGGTGGCACCATGGTGCTTCCCCATCCTTTAATTATAAAGTTTATGCTGAAAACAACATTTTGCAACATTGTTGACCAAACATTACATACATGTACCTCTGGTGCAGTCTCCCAAACTTAATATTTTATCCTACAGGAAACACTGTGTGTGTGCGTGTGTATGTATGTGTATGTGTAACACTGTATCACTGTGTGTGTGCGTGTAATACTGTATCCCTTTGTGTGTGTATAATACTGTATCGCTAAATACATGTGTGTGTAATACTGTATCACTGTGTGTGAGGATGAAGTAATAGAGGTACTTACTCATCTTGGGTAGTATCGGCCATTGCTCCTAGTCTATGTAAGGTTTCTTCATTTGGGTTTCCCTCATCAAGAATCTGAAGGAACTTACAGACAAAGTCGCTTACACTCATAAACTGTTCACCATCTTCTTTCACTGATGCATACTGGAAAATTAAATAAAATAATGAAATCAATTCCAGTGTTTGGATTTTGCCTTCTGCACCGAGAGGAGAAGGGTACAAGTGAAGTTTAGGTTATATATACCCCATAGCAAAAATGGAGTTGTCCATCGAGACATGGCCAGTTGCCATAGCCACGAAAAGTTAAGGTTTTTTAAAATGTTAACACAAGACCCTAACAAAGGTGGCTGTTTCTAAATTCAGCAGACCACACCCTTGTCGCTGTGGCATATATTAATTATGTAACCTCAACTTCAATAATACCGAGACAAGGTCCAGAATGCATTTGATATCTACTTAGCCCTATTCAAGCTGGTCTGTGAATGCAGTCTTCTTCTCCAAGTGAAAGAGCAGACAGTAGACTACAGTGTTCACATACCAATGTGTAATGTATACCAACACATCACATAAGTCAATTTTACACATATCACAAGTATTAATAATTATGTATATATATATATATAACTTCTATTGCTGTTTTTCACATATCCTCACTTTCAGAAATACACGTTTCAGTTCGTTCTTGTCAGCTCTTCTAACTGAATGGCTATGCCATGACATCTTGACTGATTTATATAAGGAAACAAACTATTTCTATGAATCGGATTAAATGGATGAATAAAGTTCTTTCAATAGAATACCTCCAACTAATGCCCATATAAGGGCGTGGTTCCTCGTGTAAGACATGTGGACTGAAGGCCTTATGATAATTTCTTGTTAGGGTTTCATACAGCATGAATGGAAGGTGTACATGCAGCAACATCTCAGCTACAAGCATTCTGGGACCCCAGAGCTACCAAAAACAACCTCAGAGATCCTAAATTTCCTTAGGAAGTGTCCCAGAAGCATTGTGCTTTACGTGATTGATTCTTTCCCTTCCTTAACAACAAATCCTGTATAAAACCCTGATTGTACAATGTGTTGAAACAGTACATGTAATTCATGGATGCAGAGCCAATTATAAAATAAACGCCTCTCCCACTGACGACTGAAATGGTGGTTATGATCCCAGCCTGAGTCAGTTTTGGAGTACACTCCCTTCAATCAAATATAAAGTTACCACTAGTATCATTGTATATGAGGCATCACACTAAATGTGAGGTATATAAAATTCAGTTGTGGGTAGCAGAAATACTCGACCATACTACTGGGCCCTCAACTGACTCAGTAATACAAATTAAGTACAGTTGTTTGAAACTTGGAATGACTCATCAGTGGTCTTTGGTATGTAAATAAGTGAGTGTAACTATGGACACTTGTTTTCAGTAGTACATAGCTATACGGTTGCTATATAACTTTAATATACTAGGTGTGGGTTTTCATGTTTTTATAATTATGAATCTATAAGTCTTCTTTTACCATATGGATTCTGACATATCAAGATGGAGATGTTATCTCTTGCGACACTGCTGTTTTTCTTTATTGTCAACACTCAATCCAGTTCGGTTACAGAATCCTCTTCACTAACCATTGTTGGATCTAATGGTACTGATAAGCTCAAGTGTCTTCACAGAAAAAAAAGGTGTGCAATTTTTACACACTTGTGTGTGTCATTTCAGGAAAGCATGTGTTGAATTGTCTAAATGACACCTATGTGTGCTAAAATAGCACATACTTATTGTGATGATAAAAATAGCACACTGAACTATAGCACATTAATATTAAAATGTATTATTAATAAAACTTAATGTTGCATATTGAGTGATCTCTGCAATAAATAACTACACAAACATTTGGTAAAATACATGATGCAATGTATAACAATTATTTATGATGAACAAAATGCGAAAAACACATGGTAATGTCAATCTACAAGCACCATATACTTCTGTATCGATTATCTTTTTCTACAATGTAGAGTTTTCCGGATTTATTCTTTAAATGTAGGATACCATGGCAGTAAAAATCTTTAAACAGTACAACTTTTTCTATATCAGTTGCTGACACATGAAAGGCACAAAGTTTTCCATCATATCCTTCTAATTGGAGTGATTTTGTGATGAAAATCTTTTCATCATTGTATATTAAAATTTCTTCAATAATGCAGTATTCGAAACCAGTTTCATTTTGCATACGAATGACAGTTCCACTTTTGTAGTGAATACCATGAATGGACACACATTGTGATCTAAAAAACAACATTGAATTAATTTTAAACTAATAATGATAATTACCTTACACCATTTAGCGGAGTTTGGACTTCACCACAAACTTGTTCGAGTTTATGTTTGTAGCAGTCAAGATTAGATGGAGCCCCTATAATAGTTGCATGGTCAATTACAATGAATATAATCAATGAATTTAAAACAGCTGCACCCATTCATATACCTGAGATAATTTCATCACCTGGGTATATGAACCCTGATGTATACTGTCCAGGGCGAACAGCCAGATTGTAACATAACCACTGTTGATGCCGAATTGCAACCGATAGAGGAACATTTTTAAAACAGTTAGTGACAAAACCTTTCATTTGAGCATTCTTAGACTCAAATCGCATGCACCAGTGATGTCTGAGTGGACCAAACCTACAATATTTACAGCAATGATACACATACTTAAAAACAGAATAAACATGAGTACTCACAAAACCATCTGTTGAGGAAGATGGACAAGATAATGCATCTTAGGAGTGACAGAAATGTCTGGGTATATTCGAGTGAATGACTCAAGATACACTTGAACTAACCAAGCCAGACAAGCTGGATCATCTGGATGAACTTCAAATGTACATACCATATCAGAAATAGCCCAAAGAATGCAAAAGCATTCCCAGTGGTCATCATCTTCATTAACAAAGTTTCCAATTAGAAGTGGAAGAAGTCGTACTAGGGTCATCATCTGAGAAGCTATGAAAAGATGCACATGTAATATTATGAATATTATTATAATACTTAGGTATAACATTTTGTGTGCCACTTTCATATACCTGATTGTTTAATATGGTAAGATGAAGAGTCCTTAAATATTGGGGATGGCTTTGTATCATTCTCAGAGTGTCCATAATTGTGACTCCTAAGTAGCAAGTTGAGTTGCTCTAGGGAGATATATTTCATTTCCTCAATGCAATAGTTTAGTAGTAGTTTGAGATGTGATATTGCAACCCCTTCAAAGACAGTGTGCATGATGTCGTATGGCAGACATTTTGTTATGTCAAAACCAACAAGGTCAAGAAGGG
>OX345648.1:1632500-1832500 GCA_947044365.1 Petrosia ficiformis
CAAACTAATCAGGGTCCTCTAATGTTCATATTATCTACTCTTAATTATGTTGTCGTCTGTAATTGTTCCTTTAAAAACAACATAGATATAGAGTTTGATACAGATCTCGGAGTTTTATTAGGATTTGGCTGTGGTGTCCAGAATTGCATTAGTACAAAGCTTAGCATCACTTGGTGTACCTTTACTAATAATTCTGCTCTTATAATTATTGCTTCTGCCTTCAATACATCCATAATTAGCCATAACAAGTTTTGCAGAACTATATTCTATCAACAATTTATTTTGATGACATTACGGCTGCTTTGTTAGTATTAGAGTCACAAATCATTAATTTGTCTTCAAATAATTTCATTTCTAACAGCGGTGGTTTAATATATTTATTTCCTGATGACAGTAAAGGAAAAACATGTTCTCTTGAAAACCTACACTTCTTTAATAACAAGGCAGACCGAACACTTGTTTCCATTACATCAATAAACAGCACCATGATTTCTACAGATTTCACAGCAAATTCAATGTCTCTCTTCAATTCAGAAAACACTGGTGTGATATCTGTTACAAATGGGACCATAGAAATTGAAAACTGTGTGTTTGTGAAAAATAAAAACACTCCTTTGAGCCTAAAAGCAGCGAAAGCCTGGTTTACTGGTGAGAATGTGTTTAATGCAAATTTTGCTTTGAAAGGAGGTGCTATCAGTGCTGATCAGAATTCATTAATCACTGTTTTTCAATATGGGATTATTACATTTAGTAGTAATCTGGCATATTATGGAGGTGCCATTTATATTGGACAAAATACTTCAGCATGTGTCTTACATAGTAACTGGGAAGAACCAGGATCTTACATATTTCTTGATAATAAAGCTATCACAGAAGGTTCTTCTATCTTCTCCTCTACTCAATGGTGTGATTGCTTCCAGAATTTGAGTCTATCATTTGATGAAAAAATACCTATTATATCATCACCATCAGTTATACAACCAACACTAAACCAGTCATTAAAACTATTTCCTGGACAACTAATAGTACTGGAGGACTGGAATGTAACTGATTGTGCTGGAAACCTTTCATCATGTACAGCAGATGTTGTATTAAGTTGTAGTACTTGTGATGCAGCAGATGAAACCCCATTCACTCTCCAACTAATAGGACCACCAACAGTGTTTCTCCTTGATGGCCATACCATAGAAACAGGACTGAAAATAACTTCCTCTGTTGAAAGAGCTGCAGAAAACAAATATGAACTTTACTTTCAGTGTCGTAACACTGCACTAGGTCAACCAGTTTATCAAACTATCTCTGTAGAAATGACAAAATGTCCACTTGGACTTCTATTTAATCTATCAACACATGTCTGCCAGTGTGAACATCGTACTACTAAATTTTTGTGTTCAGATGAGCATGGATTTGCCTGTATTGAAAAGGGGTATTGGTACGGACCAGTTACAAGTAATATAAATGATACCAACAATGATACAAAACACTATATTCAAAGATGCCCTTACTGCAAGTATAATACTAGACAGATCTGTCCTTCACAAATTTCTACATCTAGTTCAGATTTTGTACTTCTTAGTCAAACACTAGATGATCAGTGTGAGGATGGACGTGGTGGAATTCTATGTATGAAATGTACTGATGATAATACATTCACTTTTGGTGCTATTCAGTGTATTACTAATGAACATTGTGAATCGTGGCATCCTTATCTACTATTAGCACTTAGTATACTATTCCCTTTCATTACTGGAGTATTTCTGTTACTTGTTATTCAAATTAAAACTATTACTGGATCTGGATACTTGTATGGACCTCTATTCTTTCTAGCTGTACTCAGTCAACTTCCATTTTCAGACTTTACTATACTCCACAAAATCACATCCATCTTTGTGGCTCTAATTCTACTGAGATTTGACATATTTGGTTATATACCATGGTGCTTCTTTCCTGCCATAGACCATCTCTCTGCTACCTCTATGGAATTCATTGGTCCTATAGTAGTTGGTATAGTTGTGATAGGAGCTGTATATTCAGCTAAATGTTGTCCTCGTATTTTCCTGACTTTACAGAAATCACCAGTACAAGTCATTTGTCTATTGATCATTGTATCAGTGTGGTCTCTAGCCAGTACCTCCATGAAGATAATAATTCCTATTCAGTTCAATGATGTGAGGGTAGCATTGAATCCAGACCTACAGTATCTCCATAAAGCTCACATTCCTTTATGGATAATATCAGTTACTGTTCTCTTAGTTCTAGTGGTATTTGCTCTTCTACTTGTTGTATCACCTTTCATTAATCTTCATCGTATCAAACCTTTCCTGGATGAGTTTCAGTCGTGCTATCAAGACAAATATCGGTGGTATGCTGGAGTATATGTTTGCTCTTGGATGATACTATTAATAGCCATAACACTATCTGATTATATATTACTACTAACAATACTGGTTATCATAGCTACAGCTCAGTACCTTGTACAACCATATCGTACAAAATGGCTAAACATTGTTGATACATTGTTCCTAACAGATCTTACTTTCCTCACTGGTTTACTGTTGGCAGAAGACAAAGAGTATGCTATCAATTGTTCAAAAGAAAAGACAGTACTCGTGTATTTTCTAGTATTGTTACCTCTTTTGTACATAGGTATTGGTGTTGTTAGTATCATTCTTATTCGTGTCAGGAAACCTGGTTTATTGAAACGACTGTTCGGCCTCTGCTGTAGACGTGATGAACAACAAGTAATGCAACAGGTTAATGCTGGGGCTTTGCAAGGATACCAAATCCCTGTTCAACAGGAATTACTGTTTTCTGCAGGTGAAAGGGAACCACTACTTCGTATCATACAAAATGATCAATAATTATATGTAATAGATACATATCTGTGTGTAGGGTGTTTAATTACAATGAATAGGTACTCGAACTTTTGGTTTGTCGATTACAGTAGGAATAATTTTGTGTATTAATATTATAATTGCACATGTACTATTTTCCCTAGTTTGATATCGAGTGAACTTTCACATTTTTTTTTGATACATGAAAATTAGTCTTACAGAGTAGGTTACTACTCTTGTATGGGTATTAAATTTAAACATGCATCTGAGCACTCCATTTCAACCCTTAGAGGACTGAGTTTATTTTTCAAAATTCTTCCCATTTGCAATACTGACGTCTGCTGCAGATATCTTGGCCACTGTAAATTTTCTGTACCCCAAACTTGACTCCTTTTCCGACATGGAGTACTACTTCTGGCAACTTGCTTTAATACCGGGACGGAAAGTCCCCAAGAGCTAATTGAAATGCAATTTTCTCTCTCCTTGGACTGCAACTGGGGCAAACAAAACGACCCCACTGCATTTAGCACCAGCTATACCCAAAATATCAGGTTTTACAGCAAGACATGTGTGTCAGCTACACACCAGATTATGTGAGGAGACAGCCTCCTTTGAACTCCAATTAACAGGGGGACATCCCCTTTAAAACTCCCCAATACTCTATATTTAGAGCAAAGGGCTACCGAAAAACCATCAACATTTATAGCCATTTTCATGAGATATCCCTGACACCAATTATGAACATTTGTAGTGCTTCGTGATGCTAGTAATGCACCTTTAACTACATAGGGGTCAATGTCACATATGTGACATCAGGGTTATTTTAACTTAAATTAATAATATGGATAGGGGTGTGTTAGGGTAGACAAAGGGGCATCTGATTCCCACCCCCTCCCACCAGTATATTAAACCTTTATCAAATTTTAATTCACTGGTGATTGTTTTTGTAGTAGATCAAGTAGCTAATGGGACATTTCATAAATTATTAGTAATGCCATTCATGAAGCCCAGTAAAGAACTGTAATCCATATGTACAATACTTTGACCCTTAAATCTGTGAATATTAGCTTGGTTTCATCCAACATCATCAAATTCATGACATCTTTTCGGAAAAAGCTAGTGTGATATCTGTTATAAACAGCTCCATAGAAATTCAAAACTGTGTGTTTGGGAAAAATGAAAACACTACTTTGAGCCTAAAAGCAGCGAAAGCATGGTTTACTGGTGAGAGTATGTTTAATGCGAACTTTGCTTTGGAAGGAAGTGCTATCAGTGATAATCAGAATTCATTAATCCCTGTGTTTCGATATGGAATTATTACATTTACATTAGAAGTAACTTGGCATATTATTGAGGTGCCATTTATATTGGGAAATATACTCCAGCATGTACGTATTACTCCAATGACTGTCTGTGATGTTTTTCCTATATACACTATTTTCAGTACTTAGAGATCTATATATCTCCCCATTTAAACTAAAAATTAGGATAGGATGGATGTATATACAGCAGGAAGATCTAGATGTAAATCATTGCTCCTCTACTGTCAATTCAATATGTTCATGATGTATTCCATGTATAATTATGTCACCACAACCATAATGACGCACTAGTGGTTGTTTATGTATTTGGAGTTGTTTGATCAAGTTAAATTAATGCACATTTCATAAACACATGCATGACCAAAATGCTTTTCATAAAAGAAAGCTGTCCTTCAATAATTTAGCTATGTGTTGTACTTTGAACATGCAATCATTTACCTTTGCACTCCATACTCATCATTCCCAATGGTATACATCTTGTATCTCACCATCATTACAGCTATAGAAGAAGAGTCTTGGCTCAATATGTCAGCTGCAGGTCTCCAGTCCACACTCTCATTATGTCTCCAGTCTCGTCAAGTCTCAAATCTCCAGTATTTTCAAATTTCCATTCTGCTTGATTAGCTTAATAAATCACAACTTAATCTACCAACATAATAACAATGTATAGTTTGCATTAAAAACATTAAGTACAAATAATATCCATTCCAGTTAAAACCCACTTAGTTGATACAAACAGTTATTGTAAATGTCATATAACACCCCTTGCTAACTTACCAAGATGGAGATATTGTGTCTTGTGGGAATTTTATTCTTCTTTACTGTCAACACTCAATCCAATTCAGTTACAGAATTCTCTTCATTGACCATTGTTGGATCTAATGGTACTGATGAGCTCAAGTGTCTTGATGGTGGTACTTCTAAACCATGTTTAACTCTAGGGTATGTTTTTACTAATATTCATCATCTCACATGTGATAAATGTACTGTGTTAGTAACTTATAGCCATGAAATTGAAGTTGATTCATATGGTTATAACTTGACTTACCAAAATCTAACAATCATTGGCATAAACTCTACAACTATAGTAACAAAGGATAGAGGGAGTTTACAGTTTAGTGGTAATGGCACTATGAATATGAAAGGTATTGTTTGGTACAAATGTGGATCTGATGACTCGTGTTTAATTTTCAACTATCTCTACACTGTTGAAATAGCGAATTGTATGTTTATAAATTCCACTGGTATTTTCTTAGGTGAAATTGTATATGTCCTTATTGACAACTGTGCGTTTCATAATAACACATTAACATATTATGCTGCTGTAACTTTAGAAACTGTCCAAAATTCCAGTCTGAATATTTTGAATTCGGTATTTCAAAGAAATCAAGGCATATTAATAGGTGTATTTCCGATTCTTCAGAATGGTGAAATCAGCAACTGCACGTTTGTTGATAATACTAATTTTGTTTTAATGCAAATTCTCACTGTCTATAGTATTCTGGAAATTAACATCACTTGGTGTAATTTTATTAATAATTATGCTTATTCTGTTATTTTTATTAAGGATGATACTGAAAATATTACTGACATTAGTACTCTCTTGATTAGTAATAACAATTTTTTGCTGAATTATATTCCCTCCAACAACGTTACCACATCTGCAGTTGATCAAAATGCATTGTTAATATTGATGCTAGAAAAGTCAGTAATAAATATGTTCTCTTGAAAATCTATACTTCTTTAACAACACAGCAAACCAAACACTTGTTTCCATTACATCGTTAGACATCAGTTTGATTTTAACAAATTTCACAGCAAATTTAAAGACTGTTTTCAATTCAGTAGAAACTAGCGTAATATCTGTTACAAACAGCTCCATAGAAATTGAAAACTGTGTGTTTATGAAAAATAAAAACACTCCTTTGAGCCTAAAAGCAACAAAAGCATGGTTTACTGGTGAGAATATGTTTAATGCCAACTTTGCTTTGAATGGAGGTGCTATCAGCGCTGATCACAATTCATTAATCACTGTGTTTCAATATGGCACAGTTGTTTTCAAAAGTAATCTGGCATATTATGGAGGTGCCATTTATATTGGACGAAATACATCAGCATGTGTTTTACAAAGCACCTGGGAGGAACCAGGATCTTACATATTTCTAGATAATAAAGCTATCACCGAAGGTTCTTCTATCTACTCCTCTACTCAATGGTGTGATTGCTTCCAGAATTTGAGTCTATCATTTGATGAAAAAATTCCTATTATATCATCACCAACAGTTGTACAACCAACACTAAACCAGTCATTAAAAATATTTCCAGGACAACTAATAGTACTGAAGGACTGGAATGTAACTGATTGTGCTGGAAACCGTTCATCATGTATTGCAGATGTTATATTAAGTTGTAGTATTTGTGATCCAACACATCTCCGTCTCCACCTAATAGGACTACCAACAGTCTTTCTCTTTAATGGTACCATAGAAACAGGACTACAAATTACCACTTCTCTCGAACAAACTATAGATATACAGCTTTATTTTCAGTGTCGTAATACTCCACTTACACAACCACCACTTCAAACAGCTATTTTTGTAGAAATTACAAAATGTTCACTGGGACTTCTATTCAATGCAACAACACAAATCTGTGAGTGTGAACATCATACTAGTAAGGTTTTGTGTTCAAATCAGCTTGGATTAGCCTGTATTGAAAAGGGTTATTGGTATGGACCAGCTACAAGTAATATAAATAATGCCAACAACAATGATACGAAAAACTATATTCAAAAATGCCCTTACTGTAGGTATAATACTAGACACCTTTGTCCTTCACAAATCTCTTCATCTAGTTCAGATTTTGTACTTCTTAGTCAAACACTAGATGACCAATGTGAGGATGGACGTGGTGGAATTCTGTGTATGAAATGTACTGATGATAATACATTCACTTTTGGTGCTATACAGTGTATTACTAATGAACATTGTGAATCGTGGCACCCTTCTCTACTATTAGCACTTAGTATACTATTCCCTTTCATTACTGGAGTATTTCTGTTACTTGTTATTCAAATTAAAACTATTACTGGGTCTGGATACTTATATGGACCTCTATTCTTTCTAGCTGTACTCAGTCAACTTCCATTATCAGACTTTACTATACTACACAAAATCACATCCATCTTTACAGCTCTAATTCTACTGAGATTTGACGTATTTGGTTATATACCGTGGTGCTTCTTCCCTTCCATAGACCATCTCTCTGCTACCTCTATGGAATTCATTGGTCCTATAGTAGTTGGTATAGTTGTGATAGGAGCTGTATATTCAGCTAAATGTTGTCCTCGTATTTTCCTGACTTTACAGAAATCACCAGTACAAGTCATTTGTCTATTGATCATTGTATCAGTGTGGTCTCTAGCTAGTACCTCCATGAAGATAATAATTCCTATTCAGTTCAATGATGTGAGGGTAGCATTGAATCCAGACCTACAGTATCTCCATGAAGTTCACATTCCTTTATGGATAATATCAGTTACTGTTCTCTTAGTTCTAGTGGTATTTGCTCTTCTACTTATTGTATCACCTTTCATTAATCTTCATCGTATCAAACCTTTTCTGGATGAGTTTCAGTCATGCTATCAAGACAAATATCGGTGGTATGCTGGCATCTATGTTTGCTCTTGGACGATACTATTAATATCCATAACACTATCTGATTATATATTACTACTAACAATACTGGTTATCATAGCTACAGCTCAGTACCTTGTACAACCATATCGTACAAAATGGCTGAATACTGTTGATACATTGTTCCTAACAGATCTTACTTTCCTTACTGGTTTACTGTTGGTAGAAAACAAGGGGTATGCTATCAATTTTCCAAAAGAAAAGACAGTACTTGTGTATTTTCTAGTATTGTTACCTCTTTTGTACATAGGTATTGGTGTTGTTAGTATCATTCTTATTCGTGTTGGGAAATATGATTTACCAAAACAACTGTTCAACCTCTGTTGCAAACATAATAAACAACAACATTTTCAGGAAAGAGACCAAATCCCTATACGACATGAATTACTGTTCTATAGTGAGAGAGAACCTCTACTTCGTATCATACATAATGATCGACAACTATAATGTGGTATATTTATGTGTGACAATTTGAACTTTTGTTTATGTAATAATTATAGTAATAAAGAATTTTTGTTACAATAACTACTTTCAGTTCAGTTTGTCTTATAAATTTTGTTTAAAAATATTAATACAATTATATATAATTGATGGTAAATTGTATCCAGTGAGATTGTGGGGTGGGTATATATATATATATATATATATATATATATATATATATATAGCATGCTACCATGGCAACCGTTTGATGTGGTTAGGTCTTATATTTTTGTATATAGACCTGTGAATCTTTAATCTATCAGCATACAATATATTGTATATAGTACACTTACAGTTCTTATATAAAACAATATAAAACCTTGGTTTAGTGTCCTCGGATGTGATATAGCCCTCGCAGGCTCGGGCTATATCACATCCTTGGACACTAAACCTCGGGTCTATATTTTTGTATATAAGACCTGTAAGTGTACTATATATATTACATATATATATATATATATATAATATATATACACGGCAAAAATAGAATTGTTGGAATAATGTGTTTGTTAGTACAGTTGCAAGGATGCACAGTCATACAGGATGTTATGACTGCATGATAATGTACCTATACCAATTATAATCAAATATATATCATGTCTAATATCTGCACAAAGAAGGTCTGGAAACCTAATTTATTCTGCTTCTTTGTAAATCATATAAGAATATTCAAACTGCAACTATCTGATTATAATTGGTGGTATAATAAGTACATGTATGTCATCATGCAGTCATAAGAACCTACACGACTAATTAAATTACAATTTCCATTATTTCTTGCAACTGTACTAACAGTTATTTTAGCATTGTGAATCATGGCATCCTTATATCTACTATTAGCACTAGTATACTCGTATTTTCCTGACTTTACAGAAATCACCAGTACAAGTCATTTGTCTATTGATCATTGTATCAGTGTGGTCTCTAGCTAGTACCTCCATGAAGATAATAATTCCTATTCAGTTCAATGATGTGAGGGTAGCATTAAATCCAGACCTACAGTATCTCCATGAAGCTCACATTCCTTTATGGATAATATCAGTTACTGTTCTCTTAGTTCTAGTGGTATTTGCTCTTCTACTTATTGTGTCACCTTTCATTAATCTATATCGTATCAAACCTTTTCTGGATGAGTTTCAGTCATGCTATCAAGACAAATATCGGTGGTATGCTGGAGTCTATGTTAGCTCTTAGATGATACTATTAATAGCCATAACACTATCTGATTATATATTACTACTAACAATACTGGTTATCATAGCTACAGCTCAGTACCTTGTACAACCGTATCGTACAAAATGGCTGAACATTGTTGATACATTACTCCTCACAGATGTTACTTTCCTCACCGGTTTGCTGTTAGTAGAAAACAAGGGGTATGCTATCAATTTTGGAATAGAAAAGATGCTACTTGTGTATTTTCTAGTATTGTTACCTCTCTTGTACATAGGTATTGGTGTTGTTAGTATCATTCTTATTCGTGTTGGGAAATATGATATATTTAAGCGACTGTTCAACCTCTGCTGCAAATGTGATGAACAACAAGTAATTCAACGGGTTAACGCTGGTGCTTTGCAAGGAGACCAAATTCCTCAGTATACAACAGGAATTGCTATTCTCTGGTGAGAGGGAACCTCTACTTTGTATCATACAGAATGATCAGTAATTATATGTATAGTGTGTTTTGTGTGACAATTAGTATAAAGAACTTTGGTTATGTGATATGATAATGATAATAACTTTTGTGTTAGTAATTACTACTAATTTTCTTAAGTTTGATATTGAGTGATCTTGAGAGAACAACTTTCACTTAATTGTTTTGTGATACATTTTGTTTGACAATAGATTAGTTTGAATTCATCCAGTATATTTACCAGCTGCTCTTACTGATATGTAAGCAGTTCGATTTCACACACTAGGGTTGCACATAGTCTCACTGGCCAGCCTGTATTTGGGAGGGTCCTCCTGGCCAGTGAGACTAGATTGCACCATCACTGTTACTAATGATGTGCTCAAACGAATGTACGTTGAAATTTAATACCCAGGCGATATTAAATTCTGTAACTATATGAACACTTTTGATCTGTCCTTTGAAAATGCTGGAGCTTTTTGTTCAGATTGTATACCTATGGTTCAACACAATGTGAAATATTTGGACTCCACTTCAATGTATTTGTGAAGATTTTGGACTGAGGGGGTCTAATTTTAGCAGGGGGCTTCATTTTTATCATGACAGGTCTCATCTTTTCGCTGAAAGATTACAATGTGACAAGACTGTGTATTATACTTTTAACATGCATTTGCACTTCATACTCATCAATCCTACATATGTGTGTTAGTGTGTGTGTATGTATGTACATGTCTACATATATTTGATAACATGGGATAGTCATATATATCATTACAGTGGTTTAGTGGCTCACCAGGATTCAGGGTAAACATTAAGTATTGTAGATAACAAATACTTTTTATTAATAGATTTCCAATCTGATTTATTAAAACTCACTTAAATGTTATAAGAGGAATTTTTTTGGTATATAGCACTATAGTTATTCTAATAATAAATCTTTGAAAAATGTTTTAGCATGAGTTAAGTTATAACTAGATAAAATTAATCAGTGCACATCGACACCGGCAAATAAAGTATATCTATTACATAGTATTGCTTTTAGTTACTTAACTATTAAATAACAACTAAAACGCATTAGGGTAAGGCATTTGGAATTTTAGTTAAATCTTCTGGTCTATGCTTGTGACTAGCTATTTCAGATCTTAGGACACTGAGTGAAAAGTACATTGTTTAGTTAATCATATATCTTTCTGAATAATAATAATTATTAGTTTTATAATATCAAAACCCAAGCATGGAAAATACCATAACATCCAGTCATTCTGGAATTCATTAATTAGTTGATACAAACAGTTAATTATTGTGAAGTCAACACCCCTTGCTAACTATGAAGATGGAGATATTATCTATTGTGACACTTTTATTCTTCTTTACTGTCAACACTCAATCCAATTCAGTTACAGAATCCTCTTCACTGACCATTGTTGGATCTAATGGTACTGATGAGCTCGAGTGTCTTGATGGTGGTACTTCTAAACCATGTTTAACTCTAGGGTATGTTTTTACTAATATTCATCATCTCACATGTGATAACTGTACTGTGTTAGTAACATACAGCCATGAAATCGAAGTTAACTCCTCCGGTTATAATTTAGATTACCATCAAAATCTAATGATCATTGGTATAAACTCTACAACTATAGTAACAAAGGACGGAGAAGGTTTACAGTTTAGTGGTAATGGCTCTATGAGTATAAAAAGTATCATTTGGTACAAATGTGGTTCTGATGATGAGTGTTTAAAATTTAACTATCTCTACACAGTTGAAATAGAGAATTGTGTTTTTACAAATTCCAATGGTATTACTTTCAGTGATGTATTCTATATCCTTATTGACAAGTGTATGTTTCATGATAACATGTTAACATCTAATGCAGCCATATCGTCAGAAGATTACGTAGATTGCAGTTTGAATGTTTTTAATTCAGTATTTCAAAGAAATCAGGGCTCGCTAATAGCTGCGCTAGGGTTCCATGCAGATATTAACATTTATAATTGTTATTTTGAAGATAACAGAGTACTTAATGATGACTTAATTACACTTGAAAACTACAATGGTAGTGTCAAGATCACTTGGTGTAATTTCACTAATAATTCTTTTCCTTCAATTATTTATATTTTTGATGTACTCAACAACCCATTAATAGCAGTTGAGCACTATGATACCAGTTGTAGTCTCAATATCACTTGGTGTATTTTTACTAATAATTCTGCTTCTTCGATTGTTTATTTTTTTGATGTTTCAGAAAATTCTACTGATATCATAATTAGTAATAACAGCTTTTCACTGAATTACATTCCATCAACTATCGCATACTCTGCAGTTGATCAAAATGCATTGTTAGTATTGCTACCAACAAAGTCCCTAATAAATATATCTTCCACTTCTAACAGAGGTGCTTTAATATATTTATATCCCAATGACAATAGTGGAATATCAAGTTCTTTTGAAAACCTATACTTCTATAACAACACGGCAGACCAAACACTTGTTTCCATTACATCAATAAACATCACCATGATTTCAACAAACTTTACAGCAAATTTAAGGTCTCTTTTCAATTCAGAAACAGCTAGCGTGATATCTGTTACAAATAGCTCCATAGTAATTAAATATTGTTTTTTTATGAAAAACAAAAACACTCCTTTGAGCCTAAAAGCAGCGAAAGCAAGGTTTACTGGTGAGAATGTGTTTAATGCCAATGTTGGTTTGAAAGGAGGTGCTATCAATGCTGATCAGAATTCATTAATCACTGTTTTTCAATATGGGATTATTACATTTAGAAGTAATCTGGCATATTATGGAGGTACCATTTATATTGGACAAAATACTTCAGCATGTGTCGTACAAAGCACCTGGGAGGAACCAGGATCTTACATATTTCTTGGTAATAAAGCTGTCACAGAAGGTTCTTCTATCTACTCCTCTACTCAATGGTGTGATTGCTTCCAGAATGTGAATATGTCATTTGATGAAAAAATTCCTATTATATCATCACCATCAGTTATACAACCAACACTAAACCAGTCATTAAAACTATTTCCAGGACAACTAATAGTACTGGAGGACTGGAATGTAACTGATTGTGCTGGTAATCACTCATCATGTACAGCAGATGTTGTATTGAGTTGTGGTATTTGTGATCCAACAGATCAAGACTCAATCCGTCTCCAACTAACAGGATTACCAACAGTCTTTCTCTTTAATGGTACCATAGAAACAGGACTGAAAATAACTTCCTCTGTTGAAAATGCTGTAAAAAGCAAAAATGTACAACTTTATTTTCAGTGTCGTAATACTCCACTGCAGCAACCACCAGTTAAACAAGCTATCTCTGTAGAGATTACAAAATGTCCACTGGGACTTTTATTCAATGCAACAACACAAGTCTGTGAGTGTGAACATCATAATAGTAAATATTTGTGTTCAAATCAGCTTGGATTAGCCTGTATTGAAAACGGATATTGGTACGGAGTAGTTATGGATAATAGAAACGATACCGATACAAAACACTATATTGAAAAATGTACTTACTGCACGTATAATACTAGACGCATCTGTCCTTCGCAAATCTCTTCATCTAGTTCAAATTTTGTACTTCTTAGTGAAACACCAAATGAGCAGTGTGAGGATGGACGTGGTGGAATTCTATGTATGAAATGTACTGATGATAATACATTCACTTTTGGTGCTGTACAGTGTATTACTAATGAACATTGTGAATCGTGGCATCCTTATCTACTATTAACACTTAGTATACTATTCCCTTTCATTACTGGAGTATTTCTGTTACTTGTTATTCAAATTAAAACTATTACTGGGTCTGGATACTTGTATGGACCTTTTATTCTTTCTAGCAGTACTCAGTCAACTTCCATTATCAGACTTTACTGTACTACACAAAATTACATCCATCTTTACAGCTCTAATTCTACTGAGATTTGACGTATTTGGTTATATACCGTGGTGCTTCTTCCCTTCCATAGACCATCTCTCTGCTACCTCTATGGAATTCATTGGTCCTATAGTAGTTGGTATAGTTGTGATAGGAGCTGTATATTCAGCTAAATGTTGTCCTCGTATTTTCCTGACTTTACAGAAATCACCAGTACAAGTCATTTGTCTATTGATCATTGTATCAGTGTGGTCTCTAGCTAGTACCTCCATGAAGATAATAATTCCTATTCAGTTCAATGATGTGAGGGTAGCATTGAATCCAGACATACAGTATCTCCATGAAGCTCACATTCCTTTATGGATAATATCAGTTACTGTTCTCTTAGTTCTAGTGGTATTTGCTCTTCTACTTGTTGTATCACCTTTCATTAATCTTCATCGTATCAAACCTTTTCTGGATGAGTTTCAGTCGTGCTATCAAGACAAATATCGGTGGTATGCTGGACTCTATGTTTGTTCTTGGATGATACTATTAATATCCATAACACTATCTGATTATATATTACTACTAACAATACTGGTTATCATAGCTACAGCTCAGTACCTTATACAACCATATCGTACAAAATGGCTGAACGTTGTTGATACATTGCTCCTCACCAATCTCGTATTCCTCACTGGTTTACTTTTAGTAGAAAACAAGGGATATGCTATCAATTTTCCAAAAGAAAAGGCGATACTTGTGTATTTTCTAGTATTGTTACCTCTTTTGTACATAGGTATTGGTGTTGTTAGTATCATTCTTATTCGTGTCAGGAAACCTGGTTTATTGAGACGACTGTTCGACCTCTGCTGTAGACATGATGAACAACAAGTAATCCAACATGTTAATGCTGGGACTTTGCAAGGAGACCAAATCCCTGTCCAACGGGAATTACTGTTTGCTACAGGTGAAAGGGAACCACTACTTCGTATCATACAAAATGATCAGTAATTATATGTAATAGATACATATCTGTGTGTAGGCTGTTTAAATAGGTATTCTAACTTTTGCTTTGTTGACTATAATAATCATATAACTTTTTGTGTATTAATATTATAATTGCACATGTACTATTTTCCCTAGTTTGATATTGAGTGAACTTTCTTTTGGATACATGAAAAGTAGTCTTACAGAGTAGGTTACTACTCTTGCATGCATGGTATTAAATTTAAACATGCATTTGAGCACACCATTTTTAACAGTTAGAGGACTGAGTTTGTTTTTCAAAAATCTTCCTATTTGTGGGCAGACAGCCCCTTGGAACCCCCAATAATGGGGACACACACCCCCCTATACACTATATTTAGAGTAAAGGGCGGCCAAAATACTATCAACTTTTTATCCATTTTTAATGACCTATCCCTGACACCAATTACGAGCATTTGGCCGAGTGCTTTGTAACACTAGAAATCCACTCCCAACTACGTATGAGTCAAATATGACATATAGCTATGTAATATCAGTCCTCTACATTATAGTGTGGAGGGTTGGGGTAGACAAAGGGGCACTGTTTCCCACACCCTCCTTAAATCTTTAATCCACTTGTGATTGTTTCTGTAGATCAAGTAGCTAAATAATATTTCATAAATTTTTAATACTGGCTGAAATGCTATTCATGAAGGTCAGCAAAGAACTGTAATAATGTATGTATAATACTTTGACCATTAAATCTGTGAATATCAGCTTGATTTCATTCAACTTCACATCAAATTCAATCAATCCAGGAGAAATTTGATATTTGTTAAAAACTTTGTGTTTGTGAAAGATGAAAACACTCCTTTGAGCCTAAAAGCAACGAAAGCATTATTTACTGGTGAGAATATGTTTAATGCCAACTTCGCTTTGTTTTTCAATATGGGATTATTACATTTAGAAGTAACCTGGCATATTATGGAGGTGCCATTTATATTGGACAAAATACTTCAGAATGTGTTATACAGTGTAAGTGGGAAGAACCAGGATCTTACATATTTTTTGATAACACAGCTATCATAGAAAGTTCTTCTATTTACTCCTCTACTCAATGGCGTATGTAATTGCTTCCACAATCTCATTTGATGAAACTATTCTAATTATATCAGCACCATCTTTTGTGCAACCAACGTTATAAATCTCTCTGCTACCTCTATGGAATTCATTGGTCCTATAGTAGTTGGTATATAGTTGTGACAGAAGCTGTATATTCAGCTAAATATATTTTCATGACTTTACAGAAATCACCAGTGCAATTGCAAGTCATTTGTCTATTGATCATTGTATCAGTGTGGTCACCATAGTTAGTATAGTAACTAAAGCTAAAGATGATCTTTCAGGTTTCTCCAATTGTGGGGATGCTTATGCAAGGAGCAGAAAAATGTTATTACCACAGTCAATCTTCCCTATGAAGTTCAGATTTGAAGACTTTTTAAATGAATACCTTAATGTCTGTGTATCCCACTGCTCCTTTGCAGTAGTAGGCCACATGCACTAACAAAATCCAATTCCTATATATATTTGTGCTCTTCTTCCTGCACTAATTTGAGTATTTATACCTCCCCATTCATTTAAACTAAGAAGTAGGATGAGATTGGGTATTTTGGTAGGTTGTTCATATATTATAGAGCTGGAAGTGATACATCTACTGTCAATGCAACATATTCATGATGTATTCTTTGTATATTGTTATGATGAAAACCATAATGATGCACTTGCATGGAGATTATAGCTTGCCAGACTAGGCCAATTGCAAGATGCTATTTATAAAAGAAAAGTTTTCCTATAAGAATGTAGCTATGTCTTATACTTTGAACATGCAGCCATTAATACCCTGAATCTCACCAGCCTATACAAAGATCTACACTGAAATATACTGCACAATCATTAGATTTTACATGTTCGTTCCCTCAAAGCCTCTTTTTCTCTTTATATGTATTAATCATTCTTCCCAAAACTTTATTATTTAGTTACATATGATGATTATGGACGCCATTAGCTACCTATGCTTCCAGTGAATCATGACCTTGGCAATTTTTTCCAAAGGGGGGTGGGTGGCACTTGTCACCATAGCAAGTAGCTATTCTAAAGATGGTATCTGAGTAAGTTTCAAGTTTCTCTCATCGTGGAGGTTGTTTCTTTATCTATGAACCCTCCCTAAATCTCCTCCATGAAGAGGTTTCAAGACTCTCTGAAACCTACGTTTTACTCCAATGACTGTCTGTGATCTTTTTCCTACACTATTTTCAGTACATTTCATAAACACATACATGGCCTAAATGCTTTTCATAAAAGAAAGCTGTCCTACAATAATTTAGCTATGTGTTGTACTTTGAACATGCAATCATTTACCTTTGCACATCATACTCATCATTCCCAATGGTATACATTTTGTATTTCACCATCAATACAGCTATATATTAAAGTGGAAGATGACTCTTGGCTCAATACATTCTATATATCAGCTGCAGGTCTCCAGTCCACACTCCCATTATGTCTCCAGTCTCGTCAAGTCTCAACTCTCCAGCCTCGTCAAGTCTCAAATCTCCAGTATTTTCAAATTTCCATTCTGCTTGATTAGAATTAAAGCTAAATAAATCACAACTTAATCTACCAACATAATAACAATGTATAGTTTGCATTAAAAACATTAAGTACAAATAATATCCATTCCAGTTAAAACCCACTTAGTTGATACAAACAGTTATTGTAAAGTCATATAACACCCCTTGCTAACTTACCAAGATGGAGATATTGTGTCTTGTGGGAATTTTATTCTTCTTTATTGCTAACACTCAATCCAATTCAGTTACCGAATCCTCTTCATTGACCATTGTTGGATCTAATGGTACTGATGAGCTCAAGTGTCTTGATGGTGGTACTTCTAAACCATGTTTAACTCTAGGTTATGTTTTTACTAATATTCATCATCTCACATGTGATAAATGTACTGTGTTAGTAACTTATAGCTGGCATGAAATTGAAGTTGATTCATATGGTTATAATTTGACTTATCAAAACCTAACAATAATTGGCATAAACTCCACAACCATAGTAACAAATGATAGAGGAGGTTTACAGTTTAGTGGTAATGGCTCTATGAATATGAAAGGTATTGTTTGGTACAAATGTGGATCTGATGACTCGTGTTTAATTTTCACCTATCTCTACACTGTTGAAATAGAGAATTGTATGTTTATAAACTCCACTGGTATTAATTTTGATGATGTATTATATGTCGTTATTGACAACTGTGTGTTTCATAATAACACATTATTGAATGCTGCTGTTATTATGACAACATGGCAAGATTCCAGTCTGAATATTTTAAACTCAGTATTTAAAAAAAATCAGGGCACACTCGTAAATGGATATAGCTTTCTTAAACATGTTAATTTGCATAATTGTTCCTTTCAGAATAATGATGCATTTGGAATTTTAATGCTATTTGATCTATTCAGTGATGCTCTGAAATTCAACCTTTCTTGGTGTAATTTTACTCAGAATTCTGTTAATGCAATTATTCATATTTCTGAGTTTTTGGATAATTCTACTGACTTCAATACTTTCGTGATTAGTAATAACAATTTTTTGTTGCACTATATTCCATACAATACCATTACCACATCTGGAGTTGATCAAAATGCACTGTTAGTATTGCTACCACAAAGATCAGTAATAAATATATCTTCAAATAATTTCATTTCTAACACAGTTGCTTTAATATATTTATATCCTCCTGACAATAAAGGAATAACATGTTCTCTTGAAAGTCTATACTTCTTTAACAACACAGCAAACCAAACTCTTGTTTTGATTACATCATTAGACATCAGCTTGATTTCTACAAATTTCACGGCAAATTCAATGTCTCTTTTCAATTCAGTAGAAACTGGTATGATATCTGTTACAAATTGCACCATAGGAATTAAAAACTGTGTGTTTGTGAAAAATGAAAACACTCCTTTGAGCCTAAAAGCAGCGAAAGCCTGGTTCACTGGTGAGAATGTGTTTAATGCCAACTTTGCTTTGAAAGGAGGTGCTATCAGTGCTGATCAGAATTCATTAATCACTGTTTTTCAATATGGGATTATTACATTTAGAAGTAACCTGGCATATTATGGAGGTGCCATTTATATCGGACAAAATACATCAGCATGTGTCGTACAAAGCACCTGGGAGGAACCAGGATCTTACATATTTCTTGATAATAAAGCTATCACAGAAGGTTCTTCAGTCTACTCCTCTACTCAATGGTGTGATTGCTTCCAATATTTGAATATGTCATTTGGTGAAACAATTCCTATTATATCATCACCAACAGTTATACAACCAACACTAAACCAGTCATTAAAACTATTTCCAGGACAACTAATAGTACTGGAGGACTGGATTGTAACTGATTGTGCTGGAAACCGTTCATCATGTACAGCAAGTACTATATTACGTTGCACAATTTGTGATCAAACAACTGAAAACCTCCAACTAATAGGACATCCAACAGTCTTTCTTTTTAATGGAACTATAGAAACAGGAATACGAATAACTGCATCTGTCAACAAAGCTGTAGAAAGCAAATATATACAACTTTATTTTCAGTGTCATAATACTCCATCGTTGGAACAACCAGTTAAACAAGCTATCTCTGTAGAAATTACAGTATGTCCACTTGGACTTGAATTTAACAGTTTAACACACGTCTGTCAGTGTGAACATCGTACCAGTCAATTTTTGTGTTCAGATCAGCTTGGATTAGCCTGTATTGAAAAGGGATATTGGTATGGACCAGTTACAAGTAATATAAATGATACCAACAACAATGATACAAAAAACTATATTCAAAAATGCCCTTACTGTAGGTATAATACTAGACACATCTGTCCTTCACAAATCTCTACATCTAGTTCAGATTTTGTACTTCTTAGTCAAACACTAGATGATCAGTGTGAGGATGGACGTGGTGGAATTCTATGTATGAAATGTACTGATGATAATACATTCACTTTTGGTGCTGTACAGTGTATTACTAATGAACATTGTGAATCGTGGCATCCTTATCTACTATTAACACTTAGTATACTATTCCCTTTCATTACTGGAGTATTTCTGTTACTTGTTATTCAAATTAAAACTATTACTGGGTCTGGATACTTGTATGGACCTCTATTCTTTCTAGCAGTACTCAGTCAACTTCCATTATCAGACTTTACTTTATTAAACAAAATTACATCCATCTTTGTGGCTGTAATTCTACTGAGATTTGACATATTTGGTTATATACCATGGTGTTTCTTTCCTTCCATAAATCATCTCTCTGCTACCTCTATGGAATTCATTGGTCCTATAGTAGTTGGTATAGTTGTGATAGGAGCTGTATATTCAGCTAAATGTTGTCCTCGTATTTTCCTGACTTTACAGAAATCACCAGTACAAGTCATTTGTCTATTGATCATTGTATCAGTGTGGTCTCTAGCCAGTACCTCCATGAAGATAATAATTCCTATTCAGTTCAATGATGTGAGGGTAGCATTGAATCCAGACATACAGTATCTCCATGAAGCTCACATTCCTTTATGGATAATATCAGTTACTGTTCTCTTAGTTCTAGTGGTATTTGCTCTTCTACTTGTTGTATCACCTTTCATTAATCTTCATCGTATCAAACCTTTTCTGGATGAGTTTCAGTCGTGCTATCAAGACAAATATCGGTGGTATGCTGGAGTCTATCTTTGTTCTTGGATGATACTATTAATATCCATAACACTATCTGATTATATATTACTACTAACAATACTGGTTATCATAGCTACAGCTCAGTACCTTGTACAACCATATCGTACAAAATGGCTGAACATTGTTGATATATTACTCCTCACAGATGTTACTTTCCTCACTGGTTTACTGTTAGTAGAAAACAAGGGGTATGCTATCAATTTTGGAATAGAAAAGATGCTACTTGTGTATTTTCTAGTATTGTTACCTCTCTTGTACATAGGTATTGGTGTTGTTAGTATCATTCTTATTCGTGCTAGGAAATATGATATATTTAAGCGACTGTTGAACCTCTGCTGTAAACGTGCACGTAATGAACAACAAGTAATTCAACAGGTTAGCGCTGGTGCTTTGCAAGGAGACCAAATTCCTATACAACAAGAATTGCTATTCTCTGGTGAGAGGGAACCTCTACTTCGTGTCATACAGAATGATCAGTAATTATATGTGGTATACATATTTGTGCATGTATAGTGTGTTTTGTGTGACAACATGACTATATAGTATAAAGAACTTTCAGTTGTGATATAATAATAATCATTGTCTACTGACTTTCCCCTAGTGTGATATTGAGTGGCCAACTTTCACTTTATTGTTTTTTGATACATATGGAATATATTAGTTTGAAACTGTGTATATCAAACAACTGTTTTAAATTCATCCAGTGTACTCACCAGCTGTTCCTACTCTTATTTGACAAGTAATTCAATTTCACACACTACATAGTCTCACTGGGCAGGCTGTATTTGGGAGTGTCCTCCTAAATATAGGCTGGCCAGCGAGACTAGGTTGCACCATCACTATTAAAAATGGTGTGCTCATATGTGTGTATGTTGAAATTTAATACCCAAACTATAATGAAGGATATTAACTTCTATAACTAAATTAACGAACACCTTAGGTTTCAGCTTGAAAGATTTACAATGTGACAAGGCTGGACTGTGTACTATACTTTGAACATGCATTTGCTCTCCTGCTATCAATTCTACATATGTTTACATGTATATATATGTATATTACACTTGAGCTATATATCGTTAATTAATTATCCCTAGGGTCACTGTAATCATAATTTTTGTCTGTCTTACTGTTGCCAAATTTCCAACAAATCTATGAACATTACATTAGTTAAACTATCTGTAATCATATATTCTGTCAGTAATAATGCTTATCACGCTTCATACCTGAGGCGGGGGTTCACAACTTAAATACATTAATTGCAGTGGTAACTAGCATAAGTTTTATCGTCATAATTATATCATTACAGCTTATTAAAAGCTTCAGGAGGAAATTAATATTATATTATTGTAATTTTTTGGGTATCACTGCTATATAGCTATATATAATATATATATATATATATATATATATATATATATATATATATATATATATATATATATATATAGCATGCTACCATGGCAACCGTTTGATGTGGTTAGGTCTTATATTTTTGTATATAGACCTGTGAATCTTTAATCTATCAGCATACAATATATTGTATATAGTACACTTACAGTTCTTATATAAAACAATATAAAACCTTGGTTTAGTGTCCTCGGATGTGATATAGCCCTCGCAGGCTCGGGCTATATCACATCCTTGGACACTAAACCTCGGGTCTATATTTTTGTATATAAGACCTGTAAGTGTACTATATATATTACATATAATATATATATATATATATATATATATATATATTAGTTCAACAATACAATAAATCTTCTTATTTATAAAGATATCCACAACACTTTAACCAACAAATAAGTACAATCTAGGCAGTATACATAGTGTTGTTTTAGTTACTATATATAACTAAAACCCCTTTTAGTAAGACATTTTGACTTTTAAGTAAATATTATGGTATATTCTTGTTACTAGCTATTGCAGATCTTAGGACACCGAGTGAAAAGGAGATTGTTTAGTTATTCAGAAAGCTGTGTGAATCACACAGCATGGGGAATTTACCATATGCAGTATATAGATTTAATAGTATTCATTATTAAAGTCATGACACTCCGCCTTCTTATCTTATCAAAATGGAATTGTTATCTCTTGCGACACTGTTATTTTTCTTTATTGTCAACACTCAATCCAATTCAGTTACAGAATTCTCTTCACTGACCATTGTTGGATCTAATGGTACTGATGAGCTCGAGTGTCTTGATGGTGGTACTTCTAAACCATGTTTAACTCTTGGGTATGTTTTTACTAATATTCATCATCTCACATGTGATAACTGTACTGTGTTAGTAACTTATAGCTGGCATGAAATTGAAGTTGATTCATATGGTTATAATTTGACTTATCAAAATCTAACAATCATTGGCATAAACTCCACAACCATAGTAACAAAGGATAGAGGAGGTTTACAGTTTAGTGGTAATGGCTCTATGAATATGAAAGGTATTGTTTGGTACAAATGTGGATCTGATGACTCGTGTTTAAATTTCAACTCTCTCTACACTCTTGAAATAGAGAATTGTATGTTTATAAATTCCACTGGTATTTTCTTAGGTGATATTGTATATGTCCTTATTGACAACTGTGCGTTTCATAATAACACATTAGCTGCTGTATTATTAGAAACTGTCCAAAATTCCAGTCTGAATATTTTTAATTCAGTATTTCAAAAAAATCAGGACATGCTAATTTTTGTATTAGGTATTCCTAAAGATGTTAACTTGTGTAATTGCTCCTTTGAAGACAATAGCATACTTGATGAAAGTTTAGTGGTAGTTGCAACACTTAGTAATGTGGAGGCCAACATCACTCAATGTAATTTTACTAATAACTCAGCTGCTGTGATTATTTATATTTCTGATAATTCGGAGGATTTTACTGACTTCAGTACTTTCGTGATAAATGATAACAATTTTTTGCTGAATTTTGTTCCAGACACTGCAATAACTTCTGCTGATAATGAAAATGCATTGTTAGTACTAGAGGCCACAAAGTCAGTAATAAACATATTTTCGAATAATTTCATTTCTAACAGAGGTGTTTTAATGAATTTATTTACTGAAAACAATAAAGGAATAACATGTTCTCTCAAGAATCTACACTTCTTTAACAACACAGCAAACCAAACACTTGTTTCCATTACATCGTTAGACATCAGCTTAATTTCAACAAATTTCACAGGAAATTTAAAGTCTCTTTTCAATTCAGTAGAAACTAGCGTAATATCTGTTACAAACAGCTCCATAGAAATTGAAAACTGTGCGTTCAAGAAGAATAAAAACACTCCTTTGAGCCTAAAAGCAGCGAAAGCCTGGTTTATCGGAGAGAACATGTTTAATGGCAACTTTGGTTTGAAAGGAGGTGCTATCAGTGCTGATCAGAATTCATTAATCACTGTGTTTCAATATGGGACTATTACATTTAGAAGTAACCTGGCATATTATGGAGGTGCCATTTATATTGGACAAAATACATCAGTATGTGTCTTACACAGTAACTGGGAAGAACCAGGAGCTTACATATTTCTTGATAATAAAGCTATCACAGAAGGTTCTTCTATCTACTCCTCTACTCAATGGTGTGATTGCTTCCAGAATTTGAATATATCATTTGATGAAACAATTCCTATTATATCATCACCATCAGTTATACAACCAACACTAAACCAGTCATTAAAATTATTTCCAGGACAACTAATAGTACTGGAGGACTGGATTGTAACTGATTGTGCTGGAAACCGTTCATCATGTACAGCAGATGTTATATTGAGTTGTAGTATTTGTGATCCAACAGATCAAGACTCAATTCGTCTCCAACTAATAGGACTACCAACAGTCTTTCTCTTCAATGGTACCATAGAAACAGGACTGAAAATAACTGCTACTCTCGAGCAAACAATAGAAAGCTATTATGTACAGCTTTATTTTCAGTGTCGTAATATTCCACTTACACAATCACCACTTCAACCAGTTATTTCTGTAGAAATTACAAAATGTCCACTTGGACTTCTATTCAATCCATCAACACAGGTCTGTGTGTGTGAAAATCATAATAGTAAATTTTTGTGTTCAAGTCAGCTTGGATTAGCCTGTATTGAAAAGGGATATTGGTACGGACCAGTTACAAGTAATATAAATGATAGCAACAACAATGATACAAAAAACTATATTCAAAAATGCCCTTACTGTACTAGACACATCTGTCCTTCAAATATCTCTACATCTAGTTCAGAGTTTGTACTACTTAGTCAAACACTAGATGACCAATGTGAGGATGGACGTGGTGGAATTCTATGTATGAAATGTACTGATGATAATACATTCACTTTTGGTGCTGTACAGTGTATTACTAATGAACATTGTGAATCGTGGCATCCTTATCTACTATTAACACTTAGTATACTATTCCCTTTCATTACTGGAGTATTTCTGTTACTTGTTATTCAAATTAAAACTATTACTGGGTCTGGATACTTGTATGGACCTCTATTCTTTCTAGCTGTACTCAGTCAACTTCCATTATCAGACTTTACTATACTAAACAAAATCACATCCATCTTTGTTGCTCTAATTCTACTGAGATTTGACATATTTGGTTATATACCATGGTGCTTCTTTTCTTCCATAAATCATCTCTCTGCTACCTCTATGGAATTCATTGGTCCAACAGTAGTTGGTATAGTTGTGATAGGAGCTGTATATTCAGCTAAATGTTGTCCTCGTATTTTCCTGACTTTACAGAAATCACCAGTACAAGTCATTTGTCTATTGATCATTGTATCAGTGTGGTCTCTAGCCAGTACCTCCATGAAGATAATAATCCCTATTCAGTTCAATGATGTGAGGGTAGCATTAAATCCAGACCTACAGTATCTCCATGAAGTTCACATTCCTTTATGGATAATATCAGTTACTGTTCTCTTAGTTCTAGTGGTATTTGCTCTTCTACTTGTTGTATCACCTTTCATTAATCTTCATCGTATCAAACCTTTTCTGGACGAGTTTCAGTCATGCTATCAAGACAAATATCGGTGGTATGCTGGCATCTATGTTTGTTCTTGGATGATACTATTAATAGCCATAACACTATCTGATTATATATTACTACTATCAATAGTGGTTATCATAGCTACAGCTCAGTACCTTGTACAACCATATCGTACAAAATGGCTGAACATTGTTGATACATTGCTCTTAACAGATCTTACTTTTCTCACCGGTTTACTATTGGTACAAAACAAAGAGTATGCTATCAATTTTGGAGTAGAAAAAAAGGCACTTGTGTATTTTCTAGTATTGATACCTCTTTCCTATATAGGTATTGGTGTTGTTAGTATCATACTTATTCGTGTTGGGAAATATAATATATTGAAGCGACTGTTCGACCTCTGCTGTAGACATGATGAACAACAAATAATTCAACAGGTTAATGCGGGGGCTTTGCAAGGAGACCAAAATGCTATCCAACAGGAATTACTGTTTTCTGTGGGTGAGAGGGAACCTCTAATTCGTATCATACAGAATGATCAATAATTATATGTAATAAATACATCCGTGAGTACATTGTTATTGAGTTTATCAACATGAATACTGTTTCATTGAATATAATTGCTAAACAATTACATTTTTTTTTAAATTTGTGATTCCCTTGTTAAGAATTTTAAAAAAATTTGTAGGAAGCTAGGCCTAAAAATCATACATTGCTTATCATCTGGTAACTAATCTGGTGACCAATCTGGTTACTGATCTGGTAACTGATCTGGTGACCGATCTGGTAACCGATCTGGTAACTGATCTGGTGACCAATCTAGTAACTGATCTGGTGAAAAATATGGTAACCGATTTAGTGATCGATCTGGTAGCCGATCTGGCAACCGATTTAGTGATCGATCTGGTAACCGATCTAGTAACTGATCTTGTTACCGAAATGGTTACCGATCTGGTACTCGATCTGGTAACTGATCTGGTACCCGATCTGGTAACCAATCTGGTAACAGATCTGGTAACTGATCTGGTAACCGAACTGGTAACCAATTTAGTGATCGATCTAGTAACCGATCTGGTAACTGATCTAGTGACCGATCTGGTACCCGATCTGGCAAACGATCTGGTAACAGATCAGGTAAACGATCTGGTAACTGATCTGGTGACCGATCTGGTAATCGATCTGGTACCCAATCTGGTAACTGATCTGGTAACCGATCTGGTAACTGATCTGGTAACCGATCTGGTGACCGATCTGGTACCCCATCTGGTAACCGATTTAGTGATCGATCTGGTAACCGATCTGGTAACCGATCTGGTACCCGATCTGGTAACTGATCTGGTAACTGATCTGGTAACTGATCAGGTAACCGATCTGGTAACTGATCTGGTAACCGATTTAGTGATCGATCTGGTAACCGATCTGGTACCCGATTTGGTAACTGATCTGGTAACCGATCTGGTAACCGATCTGGTAACTGATCTGGTAACTGATCTGGTAACTGATCAGGTAACCGATCTGGTGACTGATCTGGTACACGATCTGGTAACCGATTTAGTGATCGATCTGGTAACCGATCTGGTAACTGATCTGGTAACTGATCAGGTAACCGATCTGGTAACTGATCTGGTAACCGATCTGGTGACCGATCTGGTACCCCATCTGGTAACCGATTTAGTGATCGATCTGGTAACCGATCTGGTAACCGATCTGGTACCCAATCTGGTAACCGATCTGGTACCTGATCTGGTAATCGATTTAGTGATCGATCTGGTAACCAATCTGGTGACCGATCTGGTACCCGATCTGGTAACCGATTTAGTGATCGATCTGGTAACCGATCTGGTAATTGATCTGGTGACCGATCTGGTACCCGATCTGGTAACTGATCTGGTAACCGATTTGGTAACCGATTTAGTGATTGATCTGGTAACTGATCTGGTAACCGATCTGGTAACCGATCTGGTAACTGATCTGGTACCCGATCTGGTAACCGATTTAGTGATCAATCTGGTAACTGATCTGGTACCCGATCTGGTAACCGATTTAGTGATCGATCAGGTAACCGATCTGGTAACCGATCGCGATCTGGTATCTGATCTGGTGACCAATCTGGTAACCGATCTGGTACCCGATCTGGTAACTGATCTGGTAACCGATCTGGTAACTGGTTTGGTGACCGATCTGGTAACCGATCTGGTACCCGATCTGGTAACTGATCTGGTAACCGATCTGGTAAATGATCTGGTAACTGATCTGGGAACCGATCTGTTAACCGATCTGGTAATATTATGCATTGAGTGCTTTGGTTTCTCCTCTTCATCGACAGCAGGATTGAGGTGTAAGGAGATATCAACCATACATGCATTTGCCATTGCATTGATTACTCGTATGTGTTCGCAATTTTATTGGTCCATGTGTACATGCCGTATAATTATTATTGTTCTTCCTGCTTGATGTTTTATTGCTAAAAGAAATACTTCCCTTACAAGGGCACGACTCTTTGTGTGTAAGTTAATTTGCTTAATTATATTACTCTATTCATTATCACGTTACAGTAGCTATAGCAATACATTGTAATTCAACATTTAATTATAACAACAAGTCTCGTCGCCATCCGGTGTCACAGGAAATAAAGACGTCTAACCGGATATGAACGAGACTAAGGAAAAATCCCTCCATCACCATAATTCGTAGATGCAACACATTTCGTTCTATCAAGATGGATACGTCTTTTGTGACAATTTTACTGCTATGTTTTGTCGATTACATCAGTACTCAATCCAATTCTGTTACAGAATTTTCTTCACTGACCATTGTTGGACCTAATGGTACTGATGAGCTCAAGTGTCTCGATGGTAGTACTTCTAAACCATGTTTAACTCTAGGGTATGTTTTTACTAATATTCATCATCTCACATGTGATAAATGTACTGTGTTAGTAACTTACAGCCATGAAATCGAAGTTAACTCATCCGGTTATAATTTAAATTACCATCAAAATCTATTGATCATTGGCATAAACTCGACAACTATAGTAACGAAGGACGGAGGAGGTTTACAGTTTAATGGCAATGGCTCTATGAGTATAAAAGGTATCATTTGGTACAAATGTGGAACAAAGCAATCTGATGATTTGTGTTTACACTTTAAATATCTTCATACAATTGAAATACAGAGTTGTACATTTATAAATTCGAATAGTATTACTATTAGTTCTGTATTATACGTGATGGTCAACAATTGTGTATTTTATAACAACACATTAAAATGGAATGCTGCAGTGCTTTTAGAAACTCAACAAAACTCCAGTCTGAATGTTATAAATTCAGTATTTCAAAACAATCAGGGCGTACTAATTGTTGCATTTGGGATTCTTAAAGATGTTAACTTGTGTAATTGCTCCTTTGAAGATAATGACATACTTGATGGAATTTTAGTGCTAGTCGAGACATTTAGTAGTGTGGAGGCCAACATCACTCGGTGTAATTTTACTAATAACTCAGCTGCTGTGATTATTTATATTTCTGATAATTCAGAGGATTTTACTGACTTCAGTACTTTCGTGATTAGTAATAACAATTTTTTGCAGAATTTTGTTCCATCACCAGACACTGCAATAACTTCTGCTGATAATCAAAATGCATTGTTAGTACTAGAGGTCACAAAGTCAGTAATAAACATATTTTTGAATAATTTCATTTCTAACAGAGGTGTTTTAATGAATATATTTACTGAAAACAATAAAGGAATAACATGTTCTCTTGAGAATCTATATTTCTTTAACAACACAGCAAACCAAACACTTGTTTCCGTTACATCAATCAACATTAGCTTAATTTCAACAAATTTCACAGGAAATTTAAAGTCTCTTTTCAATTCAGTAGAAACTAGCGTAATATCTGTTACAAACAGCTCCATAGAAATTGAAAACTGTGCGTTCAAGAAGAATAAAAACACTCCTTTGAGCCTGAAAGCAGCAAAAGCCTGGTTTAGCGGAGAGAGTATGTTTAATGCCAACTTTGGTTTGAAAGGAGGTGCTATCAGTGCTGATCAGAATTCATTAATCACTGTGTTTCAATATGGGATTATTACATTTAGAAGTAACCTGGCATATTATGGAGGTGCCATTTATATTGGACAAAATACATCAGCATGTGTCATACACAGTAACTGGGAGGAACCAGGATCTTACATATTTCTTGATAATAAAGCTATCACAGAAGGTTCTTCTATCTACTCCTCTACTCAATGGTGTGATTGCTTCCAGAATTTAAGTCTATCATTTGATGAAGAAATTCCTATTATATCATCACCATCAGTTGTACAACCAACACTAAACCAGTCATTAAAACTATTTCCAGGACAACTAATAGTACTGGAGGACTGGATTGTTACTGATTGTGCTGGAAACCGTTCATCATGTACAGCAGATGTTATATTGAGTTGTAGTATTTGTGATCCAACAGATCAAGACTCAATCCGTCTCCAACTAATAGGACTACCAACAGTCTTTCTCTTCAATGGTACCATAGAAACAGGACTGAAAATAACTGCTACTCTTGAGCAAACAATAGAAAGCTATTATGTACAGCTTTATTTTCAGTGTCGTAATACTCCACTTGGACAATCACCACTTCAACCAGTTATTTCTGTAGAAATTACAAAATGTCCACTTGGACTTCTATTCAATCCAACAACACAAGTCTGTCAGTGTGAACATCGTACTAGTAAATTTTTGTGTTCAGATCAGCTTGGATTAGCCTGTATTGAAAAGGGATATTGGTATGGACCAGTTACAAGTAATATAAATGATACCAACAACAATGATACGAAAAACTATATTCAAAAATGCCCTTACTGTAGGTATAATACTAGACACATCTGTCCTTCACAAATCTCTTCATCTAGTTCAGAGTTTGTACTTCTTAGTCAAACACTAGATGACCAATGTGAGGATGGACGTGGTGGAATTCTATGTATGAAATGTACTGATGATAATACATTCACTTTTGGTGCTGTACAGTGTATTACTAATGAACATTGTGAATCGTGGCATCCTTATCTACTATTAACACTTAGTATACTATTCCCTTTCATTACTGGAGTATTTCTGTTACTTGTTATTCAAATTAAAACTATTACTGGATCTGGATACTTGTATGGACCTCTATTCTTTCTAGCTGTACTCAGTCAACTTCCATTATCAGACTTTACTATACTACACAAAATCACATCCATCTTTGTAGCTCTAATTCTACTGAGATTTGACGTATTTGGTTATATACCATGGTGCTTCTTCCCTTCCATAAATCATCTCTCTGCTACCTCTATGGAATTGATTGGTCCTATAGTAGTTGGTATAGTTGTGATAGGAGCTGTATATTCAGCTAAATGTTGTCCTCGTATTTTCCTGACTTTACAGAAATCACCAGTACAAGTCATTTGTCTATTGATCATTGTATCAGTGTGGTCTCTAGCTAGTACCTCCATGAAGATAATAATTCCTATTCAGTTCAATGATGTGAGGGTAGCATTGAATCCAGACCTACAGTATCTCCATGAAGCTCACATTCCTTTATGGATAATATCAGTTACTGTTCTCTTAGTTCTAGTGGTATTTGCTCTTCTACTTGTTGTATCACCTTTCATTAATCTTCATCGTATCAAACCTTTTCTAGATGAGTTTCAGTCATGCTATCAAGACAAATATCGGTGGTATGCTGGAGTCTATGTTTGTTCTTGGATGATACTATTAATAGCCATAACACTATCTGATTATATATTACTACTATCAATACTGGTTATCATAGCTACAGCTCAGTACCTTGTACAACCATATCGTACAAAATGGCTGAATACTGTTGATATATTACTCTTAACAGATCTCATTACCCTCACTGGTCTACTGTTGGCACAAGACAAAGAGTATGCTATCAATTTTTCAAAAGAAAAGACAGTATTCGTGTATTTTCTAGTATTATTACCTCTTTTGTACATAGGTATTGGTGTTGTTAGTATCATTCTTATTCGTTTCAGAAAGTCTGAGTTATCAAAACGACTGTTCAACCTTTGTTGTAACCATACTAAACAACAGGTTATTCACCAGAGTAACACTGATGTATCGCTAAGAGACCAACACCCTATCCACCATGTATTAACGTTCTCTGAAAGGGAACCTCTAGTTAGAATCACACAGGAAGATTCTTAATTGATGGTGTGTATATACTTATTTGTATGTCAGTGACAATTATTATAATTGTACCAATTAAAATAATATTATTATAATTATTGATCTTAGTTGTCAATGCAAGTAGTATAGTAACATAGTAGTATAATAATAATCATTATATTTGCGTGTAATAAGTACTACTATTAATGATATTTTTGATATATAAATTTTTGTTATTTTTATCTCTACATTTATTAATTAAGAAAATGATATTATATTAATACCAAAAAAACCTTAATAGTTGCATTCTATTTTCTGAGTAGCATTAAATTGTACAAATATTTTATAAAATACAATTTACAATAGTGGCACGTGAAAGGATTACACCACCTAGGTGCTATATGCAATCCTTTGTGAACAAGTGTCGAAAACATTGTAGTCCTGCAATGATCACATGCATTGCAGTATATAATGTTTTGAGTGATTGTTAAGATAAACGCTCAAACTTCATCTTATTAATAATGTCTATGCAATTATAATAAAAAATTTAATAATTTAATTAGCATATAGTATCTGGTCTAGAATGATATTATTATAATAACTGTAGCATTAAAAAAAAACTTTTAGTATCATTAGTATTTCTAAAAATATAAAGTGGCATAATGATAGATAAGTATACATTTAAAACAAAAATTATATATAATAATCACCAAATAATTTGTATCAAATAATTTGTAGTATACATAATTATAATAAATAGAGTTTATATACAGCATTACAGGATTTAACTACTAATAGAGGAATATAATTATTGTTTTCCAGTTACTATTATTGAGTTAGAATTTCGTTGGGTTTCTTGTATATCTTCAATCATATATTCAGTACTGGCAACTGCTGGTACTCCTTGAAGCTGATAATTTTCATGGATGGCTTATAGAATCTATTCCTGTATTGATTCAGGTTTGGTATCAGATAATACAGTACATGTACAGCTGATTGTCCAGTATCTTCCATTAGAAGAAGTTTATGTTGCTCCATGATCTTGAAAGACTGCTTGTCTGATTTACTACTAATCGACAATTGCTAAAGCGGTTGAAGTTGTAATCCCCGTTTTTAATAGGCAAATTGCTCGACACGAGCATCTTGATTGGCCAGCTACCATGTGACACACATGGTAACTGAATCTTAAAATTTGCATGAGTGGACTCAATGAACTGTAAGTTGCTCGACACGAGCAATTTGATTGGCCGGCTACCGTGTGACACACATGGTTAAAATTCTTGCGTATTCATCCACTCATGAATACGCAAGAATTTTAAGATTCAGCTACCATGTGTGTCACATGGTAGCCGGCCAATCAAATTGCTCGTGTCGAGCAATTTGCCTATTAAAAACGGGGATTACTTACAGTTCAACTTACAGTTACAGTATAATACAAGTCCCTAGTGTTGTACCTATACTAATATAGGTAAATATATAGGTGCCTATACCCCAATGTATAAGTAGTATAGGGCAGATACAGACACTTTACAGACGAAGTTTTGAAACTGTATAGTACTATATTACTGTAGAAAAAGATTGATACAACAGTCAGAATCATAATATTATTTTTTAGTTATTTCCAGTAGTATGTCACAGAAATGGCATTGCTAAAAATTAGTGATGCATATGAACATATACTAGAAAAAGGAGTGAACACATGTTTATATAGGTATAGACTATTATAGGTATAAAACTATAGGCAGTTTTAGTTGCCTATAATATCTGTATCTGAATTATAGGCAAAACCTAGTATAGGTACAACACTATTGTGGACCACACAAGGCAAGTCAAGAAATAAACAGCTATATATCCAGATCCACAATTGTACCTTTTATAGTCGAAGACGCATTACCTGTAAATACTAAAGTCCCTCCATTCAAACAATGTTTAGGACTGTTAGGTGTTGATAGTAATTCAAATTATAACTGGATATTTCATGGCTATAGGTTACTAACACAGTACAGTTATCACATGTGAGATGATGAATATTATTAAAAACATACCCTAGAGCTAAACATGGTTTAGAAGTACCACCATCAAGACACTTGAGCTCATCAGTACCATTAGATCCAACAATGGTCAATGAAGAGAATTCTGTAACTGAAATGGATTGAGTGTTGACAATAAAGATCAAAATTTCACAAGAGACATCACCTCCATCTTCATAGCATGGAAGCAGTCACATGAGTTAACAATAACTGTAGTATGTATATGTTAAACCTCATATGCATGTTAGTGTGGTCTATCCACTCAGAAGCAAAGCCAAGGAGTGACCAGACCACATTTACATGGGGTTTAACACATTCAGTTAGACTCCTTGCCCACACTCTGATTCAAACATTGTTATTTTCAAACATATTATGAAAGTTTTTTAAAATCACTAGTTGTTTTTTTATATTGAAAACAGATAAACATCAAACAGTGTTTGCATACTGTTTCATTATATGACACTTTCACCTTCCACATAATTACATACATGCATATGCACACACACACACATATATATTTATAGTGATTATGTGCATACATACACAAATACATAAATACATACATTGAAATTGATCTACACATATATACAACATACATAAATACATACATACCCACATACATACATACATACATACAGGCATACATACATGCATACATACATGCATAGATACATACATACCCACATACATACATACATACATACAGGCATACATACAAGCATACATACATGCATAGATACATACATACATACATACATACATGCATAGATACATACATACATACATACATACATACATACATGCATGCATACATACATACATACATACATACATACATATATACATACATGCATACATGCATACATACATACATACATATACATTCATCTTTTCAAGTCAGTTTTACGTTACCAGGAGTTCTAATCAAGATACCCAATATCACAGTTTAAGCTAACAGATAGAGGAAGACACCATATTGTAACATACATGCATGTACATATGTGCACATACATGTAAGTATGTGTATATGTACATGTGTGCATACATGCAGTATGTGTACACACATACATATACTCTATAGCCTATTAGATAGTAAATAAGATACTAATGTTAAACATATTTGGAAATGTGATGTGTTTACTATTTACTTGTTTAAGTATGTATAATATTTCAGTGTTTTAACAAAATAATTATGAATTTTACAAACCATAATTTAGAAATGTATACACTAACACTATATTTTGTTTAGCAAATGAAACAGTAAGCTTTGTCATGATTTTTTTTGTATATAACAATTCTGTTTATAGCTTCAAACCATTAGTATCAATATTATCTTACTGACTGAAATGAAAGTGCTGTATCTTATAATTTGGGTATTAATTGTAAGCTCAGCTGTAGACAATTCTACAATATCCATTCCTGGTAGTAATATTCATAATGCTAGTAATTATGGATCCCTCCAGTACTACCTGTGTGGAAATGGTTCTCATTATATAAAGTCAGATATGACTCTCTCTCTCTCCTCTTCAATCCATGTCATTACTCCTGGTCCCTTTTGTCTTCTTCAACATCTCATGAACATTGTGATTACTACTAGTGATTCTAATCCTGCTCACATCATTTGTGATAATGTCACTCAAGTGACTCAACCTACCAGAGGATTTGGGTTCCTAAACACAACAGGACTCACCTTACATAACCTCCATATTGAACACTGTGGTGGAATACTAACTCCTACTGCTGTCTCTTCTATTAATCAGTCACGTGTCTACTTCCCAATGGATCAGAATGCTGTCCTACTTATCAGCCAAAGTAACAATATCACACTCTCTAACCTGACAATTAATGGAGGCTATTTTGGTTATGCTATGATCATAGTCAATGCATATGGGATAGTTCATATGACTGACATATCAGTATCAAACTCTTTTAACTGCTTGAGTGAAGAACATGACTCACAAGATATCATATGCTCAGGAAGTGGACTATTATTTCTGTTCATGGACATACACAGTACAAGTAATAACAGTCTATTATTACTACAGCATGTTACTCTAAAACATAATATCAACCATTACACATCAGCTATAGCAGGTAATCCAATTGACTTGTTACATTATGAAGTGGATAGTGTACCAATATTTGGTGCAGGAGGGTTGACTATACTGTTTATTGGTAATGGATATCAAGGTGGACAGGTGGTTATGGAGTATTGTGAAGTTAGTGATACTCGGGGTAGCTTTGTTGGAGGCATTTTGATTACTTATATTGATACAACAGGTTTTCACCTCCCATCATTTGATGTGAAAAAGAGTTTTAGTTGCTATAACAATCAACCACTCTTAAGTGGAGGAAAAGGAGGTTGTCTTTCCATAGAAGTTATCAAAACAACATATCAAAGAAGTATTCTTAATATCACTCTGGATGGACAAATTGCATTTGCTAACAATAGTAATGTAGACTATGGAGGTGGTGTGTACGTATCAGTTCCTAGTTTAAATTCTCTGGCAACAAATATCACATTCAGTGGAGTGAGTTTTTGGAACAATATTGCAGTGATAGGAGGTAGTGCTATATACATTAAGACACAAGGAGAAAATACTGCAAAAATTAGATCTGATACATATGTGGGAATTATTAATGGGTACGTTTATCGTAATGGCAAAGAAGAAAAAGAAGAGAGGATTATTGAAAGACTAAGTCTTTATGTAGAATCAATAATAGAGTTTGTTGGTAATCTATCAGTTTTAGTCAAAGGAGGTTATTATACACATAATTTTGGATCTGTTATAGTTGCTACCAGAAGTTACATAACAGTGAGTGGTGATGTACAATTTATTCGAAACCGGGCAAAAACTGGAACATGTTTTCTTTTGACAAAAGGGTCAGTCTTAAACATTCAGGCACCTTCAAATATCTCATTTGATAGAAATAAAGTTTTCCTATCATCTGGTTTAATTGTTCTTTTAGGTATTTCACGTGGTAGTTACAATTCTTGTCCTTTACAATTTTTGACCAGCAAAAAGCAGAACAGCATAATATTAAATGTCCACGAATTAGATTACGACATTGGAAACTGTTTCATTTACTCAGATGCATTCGGCACTGAATGTAATGAAACTAATTTCACAAAGTACATACATCAATCTGGGAATTCACCACGACTTTTTTCTTCACCACCAATTGCATTATGTCAGTGTGAAAATAGTAAGGCTTGTCTTTCTTCCACAAATATTTTTGTTTATCCTGGACAGAAGTTTCCATCATTTTCTGCACCTAATTTTGAAAATAAACCAGTTTTCACAATGGTTTATGTGTATCTATATGCAGACTATTATATCAAATCTAGTGTACAGTTGTTGGAAGAAAATAAATGTACTTCATTTGATGCTCACTATACTGCTGATGGATTGGGTACTTTAATTATTTCTAATCCAGAGTACCAGTTATCATTGAGAATCAATGTTACAGAACGTCCCTGTCCTGTAGGGTTTGCACTGTCTGATGTGAATAGAGTATGTGTTTGTGATAAACGTTTGATCTCTTATAAAATCACTAATTGTAATATTGATACTACCAGTATTACAATACCACACACAACATGGCTAGGAAAAGTAGTAGTGGATAGAAACACATCTATTCTCCTTCCATTTGCTCCTAATATTAATGGTACATTTGGTTTTGCTCCTGTTTGTCCTACCGGTTACTGTAAACCTGGAATCACTGAGGTTAACATGACTGAACAAGATTCTCTCTGTCAACATCACAGGACTGGAGTATTATGTGGAGGATGTGAGGATGGATATTCATTAGTATTGGGTCCTGATGAGTGTCAGATTTGCAATTCCAATCTTTGGCTCTTAATGATACTAGTATTTGCTGTATCAGGAATTGCGATAGTAATAGTTCTGTTCTGTCTTCGTATGACAATCTCTAATCAGTTATTGGGTGGTATTATCTTCTATGTCAACATGACTGAAGTTAGTTTAAGGACAGTTGTCTTACATCAAAACATTTATGGGTTTATCCTCAATGTCATTTTTTCACTACTGAATCTTGAACTAGGATTTAGTGTGTGTTTATACAATGGACTTAATGCACTGATTGAAACAGCTCTTCAATTCATATTTCCTGTGTACTTATGGCTTATAGTTTTGATATTAGTTATAATAAGCAAGCGCTCTAGTTATGTAGCTAGCCTAACTATACACTCATCAATACAAGTAATGGCTACCTTGTTCTATCTGTCATTTGCTAAACTGTTACTTACTGCTATTGACATCTTTATTCCAGTCAATGTACAGACACCACATGGAGAGTTTACAGTATGGTATGTTGATGGTAATATACCATACTTGAGGAACATTGGACATGTTGCATTATTCGTTACTGCTCTGATCACATCAATATGTTATCTATTACCATTCCTATTGTGGACCACATGTGGTTCTCTTTTGGCTCGTAGATTGAGGTGGATAAAGAAAAGACGTAACCTGATTGATGCTTATCAAGGTCAGTATAGAGATGGTTGGGGTTGGTGGTTTGGAGCTCGACTCTGGCTTCTTGTATGTTCATATATAAGTTACGCTCTTCTCCGAGGTAACAATCCTAGTCTACTACTACTCCTTCATCTTGTGTTCCTAGCTCCATTCACATTCATACAGGTGTATTATAAACCATACAGAGGCAAGTGGGTTAATACATTTGAGTGTATTATACTCATTGATCTTCTTCTGTTGGAATTCATAACATTGTATGGTCAACTCAAAGGAGATGTGTCAATAACAGAACCATATATATCACTATTGATGTTATTAGTATTACTAATACTAATATCACTGATGGGTTGGCATTTTATGAGGTACATGACCAGGTATAAAGCTGGAAAGAAGATTAGAAATTGTTTAAAGAAGAAAAAAGAAAGCATTGTATCCAAATTTCGAAAAGAACAAGAAGTTGATGATCTACTTGAGAGACTGACTGATGATGATTAAGTCCCACACATTAATACAATTTAATTTCATTAATTCATTTTATATACACAATGATTATGTAGATAGTTTGTATTAAGTTATCACTAAACATACTGTCCAGTAATTATTCCTTCAATAATTTAAAAACACATGTACAATTGTGTAATACATAATTATTATTGATGTTATATCAATATATATTGTTCATATTATATATTATTTTTCTCATGTACAAATTTAAAATCTATATTTCTGAAAACCATGTTTGTTGATTTAAATAAACACAATGAATTTACACAAGCTTGTCTATATCACAAAACATGATGTACTATATTTGTTTGTAATTATTTCTTGGATAAAAACACAATTGTGTAACAATTTTGTAGTACATAGACAGTAGTATAATGATACTACATCTATAGATATTGTTCATATGCACATATTATTTTGTTGTCTGGATATCAGACTTTGATCTTACAAAACATATAAAATTATAATAATAATTACATTACATTTTCTTATAAGCTGTAGTTTAGATTATTCTTTTATGATAAGTCATCATAGTCCAAGTTTATATTTCTGTTGATGTAGTTGACAAAATTTGGTGTATAGAATACCACTGCCGGAATCTCAACATGCTGATCTGCAGAGACTCCAGAGAGGTATTTATTATCATTCCTGACAATTACGATTCTGATGGATGCAGAAATTTGATAACCAATTTCAAATTCAAAACCACAACAAAAAAAAAAACAATTAAAACAATTTGAAAACCCGAATACACAATAATTATATAAATAATAATAAATTACATGAATATTTATATATCTGAAAGTCAATAAATAATTATACAATGATTGTACCAGGCAAAAAAAAAATTATTTGTGTTCACATGTAACAATATAGTGACTCTGGTAATAACATAAAATTTTAATACAAATTCTCTAAACATAATCACTTTACTCTTTTCTAATTTTTTCGTAATAATAATTATAATACTGATTAAAATTTATCAACTGAACATAGAGAAGTATACAAATGGCAAATACATTATAGAGTGATCTGTTAAATCACTTTAAATACATGTACATGTATTATATACATGATGTTATATAACATTGTAATTACAAAAGGCAAGAAACAGAACAGAACAGAACAAAACAAAAGACAGTGATGAAGGTTGATTACGTGTCACGAGGAGGAGGAGGAGGTGGAGGAGGTGATTCACTTGGTCTTTTAGAGGGGAGAGGAGGAGGAAGTGGAGGAAGAGACGATATGTTAGGTTTAGTATTTGCTGAAGCTAAACTTGAAAGAGAACTATAGGGCATAGAGTGTTGCAACCTTGCATTAGGCAATGGAGGTAGAGAAGGAAGAGAGGGCATTTTGAGTTCTGAAGAATGCGGAGTAATGGGTTCTGTTTTAATATCCGAAATTACTCTTTTGTTTTTCGGACCCTCAAAATGCTGGTGTTGTTGTCGTTTAGACTGCCGATAGTCACTGAGTGTGAGGTGCTGCTTGTGAGGGTTAGAAATGGGTTGTGAAGTATCTTCAGGTTTGAATCGCTTTTGTTTACTAGTATTGAGTGGATCATTAAGTGAATGTTTTTGCAATTTGCTAGTCATGTGAATGTCTATAGAACTGTTTTGGTTACGTGATCTTTCTTTATGTTTGTGATGTTTGTGTATGTTTGCAGTCGGTTGAAGCTCTGATTGTGTGGACTGGGAGACGGGAGGAGGTGGAGGAGGAGGGGGAGGGGAGGATGATCGATGTAGTTTATTACTTGATGATGGGACCGATGCTTTTGGTGCAGGTACACCATGTTGCTGATGACGATGCTTGTTTATCGAAACTGAAGATGGTGTGTGAGACAATTTATCTTTGTGCCGATTGGAGCTGCTGCCTAATATATTAAGTGCAGATGGTTGTCGGTTACCATGGGTACTAGTAGAGGAACCTGATTGGCTAGATGAGCTACTACCATGAGGTCTAGCTCCCTGAAATGAAGACAAAAATAAAGCTTCATGCAACATATATAATATTTATAAGAAACTCATTTTTATGGCCCATAGGCCTATCCCAATGATGCGTTCCTATGAGTCCAAACTATATACATGTATATATATTTATATATTTGATTGTGTTACATCCATACACATTGTATACATACATTTTAGTTAAGGCCATTCCAGGGGCTTGGCTAATTAATGGATGTGGCATGTAATAGAATGCACACTCAAGCTCTACAGACCAGCAGGAAGTAAGCTTTACAAATTAATCGCTGTTCTACATGCATTATATTCCTAAAGTTCTTCAAGAAGTAAGAATAGTGGATAATAATTATAATAATCTGTTGTGTTTCATGTATGACAAATGGGGATACTTTATCTCCATATATCTTGCTATGATCCAAAAGGCTCTCCCTGTTGAACCATATGGAGTAAACTGACTATCTCAATCAACCATATGGAGTAAACTGACTATCTCAATCATAAGGTCGCATTTAAATTCTCACTATTTAGTACATGAAATCACTGAAATTCGGTATCCAGGAAGTTTATCTATTTTTCTCTCTGGAAGCAAAATAATTGCCCACACTGATGGGGAATAACCACCACTCAGCACAAGTTAAACACCACTCAGATGAATTAACCACCTCTCACATAACACTGAGACAGTACTAAGTATATACTGGATAAACAGCACTAAATGCAAGTTAGAATCCAACCACCACTCTAAATATCCTGGGCAGAACACCAAATTTAATATATGTGTAAAACCTTATCAAAAACATAGTGGTTATTACTACATGAAAATTAATGTGCCTAGCATGCTAGCAATAGGCGTAGAAAGTAGAAACGATTAACAAACAACAGACAAGCAGCCACAATGGCTTATAAAATTCATAAAACACAGCCACAAAGGGGTTAGAACATATTAAAAGCAGCCACTCATGTACATGTATGTTGTATCCTTACCTCAACAGCCATTCTGAAATTTTCTTGTATTCTTTTCTTTAATCTGCTCGGTGATTTATCAACAATAGTTAAAAATTCCTTGGCAAGTTCTGTTTCAATAAAAAGATGAATAGTATAATTATATCCGAACATAATATGTACTTGCAGGTAAATGTACAGTACCTGACATTAACAAGTTTACATACAGTACATTTCAAAAGAAACTTGCGAGTTTTGCATATAACTCAAGAGAGCTGTTAATGAACGCTAATTGTTTTTGCGCTAAATTCTCCCCGTGTTTATATTGTGTGGTCTCCAAAGGAGTGGTGTGAAACCTCAATGTTTCTTTAGTGGTTAGGACAATAATATTGTATACATATCGCTGAAAGTGTAAGGTGTGTTAGCCTGTTACTCGTGTCCATTGTCCTGTTCTTCTTTGATGTTTCTGTTAGCTATAGAATTTATTATATGTACCATGGCTTCTCGGAATATAAGACCCGAGCACCTCGATATTGGCCCTCGGCTTCGCCTCGGGCCAATATCTAGGTGCTCGGGTCTTATATTCGCCATATATCCCTCGAAGCCATGGTATATATATTACATATATAGTATATATATATATATATATATATATATATATATATATATACAGTATATATATACTGATAAACATAACCTAATTATATACATACCACAGTTTAACTTTGTTCAATATCATATATTATAGTATATACACAATCATAATAATAATATTATTTCCAAGTCACATCAGCTTCTAACTGGGAGTCTTCAAGCAACACTAAGATACATGTATGTATGCAGGCCTATACTAGCTGTACTATACTGTACTATACTGTACTATACTGCACTATGTCTGTCAGACAGTGTTATCTAGGTATTGTGTACTGATAATCAGTAGTGGCTGTCAATTTGTTTACTACTAACACTGAGCAGGAACATTAATATGACGGGAAGTGCTCAGTATTGTATGACTAGGAGTACAGAGGCCAGTGGTACAGTATGGTATAGTACAGTACAGTACAGTCAACATACTGTACTATACATGTACTTTACTGTGTTATATATAATGGAGTGTATAAGTTGTAACGTATTGTGATGTACACATGTACATCTACTATTTAATCTCCACCATATGTACATGTACATACATGTATATCATGTACATGTACATGTACATGTACATGTTATAGTCCTGATCCTAACGAGGCTAAGACTCCATCAAAACTCTCCCTTAAGCCAATTAAACACATTAGCTAAGTCCCAAATACAAACAACTAGTATTAAAATTGATAAACATTTACTTTACTCATGAATATTCAGAGCTTCATCTAAAAAGTATCCCTATGATTGCTTTGTGGTGTCCAACATTCGGTAATCATGGTTGAGTGATATGTTATTATTTTAATTATCTTCTATTCTCACTTTTTAGAAGTTCTTGTAGAACTTTAGAAATGTATTGCACTTAGAACAGGTATTAGTTCCAGATTCTACGTAAAGCTACAAGCAGCTTTCTTACTGCTGGTCTGTAGAGCTTGAGTGCGCGTTCTATTATGCACCATGCCCATTAATTAACCGAGCCCCTCGGAATGAGGCAACTTCCTTAACTACGTATACAACGCATACTCACACAAACATATATTTATATATATAATATATATACATGTGTAAGGATGGCCCTACGGACCATAAAAACTTAATTTCCTATTTTCAAAATCCAAGCTGAAAATGTAAAGTTTATGTAGTCAAAACATGATCCTTAATTAGTAGAACTACAAACATCTTATAAACCCACAACAATGAAATTATAAAGATGAAAAATACCACAAATAAATAATTTACCTTCTAGTTTATTCCATGTTACTGTCTTGTCAACATATTCCCACCAATTCTTGTTGTCAGACGAACGAGGTATCTATAGAAATAGAACATTATGACATGTACATGTATATAGAGATTAACACATATTATCACAATACATGTACATCAGAGTTTTTGATAAGCTCATATGGCACACCATTGGCCCAAAGAGCTTCTTATTTGGCACTGCACAGTTCTCTCTTTGGGCCAGATGGTGCAGTTAATTATGATTATATTATCACTAACAGCATTAACTCTTTGTTAATTCGCTCAAGATGTATTCCCAATGGAACACACTAACCATTATTGAGCCAATGCTTCAAACCATATCAAAACTATGATGTACATAATTATAATGAGGTGTCTATAGATTAACACACATTATCACATACATGTACATACATGTACATAATTATAATGAGGTGTCTATAGATTATCACATTACATGTACATACATGTACATACATGTACATAATTACAAATGTATAATGAGATGTCTATAGTAAAGAGGATTAACACACATTATCACAATACATGTACATACATGTACATAATTACAAATGTATAATGAGATGTCTATAGTAAAGAAGATTAACACACATTATCACAATACATGTACATACATGTACATAATTACAAATGTATAATGAGATGTCTATAGTAAAGAAGATTAACCCTTCATCTGCGTTTGCAATTATTCCCGTTTGTGGGCATGGTGCGAAAGAAATTTGTTAATATTTTCTGATTGATTTTATAGTATGAAATCATGGAATATAAAGAAACTGACTTACACACAGCATAAAGAAGATGTTTATTTAGTTTAATGGAGCCCAAAATCGAAGCTACATGCCTAACAAAAGCGATAAAGAGACGCTAATTGTGGGCGTTGCCACTGACTAGTACACTTTCAAACACTCGCCTTGCTGCTTTTTTGTTGCTAACGAAGCATGTTTTTGGTATCTACAGCTTTCTTAGATGGTCTTCTGTCTACCTAAGGCAGTTAAAAGTTCCTGCTATTTAAAATGCAGAAGTTATGCAGGCGAGTATAGAGGTGGGCGTTGCCCGTGGCAGTACTATATTTTTAAGCGCTCGTCTTACTCTCTTGCTGGTGATAACGAAGCATAAATTTAACATCAATGGCTTGCTTAACAACTCTTCTTTACAGCAAAGTATGTTAGAATCTTTAGTCTTATAAAATGTGAGAGTTATAAAGCTGCAAGTAATTAGATATTAAAGCACTCCGCCCACTTGCAGCTTGGGCGCATTAAAGCGCCCCCAGCAGTATAATTAGTAGTGGGTAGGGCGCCTTAAAGCGCCTACAGCAGATGAAGGGTTAATACACATTATCACAACACATGTACATGTACAGTACATAATTATAATGAGATGTCTATAGTAACAGAAGATTAACACACATTACCATAATAAATTTATATACATGTACATGTACATAGAATGAGGTATCTATAGCAACAAAAGATTATCACACATTATCACAATACGTGTATATGTAAATGTAATGGGGTATCTACATGTGTACATGTGTGTATATGGCAACAGAATATCAACACACGTACATTACTTATTTTGTGTCACTTATGTGTACAAATTGTAAGATGGCGGATAAAAGTGCCTGGTATTAACTGTTTGCACATAAGCTGATTATCGTGCAAAATAACACGTGGTCACTAAAGGGTGTGTCAGTTTGTATTACACAATAACACAAGCAAGATCTGCCCCTGGATCAGAAGATCCATAACGGACACATAGACAGCTTGATGAAACTAGCAGGGTTTCAGACAGGGGGGGAGGGGTTTGGGGGTACCTCCACAGACCACATTTATGCCTCAATAACTCAGCTACAAGCACTCTAGGTTCCCAGAACCCACCAGAAGCATTGTCAGAGGGTTTAAATTAAAAAAAAACATTTCCTGGAGCATTGCAATTTGCATGATTGATTCTTTTTCCTCTAACAAAAAATCTTGAAACACTATGAAATTAAATACTGACTAGCCATATCTAAACTGAAATGGAAAAACCATGATAATTAATAGTCCCCCGGAAATGATAATTTAATTAGTACATGTACAAACACTTGAATCCAGGTTCTTTTTCTTTGTCACTGTAAGACATACATGTACAGTACCCCTCAATAAAAAGTTCCCGTAAAGTAAACGTAGTACGCCTGATATACGCTGCGTATAACGCTCCGTACCGTAGGAAACTACTGTGCGCCTACGCAACGTACACATAGGTTGATGGCACGGTACGTAACGTAGATTAATTATTAACCCTTTCACGTTTTAATTATAATTATTATAGAATGTTGCAGATTGTTGTAGATACCATACTCTGTACTCATGGAAACTGAGATGCACACACTACGAAGAAGACATTTACTTTGTTTAAAGCAGTCGAGTTACAGGCCAAACAAAAGAGATAAAGACGCTAAGTATGGGCGTCGCCATTAACTACTACACTTTTAAATACTCGCCTTGCTGCTTTCCTACAGCTAACGAAGCATCTTTTTGGTATCTATGGCTTTCTTAGAAGGTGTTCTGTCTAACTACGTGGGTTAAAAGTCACTGTTGTTTAAAATATAAACGCTATACAAGCTAGTAAAGAAGGGGGCGTTGACCGTGTGACTACTACACTTTCAAACACTCGCCTTGCTGCTTTCCTACAGCTAACGAAGCATCTTTCTGGTGTCTATGGCTTTCTTAGAAGGTGTTCTGTCAAGCTAAGCAGGTTAAAAGTAACTGTTGTTTAAAATGCAGAAGTTGTACTCGCTAACAAAGAAATGGGCGTTGTCCGTGTGACTACTATACTTTCAAGCGCTCGCCTTGGTCTCTTCCTGCTGATAGCGAAGCATAAATTTGACATCATTGGCTTTCTTAACAACTGTTTTTCCCAGCAAAGTAAATTAGACTTTTCAGTGTTATAAAATATGAGCTGAAAAAAATTTATTATTAACAACAAAAACGCCCATTTCAATTAGACGGGAGAGGGTTAATAATTAATTATTACACACGGCAACGTAGTACGGATCGTAGTGCGCACATCAGGCTGTCGTATTACGCACAATATACGCTCAGTACTACGCAACGTACAGTAGTGTAGTACGTACGTAGTACGTTTACTCTACGGGAACTTTTTATTGAGGGCTACTGTACATGTAGAAACAAATTAAAATAAATACATGTACCTCCAGGCCTTTCCATGCACATGTTAGATGAATACACATACAGGCTACAACTGTTGGTGGATACTGAAGACAAAATGTAGTTAGTAATTGACTACACGAGAGAGAGAGAGAGAGAGAGAGAGAGAGAGAGAGAGAGAGAGAGAGAGAGAGAGAGAGAGAGAGAGAGAGAGAGAGAGAGAGAGAGAGAGAGAGAGAGAGAGAGAGAGAGAGAGAGAGAGAGAGAGAGAGAGAGAGAGAGAGAGAGAGAGAGAGAGAGAGAGAGAGAGAGAGAGAGAGAGAGAGAGAGAGAGAGAGAGAATGAAACATAAATTTAACAGCAAGAATATACATGTACACATGTACATAATGTACACAATTATTATTGCCATTGTGTGTGTGTGTGTGTGTGTGTATGTGCACAGTTCTCTCTTTGAGCCAGATGGTGCATTTAATTGTCACTAACAGCATTAACTCTCTGTTAATTTGCTCAAGATGTATTACCAATGGCACACACTAACCATTGTTGAGCCAATTTGGTCCATGCTTCAAAACATACATGTACATGTACGTGGGTTTTGTTGTGTGTGAGAGTACAAAAATGCACAAGTATGACTTGGCTTTAAATTTTACTATTAAAATGCAGCTACATGTACATTGTAGATGTGAAATGTATATAGTTAATGTACATTCACAGATGAAATGTACCTGTTATGTGCCAAGAAGAATGCAGCTTGGCTCAGATCTTTACTCACTAAAAGGAAATGATGATATGTGATATAAGACTATTATTATATAATGACAATCATTCTTACCTCCTACAAGATTCATACATTCTACCACATGAGGATGAGGATGGCGTACTTGAACATCAAAACCTTCAATTGAAAAAAATAATTGTTAAAAATAAAGTTTATAATTATTATTGATGAGTTTAATTTCTAATTAATGCCCGTCAATATTTTAAAAGAAACTAGAAGGCTGGTCCAAGTTTTAAAAATGGGTGCACTAATCCACCTGTTCAGAGAAGTTGGATATGCCTGGTAGCTCAAGTGTTTGAAGAGGGTTGGTGTGCTAGGCCTGTCCAAGTTTAAGGAGAATTGAGTATGCCAGTCAAGTGGAATGAGTGTACCAGTCCAAGTGTTATGCCTTATCAGTGGAACAGAATGCATGTACATTGATTTTAGACTACACAGCAATTATAACATTATGTGAACTTGCCTTTATATATACATATATATATATATGCCTTGTTCATTTACTATGTTAATTATTATGCATACACATGTATGTATACATTCTTATGGCTGACAAGTCATACGGAAATTATTAAAATTTTGATAACCGAGTTGTATTTTATATTTTGGCTATCATCTTATTGATAATGATAATTTGGAAGGACTTGTGAAGAAGATAATATATACCAACACAAACTCACCAAAAGAGTTTGTTTACAATATAAAGTCCATTATTCTATTTAATGCTCACCTAGTGTCTCCAAGATTACTAGCTCATGATAAGTGATGTCATCGATCATCTTGTTATAAGCCTGTTATGATAAACACACATGTAAGTAGTAGTAATACCGTGTACAGCAATACTTACATGTACATAACTACACTACATGTACATGTATATACATGTAGTGTTATTTGATAATAATAACTACTTAGTTATACATGTAGTACATGTTGAATGTCTAGTCTATCACAGTTTTAGTTATAGTTAATTAACTAAAACAATATTAGGCTTACTAAAAGGGTTTTAGTTATAGTTAATTAACTAAAACAATATTAGGCTTACTAAAAAGGTTTCAACATGCTGGTGACTACATGTATCTAAAAGTGCACATTGTTGGCCGTTTCTCGTTTTAGTTAGTTATTGATATTGCTACGGACTTGTAATTTAGTTATAGTTAACTAAAAGTCACAACACCTTACAGAAAGGAGTTTCAATTATTAGTACAATGTAACCAAAACAACCCTGCACTATATACATGTATGTAAATACATGTACACTATACATGTATATCACATTACATGTACATACGTTATACATGTACATGTACATGTAGATGTATATCTACAATGTACTATGCACAGGGGTGTGGAAACATTGAGCCAACTGCCGGACATTTTGGCCTATTTTTGCCATTCTTGTCCTGCTTCCCATATACATGTACCTTGTATACAGTTCAGTTTCATTTTACCGGACATTTACTAGATTTATCGGACAATGTCCTGCATGACTGGCTGTTTCCACACCCCTGACTATGCACATGTATATCACATTACATGTACATACGCTATACATGTACATGTATATATACAATGTACTATGCACATGTAGATGTACATCTACTACACTGTATACTAAGCATATGCACTGTACTATGCACTATACTGTGCATGTACTTCATAGTACATGTACACATGTACATACACATTGCATGTCATGTACACATGTACATCACAGTACATGTACATACGCTATGCATGTACATGTACAAGACAATACATGTACATGTACATCACAGTACATGTACATACACTATGCATGTACATGTACATGTACAAGACAATACATGTATATCATAGTACATGTACATACATGTATACTATACATGTACATGTATAATTATTGTTTTTGAATTAGTAATCTACATGTACGAATGAGGCTCTTTTTTTAGACGACACTTGTACACTCGCTCACACACGTATGACAGCTAGTAGCACAACAACACAAGCGATAGTAGCAACTAAAGTCTGTTCACATTCACGATGTTCTCAAAATTAGGATGTGATGACTTTATATGTACTATAGTGTATAGTTTAATGTCATAAGGTTAATACATGATTATACTGTAACTCAATAATGAAGCTATGGATTGAAATTTGACATAAACAAAAAAGAACATATGCTCGGAATTACATTGTAATTTAGAGGTAAAGAGTTGAAGATCTACTTACTTCACTTTGTGTTTCTAATGGAGGAGATTCTTTATGTAGTTGAGTGTATGAACATTTAGCAACCAGGTCTAGTTTACGAGGATGTTCTTCAACTTTGGCTGCTAAGAACAAGGCAGCTGTTGCAATAATCTAAATAAAAAGATTATTAACTTGAAACTTGAAACAGTGCTCTTCAAACATTATTAGCAAAAAAGAGGGAATGATAAAACTGTCAAAAAGGAATTGGTTGATTAGTGGGTTCTCACATTTTGAATAAAATACTAAATTAACCACATTGTCACAACCATCTGTAGTACAAATACTGTAACTTCACTCAGGTTACGCAATGGTGTTTTATCTTTATCTCTTTCGCTCAATTAATGTACATGTAATTTGGTTGTCATTCTATTAATTATTAAATGACAAAGGGTACAACACTAAGCTACATTGAATAAGGAAGCAAGTAACATATACATGTACATGTAGCACGACACCCTCCTATAAAATAAGCCTTATGACAAATCTAATGGTAGATGAACACCTCTGTCCATATACAGAAACAGAGGGGAGGGGCCCATGAATACATGTACATGTACTGTTTTTGATAAGTCCATATACATGTATATATAGCACACCATTGGCCCAAAGAGCTTCTTATTTGTAACAGTACAGTTCTCTCTTTGGGCCAGATGGCACAGTTAATTATGATTATATTGTCATTGACAGCATTAACTCTTTTTTTAATCCAATGGCACACACATTCACCATTGGTGAGCCAATTTGGCTCGTATCATATCAAAAACTGTGATGTACATGTACATTGTACTAGTGTTTTTGATAAGCTCATATGGCACACCATTGGCCCAAAGAGCTTCTTATTTGGCATAGCATAGTTCTCTCTTTGGGTCAGATGGCACAGTTAATTTTGATTATATTTTCACTAACAGCATTAACTCTTTGTTAGTTGGCTCAAAATGTATTCCCAATGGCACACACGTTGACCCAATTGGCCTGTACTTCAAAACATATCAAAAACTTTGACATGTACATGTACATGCAAATTAGACCATCAAAGTCTTGTGTGCCAGGTTGGCCCTGGCTTCATCAGACTAATTGGATATAATATATTATATCATTACTACACTGCACACAAAGGTTTAAATCATAATGCACATCAGGGATTCATTTAGAAAATTTGTCAAGGGGGGCAAAATGTGAATTTGAAAGACTTTTTAGGAGACAACATATATGTACAAGGTTATTGTATTGTGCATATTGGCAAAAAATTCCAGGGGCCAAAACTATAGCAAAAGGGGGGGAGGGGGGGGGGGGGGAATTCCCCCACCCTCCCCCCCCCCCCAAATGAAACCCTGTTTAATGTATTATCATCATGCTGTATTATTAATATACTATTTTGTCGTCACAAGAGCTCTTAAATATGATTCATCTCATTGACAACTCGTTGTTAATTTACCTTATCACACATGTATACTATTCGAGTATATACATGTATGAGGAATATATAAAACATATATACAACTTACTGCTCTATCAAATGCCTTGAATGAGTTGATCATGTAGAACCGATGCATGTACACAATGGCGGTACTGACACAGAGTGGGTTTCTGTGATAAATAGCACAAAACAACTATATATTCAATAAGCTGTAAAAACTCTATCAATATACGCTTTAATTGATTTACAAGTATAGTATAGCATTATTATAGCATTATTGATAGGGTATAAAAACTTTTAGTAGAGTTTAAACAACAACAAAAGGCTGAGAGGTGAGGAGGGAGAAACAGGAAGAGAGGACAGGCAAGTAACCCACAGGTTTAGCCTGGGTCCCATTTCCTGAATGAGGCTGGCAGCATCTTGTCGGTATCTCAACTCCTTCTCAGGATCTACTCCATCAGATCGAGAGGGTGAGTTGGCTAGTTCTTCCCTTGTGAAGTACCAACGATGAGCACGGACCCCCTCACTCTCGCCAGCCATTTTTCAGGCACTTGAGGTGTGCTGACTGCGCATGCGCAGAAGTAAAACACACCACAAAATGGCGACAGTAGGGAGAAATAAGACTCACCATTTTCCACTAATTGCAAACCACGTTGCTCTTTTGACAAAAACGAATAGTTAGTTCTCAAATAGCATTACACATTACCATATCTATTGTCATGAGACAGCAGTTAGAATAAGCAGAAAATTATTCACCAAGTTCTCAGTTTTCTTCACAAATAACTCAACATAGTAGTTAAAAAAATACTCTGTAGTTTACATTTTCATGCAATATCACTTGCTGAATTCATCCTTTACCACCAGGCATCAACCCATATTGTTCTTACACATTGGTTTATTATGGCAATGTGACCCTTTTATACTCATAAAATCTTACGTAAATACCGTTTTTATTCTAATAAACGAAATTTCGAACACATGGTGACAAAAAGTAATAACCATATTAAACACTTCCACTCCCCTCATTTTTGCATGCAGACAAGTCGTAATGTGTAAAACAGGAGCGTAGTGAAACTGTGAATGGATGATCCTACAATCATGCAGACCACTGTAATGTATCGTGGTTATCAAATCAATCTAGATGGGCCAATATGTCTATTACCCGCAAGAGATATTCTTTGGCCTTTATGTGCTAATCTCTCCGTTGATGATTCGCTTGGTGGAGACTGGAGGAATTTAGCAGATGTTATTGGACTTCCAGCACAGATGATCCACATTATCGATGCATATCGTGGCGATAGGACAAAAGCACACACGTTAATGCAACTCTGGGATGACGGTATTCCCAAGAATCCTGGTAGTGTTAGAAAGCTGATTGCTGCACTGCATTTTGCTGGATTTGAAGAGTCCTTCTTGAAAGACTATTTGCTAAGTCCTTTACAAGGTAAGTACATACGTATTGTGTGTATGATCTGTATATTTGTGATCACCTACTCAAAAGTATTATAATTATTGTATAAACAACTAGTAATTTAATCTCAACACATTACAGATAGCATTGATCTGAATGCACTACAAAACTACCTTGCAACATTGTCAAAGAGTTCTATGTTTCCTCGTCTGAATCTTAGCGATGTTTGCTGGGATCATAAGATTGAAGATCAGAGCCCCTGGGTACCACATGCACAATCTAATAACGTAACCATTGAATCTCCAAGCAAAGAAGAACCTGATGATGGTATGCTAATATTGTCTGTAAAAATTTAATTGTTAATTACTTTACTAAAGTATAGTTTATCATTAATTATATAATTATATAATTATATCCATAAAATTAGCATACTTATATATAAATAAAGAAGTGTTAGTGATGATTGGGCTCAATTAGAACTTCACAAGAATAACTAATGGTCACCAACCAGTCTAGTAACCAATATTAGTGAAGTATTAGTTAATTTCTAGGGTTTTGTCTTTGTTCTGTTAAAAACTTTCTTGGATTCAAGCCCCTCAAATACCACAAGGAAGGAAAGGTTAGACTTGTTTACGCAACTGAAAGGTCTTCTTCTAGGTAGCTCTGACCACAATTTTGTGGTCAGATGCTTTAGGATAACAAATTTTTAGCAAATTCCACACAATTATCAACAAACATAATTATAATTTAGTGCATGACCTTTAGTTCAGGTTTATGCATATACCGGCACTACACTTTGACACACATACATGTTTATCCACTTTAATACATGCACTAGTATATGAAATATGTTCTTGCTAGTATAATTCTGGTTTTAGATTCATATAGCATGAAAAGAGCTGAAATTAAAACACACATTAAGCCAAAATAGATAGCCACGGATTATTGCACATTGATATATCTATTCTGTTCCACGTGGTATGGCATGATATTGTAATTATATGTCTGTCAGTATAATTAATCCCCGTATCATATCCTCTGAAGTAGTACTATAAAATTTCATACATTACCTCACTATTCTGATGACGGATGTTTATAGCTAAGCATGGCTTCCTCAGTTGGTACATGAGGATGTTTAAATTCATTAGACGCTCATATACTGATGTGTGGCCTTGCATCACAATTTAATACACACTGCAAGAGAACTTTACAATAATAAAGGATTCTTTAGACTCAAGGGTTAACTTATGTAAGGTGTTATTATAATGTGCAGAATGAGAAGAATTAGAAGTATTCCTGGTTTTTAAGCTTTCTTTGTTTCTAATTTTCTTGTGCCGGCATATCATAAATGTTTAAGTGTTACTGCATTCATTGCTTTCTTTCATTACAGGACCATGTTATCTGCCACAAATAGTAGAAGACAGTGTCTACATTTCCCATATCACTGATTCCCGTAGTGATAAATATAGAAGAGAAGTCAAAAATATGGTTGGATTTTTTAGAAAGTATCAGCATGTGGTTTGGTATGATGATGGTGAAAGGAAATATGATAGACAGATGTTGCACGATGAAAAGGAAAGATGGATAAGATCTGCAGCTAACATTATTGTCGTTTTCAATAAAGAGTATCAGAAAGCTTACGACAGTTATATCTACGGAGGGAGACTGCCTAGTTGTGTTGCTGTTGATATACCTCTTATTCAACACATATTTCACAATACGACAGGAGGACAACAAAGAATCATTCCAGTTGTTATTGATCGATGCAGGACACAACCGTCTGCTTCTGACTTTCCAGTTTGTCTCACTGGAATGCCAAGACATCTTTTTCCTAGCGAATCTAATTTTCTTTTGCACTGTGTGCAAAAAATCCCGACACATAAACTTTCTAAATCTCGAGGCATTAAACAAGTCCAACAGATACGTGTTGATAGAGATGAGGTTAGGAGAAAATTTTTAGCCAAAAAGAAGTAATGAATGAAGCAGATATTAGAGTACTATTGAAACATTATCACTTTACTTACATAGTTACCACTGCAAGATAACAGGTTTAAACTTATAGCCAGTAAGCTAGCAAATGGCTGTCTTGATACTTCAAGGAATGATATCATGTTCACCACTTGATGATGCATGCCATTCCAAGGTAATGCCCACGACAGCCCTGGTGACTATCAGTCTATCAGTCTAGCTCTACCTAAACAGTACTAACACAACTATTGCCTTAGAAGGAGAGTCAGAGGTGTGTTACTATGCATGAACTCAGTCACCTGACCTATGTCACATCTGTGTTGTTTGTGGAACTGTTATTAAATTTTCTTTATTACTGTCTAATGTGTAAGGTTGCTTTCCTTATATTGGCTTTGATACAATTATATTTCTAATTGAATTATGTGTGTATTGAGTTGCTGTGTATTATACATGCACTTCTAAGTTTGTAACCTCTTGATTGTGATATCTGTATTATTATATTACACTTTAAAACGTTGTTTATCAACTAATCCTATCTGCTTTTGATATTCTTTCTCCTAAAACAACAACAAAATGTGCTCAAGTACAAGGTTTAGAATACCAGTATCAAAGTGTAGTTCTAATATGCCGTATACATAGGATCAGCATGTGTGTACATCAGTGTGTGTTTGTATGTGTGTGGGTGTGTGTATACAGGTACATGTATAAAGTGTTTATCTCCTGATAGTTAACAGTTATTCTGTGTACATATTGTTTCAAATGGAAAATCATTCGTGTGGACACTAGAAATATGAAAACAATGTCACGGTTCATGAGTATATCAGTCACTTGAAAAATAATGATTGGATCAAACATAATCATTTTGTTATACAGCAATTTTGCCAGTTATCACAGTGAAGTTATATAGTACACATGTAGCTCTTTGGCTTACTAAAAAAAATGGCTGAATAGTGATCATTTAAAAGTTTATTTCCTGCGACTGGTTTTCTCATCCACTGTACAAGAATTATTATGTTACTGTATTGCACATGGATGTTTGTAGACTGGGAAATACACCCCCAATTGCGCACAAACATGAATATTAGTGCATGTAAAAAAAACATCTACAGCCACAGTAATAGTAAACTATCAATTGATATCAGTGTTTTTGATAAGGTTATATGGCACTCCATTGCCCAAAGAGCTTTTTATTTGGCACTGCACAGTTCTTTCTTTGGGCCAGATGGCATAGTTAATTATGATTATATTGTCACTAACCAGCATTTACTCTTTGTTAATTGGCTCAAGATGTATTCCCAATGGCACACACGCTAACCATTTGTCCTTTTTTTAAAAACATTGATTGATGCGTTACTCATTTGATATTTATGGTTATGATTTGCTATAAAAAGTTGATTTTATGAAGTCATAATACTGGCTTGCCGCATAATGAAAATGAACAAGGGCTCACTACATGCTCCTCCTGCAATTCTCAAATTAACAATACAATAATTAATGGTTCTCCTTATTTCCAAGAATAAGATGAGAATGAATAAAAAACAAAAACAGTGAAGACTGGGGAATATGTTCACCACTCTGAGCCAGGAAGAGTTAAGTAAGAGGCTGTACTTTCTCATTGAAATGTAAACAAAAGGCTGTACCAAATTTAACCACTGTTATTTTTGGGGAGGAATGGAAGGTGATTGAAAAAATTTGGCCAAAAGCTAAGCTAGTGTAAAGTGTAATATTAATTATTATAGGGGTCACCTCGTGTATGAGGTAAAAATCCCCTAGTGTAGAGCATATGACAATGTGGTTGACTATTAATTTATTTGCGTAGTTAAATTAATATACACAACTCAAACAAAACATTTATTATAGTTTTTATACTGCAATCAGATACAGAATTATAAATATAAAATTTAATAGTGATATATATATAATCATTGAAATATTGATATACTTCTACTTTTTCCAAAGTGCATTTGGACTGTATTGACGATAGTCAATCGAAGCAAGATGAAGAAATTCAGGCATTGCTTTACACCATCTCTTGTGTCTCTCTTTCCAATCCTTTAACTGGCATGACTTATCACAATATAATGCAACTTTACAAGCACTACACTTCTTTAAGGTGCTCGAATCCACAGGAATGTAGCCACACCCCCAGCAATTATCACAGCATTTTGCATAGTGCTTAGAGAGAGCAAACAGCTCATTCAATCTACATTTGATTACTTTAACAGTATTTAAATCTTCAACTCGTAGACCTTTTTGTAGATCCAAAAAATGGTGGAGCTCTCCGAAAAAAACTGAAATAGTGCGACCAATTTTGATGGTACTATAATCAAAAATACCCTGTTCCGGATAAAAGAATATCGGGAGTTCTTGTCCTCTGCGGTCTTTAACTATTGCTCTGTGTCTCAGAAAAGGGATTTGAGCAAACTCATCATTGATGATCTCACCAAGAAAACACCACGTACAAGAAGGAACAAAGTCACCTCTTCTATTCATTTTATAGTAAGTCTCACATATTTCATAGTCTGGTGGTAAATCCCTGAACGGTGGAAAGGCTTTGTAACAACTAAAAATATCTTTTGGTCTTGAAATTGATTGAGGGACAGACTGTTCTTTCTTCTTTTTTTGATTCCCCTTCATTTTCGGCTTGGAAGAGGGAATGTCTGAATCATCTGATGGAATATCATGATGAGAAGGACAAAAGGTAGCCATTCTGTGATGACTACAGCATATTCCATGTGAACGGGCGGTGCCGGCGGTAAATTATGTGTTTCCATAGCAACCATATCACAAACTAAAAACATGATGGACTTACAGCATCTGCAAGATATACAAACAACCAGACTTAAAGAGAGAATATCGGGGCACAGTTATCCTAACAAACCCTCATTCTCAAATGACTTGGAACTGAAGGTGTGTAAATTAACAGTAAATTATATGAAGTAATGTATATATATATATATATATATATATATATATATATATATATATATATATATATATATATGTGTGTGTGACCGGCTCTGTGAAAACCAGTCTTATGGATCAAGATTTCAAAATTGATTTTTTGTCTTACCTGAAATAGAGCATTAAATTAGCTCTACAATGATATATTATACATCCCAATCATGTAAAAGACAAAGCTACAGTGAGCGATTAAACCATGGTAGTCACAAATACTTCATTTGGAGAAAAATGCAATTAAATTAATTTTTAACCATTAAAGTTAATGATTAACAATTTATTTAGCAGCGGCTAACGAAGTACAGAGAGGTCTCTAAGACTTGCTAAAGGTATCAAAAGACAGGTAAGACATTTGTGAAGCTTTATATGTAGTAAAACAGTGATCGCCCAGATAATTCAGAACTCTCTATTTTTGATCATATTTCCAAACTATATTTTGATCCATAAGACTGTTTTTTGCAGAGCCGGTAACATATATATATATATATATATAATTATTTGAAATAGTTTAGTGGATTTGCAGTTTATTGTTACAAGGAATTACTGTGGGATCATGAAATGAAAACAGCATCTCGTTAATCGTTTTTATGAATACATGACTGCATGTTGGATGAGCCAATGCCTTCAAGAATTTTAACAAGGTGCTGTTCTAAATCCACGTTCATAACAAAGTTACTTTTGAAACTAAAATCTTTAGAATAGCTTTTTTTATGTGGTGTTTGAAAACCTGTAGTGACAGTGTATTTCTGTGCTTCTGTAGTTCATACAGAAACCTCATAAAGAATATATTTATACAGACATCTTCTGACATCACAAGTGTTATGAAAGATGAAAGGGTAAGACAAGCTAGGTGTATGTTGTTTTAATAGTTCAACCTATTTATATCTACAGGATGATACTACCTTTCTGAAAAAGGAAATGGAGGTATGTACATGTACATAATTATATATACACACCTAATACAGTTTTTTCTTCATAAGAAGTCACGAAATAACGTTATGTAATATATATACATGTAGGTCCTATATACAAAATATAGGCCTAAGTTTGTGTCCGAGGATGTGATATAGCTCGAGCCTGCAAGGGCTATATCACATCCGAGGACACAGAATGAGGGTCCTATATGCAGTATATAGGACCTATTAGCATACTATATACAATATATTGTATGATGGTAACATCTCCTGCATAGTGTGCACATGGAAAGTCTATATACAATATAAGTGGAGAAGCATCTGGCGACTTTCTAGCAATTTGTTGGTTGTGCTGACTCAGCATGCAAAAAATCCTGCACACCAGGGTTCTCGCCAGGGTAAAAAAAAATAGGGGGATACATTGGGCACGAAGCGCAAAACATTTTACAACTAATTAATTATTCATGAGAGGTGTGGCCCATTTTCACGTGGACCAATATGTCGATGCCAAAGAAACCCAAGCTTGGCAACTTCGGCGAGTCAAACACCTTGTATTCAAAATCTTCAGTGTTTAAACCATCCACAAGTCAAATGTCTGCTTCAGTGAGGCAACCTAATAATTTGAATTTTGATTAAGAAAATCAATAGGGGACAAAACAGTGTAAAAAATGATAAATAAGGGGGTATTCTGGTGTGATAGGGGGCCAACATGCCCCCTTATAGGAGCCTAGTGAGAACCCTGCTGCACACCAATCAAATTCAAGTATATTTTAACATCATCAAATATCAGATGTGTGCCGCGTGCATTAAAATGTTGAAGGAATGTTTATTTTGATGATTAAGATAAGCTGTTTGTCACTAATGGCTAATGTACTATACTGTACTATACTGTACTATACTGTACTATACTGTACATACTGTACTATACTGTACTGTACTATACTGTACATACTGTACTATACTGTACTGTACTATACTGTACTATACTGTACTATACTGTACTGTACTGTACTATACTGTACTATACTGTACTATACTGTACTATACTGTACTGTACTGTACTATACTGTACTATACTGTACTATACTGTACTATACTGTGCTGTTCTGTACTGTACTGTACTATACTGTACTATACTGTGCTGTACTGTACTATACTGTACTATACTGTGCTGTACTGTACTATACTGTAGTATACTGTACATACTGTACTATACTGTACTATACTGTACTATACTTATGCTGTTCTGTACTATACTGTACTATACTGTACTATACTGTGCTGTACTGTACTATACTGTACTATACTGTGCTGTACTGTACTATACTGTACTATACTGTACTATACTGTACTATACTGTACTATACTGTACTATACTGTACTATACTATACTGTACTGTACTGTACTGTACTGTACTGTACTGTACTATACTGTACAGCATGGTATTTATTTATACCATACTGACATTGTAATATGTACATATTTGCTGCTTTGTTAGTGTATTAATGTTACATGTAATATATTTATTTATTTATTTTCACGTTTTTATCCTCTTAGAAACTTCAGTTAGAGACATCTAAACTAAAGTATGATATAAAAGAGAAGAATAGCAATATAGAGAAGCTGAAGACACAACTTGATGAACAAAGGACCATAATGGCTGGTTAGTATTACATAAATAATATATCATGTATTAATCAGTGTGTTTAGTAGTATGACAATAATAACCACTTTTAGTCATTCATTTGTGGATGGATGATTGAATGGATGTAGGAATGGATGGATAATTGATAAACAGATAGATGAATGAATTGATGGATGCATCTATGTCAGTCCCCAGTAATGATCACTAGACAATCAGTAGTTGAACACTCCTTTGTGGTTTCACTACTTATTATAGCTGGTAACGTAATTGATATATACATTGTACTATATCATATAAGGATAGTATAGTAGCTATATTACACATTCAAAATAGTATAATACTTATACAAACCACAGAATACAATAATTTCATGCTTGAGTAAGAACAAAAACATCCTGATATAACCCTAACAATGTCAGTACTCCTAACATAATTCTTATACCATATGAGACTATATAAATGTAACATAATTTCATGACTTCTTATATGAAGAAACAACTTTATTTATTTTCACATTCACATTCAACTACTATGTTCATAACTTTTGTTTGAAACTACCAACAATCTTTTTTACCTGTACCATTGTTCATATTGTACATGAACCATTACTTCAGTATAATCATGTATTAATCTTATGACATTAAACTACATGTACATGTATATACACTATATTATATGTAAAGCCATTACAAACTAATTTGGAGGTTATCATGAATGTGAACAGACTTTAATACTAATATATATTCTTATCATGATTATGTATATATATTTATAGGGAATGGTATGACCCAGTCAGCTACTCAAAAGATTGTTAATTTGTCTCGTAAGAACAGAGATCTTCATGCTGATTTGACAAAAGAGAAGAGCAGAGTAAGACAACTACTAAGTCAACTGTCACAACTCCAAACTCAGGTCCAGAAACCTGAAGAGGTATTCACAAGATACAAAGTGCATGTGCAGTAGTTATGCGTACATCATGTATCATTCTTGTAACTCCATGTACTGATGTACATGTACTTGGGCTCATGTCTGGTTGCATGTAATATCTACAAATGAAATCAGGAGTTTAATCATAGAAGGGTACACTTGTACCTTAGTTAGTGTACATCCTGTACTGTTGTCTATAGCAATAGTCTATAGTATATGTCTATGACTATAGACTATTGCTATAGTATATGTCTATGACTATAGACTATTGCTATAGTATATGTCTATGACTATAGACTATTGCTATAGTATATGTCTATGACTATAGACTATTGCTATAGTATATGTCTATGACTATAGACTATTGCTATAGTATATGACTATAGCAACCAATTTTAGTTATAGTTATACATGTCATGTAGTATGCCTGGTTCACAAACTAGTTATAGAATTAACTTTTGGGCTTAGTAAAAGGAATTTAGTTTTAGTTAACTAACTATTATTGGCCAATTTTCATTTTAGTTAATTACTTTTATTACAGTAGACTTGTAATTTAGTTATAGTTAACTAAAAGTCACATTGCCTGACTAAACCTATTTTAGTTAAAGTTATATTTACATATAACACTAATATTGATACCATCACCTACTCTTATAATATTTTATTATGTGATGTTGAGTAGGCAAGTAAGTGAAATTAAACTATCCCATATCTGCATATAGACAATTGAGTGTGTTTAATTCATGAATCAATTACTATCTGTGCTCTCTGGACTTAGATAATATGTTGGGCCCTATATCTATCACAGTCCATATTTCTGTTCTTATTCTCTAGTCTCAGCCTCCATTAGAACCTTCTCAAGAGCAACACTTGAAGGAGACTATCACACACCTTGAGGAACAACTCGCTCAAACAAGACAGAAAGTGGTTGATTATAGTAACCAATGTCAAATATTGAAACAAGATGTTAAATTTGCACAGAAGGTAATATACATGTACATATAATACATGTATTACATATACATGTACATGTACATACATGTATTATATGTACATGTACAAGTGTACATGTACAATGTACATGTACATGTATGTACATAAATGTAGATACATATACATACATGTACATACATGTACATACATGTACATAGTAAAGTGACTGGTTCCTTACACTTCTAAGAAACAAGAACCTCCTTTGAATAACTCATTTTTTTTTATTAGGCATTATCTAAAGAGATAGGAGATGGGACTAGTATTAATAGTTTAATGTCTAATACTGGATGGAGAGGAAGAGCTCAACAAATCATCACACTACAAAACAAGGTTAATTAAATATATGTAATACAGCCCCATTATATAGGTATTTGTTTTCTGTATTATATAACATAATTACTCTCGCCACGAAGCATAGGTGGAAGGGTATGGTAGTCATATTGTGTGTCTGTCTGTCTGTGTGTTCACAAATTTCACTATGAACATAGGTGGCTCGAATAAGCTACTGGCAGACTTCATTACATGTATATACAGTGGAACCTCTAATTCTGAATTAAGGATTCCTCCGTATTAAGGACACTTGTCCTTGTCCAATGTAGTACTACCTCTGCAAACATCCATTTAAAGGACATTTTAAATATTCCTCAAGATGTCCTTATAAAGGTTCCACTACATGTACAATGTGTGTGTGATATATAGTATTGATTATAGATCTTTTATTATACTATATAACATGTACATGTATTTTATAGGTTAGTGAGTTACAAAGACAATTGTCAAGTCACAGAAAAGCTCCAAGTTTTCAACCTACACGTCTAACTTCATCAGATGAGAAACAAAGATCTGTTGTACACAAAATTGAGAAGGAAAATAAAGTTAAATTTCAGGTTAGAGAAATATATGATATTATGAGTGTCATGAAGATAATGTGTGTCTAGTTATACATCTATTCCATAAAGGTCCATACTTACTTTTTAAATGATATTGTGTAGAACTTTAGGAATATATTTCAGGACAGTTCAGGTAGAATAGCTAATAGTTCCAGTTTTTACGCAAGCTACATGTATATGTAAGCAGCTCTGGTTTATAGAGGTCAGGCACACATTCTATTACGTGCCACAGGTCATTTAATGGTGTGGGGCATGTAATAGAATTTGTGCCCGAGCTGGAAAGATGCAACTTCCTTAACTATGTATACAATGCATATTTGTGTATATGATACAAACATACACATGTATATATAATTATATATTAAACCACATCATTGGGATGGTCCTGTGGGCCATAAAAAAGGAAAACCAATAAGTTTCAATTGCCTTACAGCAGCCTTCAACAGTGGTATAATTATAGTGAAAGAGCTATTTAGATAAACAGGATGTGATGTCATTAGTGTCCAGCTGGGCTGTGTACTATGAATTACATATTTAACATATTATGTTATAAAAGTTCAATTTACTAGTTATATCATCTGATTAGGATATTAAATCCGAACTTGATATACTTCGTACAGAACATGTTGAGTTAAAACAACAATGTAATGCTTTGAAAGCTCGTAATAAGACTTTAACAACAGACTGTAAAGAACTAAGGAACCAGGTACGTGTACATGTGTATTTGTAGTTTTGTACCATAATCAACAATCTGTTTATTAATCTTCATGTCCCCATACACTGTATAATGTACATCCCACACATGTACATTAACCATCATCTTACATACTATTGATTTCATATCTCCACCATTGATCTATAGATACATATACATGTACATATATCACCTATCTAGTACATGTATCTATCTATCTATCTATCTATCTATCTATCTATTTACACCAACTCATCCCATTCATTTTATAACGTACATTTTATTCATGATATACATGTACTTAGTTTTCTATTCCTCATCCCCACCATTGATCTTCATCACTACATGTACATGTACATTGCACATGTATTATCTATCTATCTATCTATCTATCTATCTATCTATCTATTTACACCAACTCATCCCATTCATTTTATAGCGTACATCTTATTCATGATATACTTAGTTTTCTATTCCTCATCCCCACCATTGATCTTCATCACTACATGTACATGTACATTGTACATGTATTATCTATCTATCTATCTATCTATCTATCTATCTACATTGTATATATCACCAACTCAATCATCCCACCCATTTTATACTGTTCATCAACCATCATGTTATTGATCTATTTAATAATCCAGTCCTCTATTCTTCCATTCATAAGGTGTCATTACTAAATCAGGAATTAAGGAATAATGCTAAACAGTCGACTGGATTAGACATTACTAAAGAGAGAAAAGAAATAGTTTATGAAGAACTTGAAGAAATGGTTAAAAATCTTCATTCTCAATTGAACCTCAACAAGGAAGAGAATAAACATTTAAAAGAAACTATCAATAGATTACAAAATGAACTGCAAGCTAACAGATCTGTTCAAGACAGACATACATGTACATCCTTACATTCAACAAGTAAAGTTTGTTCACATTCACAATGACCTCAAAATTAGGATGTGATGACTTTATGAGGTTGTTTCTGATTTTCTTCATATAAGTCACGAAATTATAGTCTAGTATGATATAAGAAGTGGTTTAGGTATATAGGGTTATGTGTTGATGTACAACCTGTACATGTATTTTACTATTTTGAATGGGTAATGTACATTTAATTACAACAATATCCTTATAATTATGAAGTGACAACCCTTTATGTGTGTAGTTTAATGTCATACATTATTATACTGTAACTCAATAACTTATATGTAATATAGTGTATAGTTTAATGTCATAAGGTTAATACATGATTATACTGTAAACTCAATAACTTATATGTAATATAGTGTATAGTTTAATGTCATAAGGTTAATACATGATTATACTGTAACTCAATAACTTATATGTAATATAGTGTATAGTTTAATGTAATAAGGTTAATACATGATTATACTGTAAGTCTGTAACCCAATAATGAAGCAATGGATTGAAATTTGACATACACAAAAAAGAACAAGTATAATTATATGAAAATGGTACAGGTAAAAAGATTGTTGGTCATTCCAAACTAAAGTTATGAGCATTTTTTGAGGTCATAGTGATAGAAAATTATAAATGGCTTTTATCAGTACACATGATCATATATCACTGTTTCACATCACTTACATGTAGTTACTAATGGATATAAGTCATGTCCTAATAACACTGCTGTTTGTGGATATAGTAATGATGAATTGAAACTACCTCCTATCAGAGTGAGGAATAGTAGGACATCACAAAGGGAGTGTCCAATTAGGAGCTCAATATCTGCTGAAGGAATGTCATTAAGAAAGTGAGACATTGTAATACAGAATGCATGTATACATATGTACATTGGTAAGTGGGTATGGGTGCATGAAGCACATTAGACAGTTAATTATTTATTCTTGAAGCACATGGTCAATTAAATCACTTAATTAAAGGTGTAGTAAACAAAGACTAGTGTAGAGATTCCTCCATAGAAGAACTACATGTATCACTCAACAAATTAGTATAGGGAGGTTACTGATGGGTGTGGCATTTCATTTCAAAGCTGTTTTAGGTAGGAATACTGAACCTGATTTAATTTAAAGTTAATGAGAACACTGATGTACATCTATAGTGGTATTTCAAAGCTGCTTTAGGTAGGGATGCTCAGTCTCAGCATTACGAGACACTAGTATACACATATACAGTGTTCTGTCCACACTGGTCAGCACTGGTCGGGAATAACCACCACTCAGATGAATTAAACACCTCATAACCACCTCTTAGCTACATATACAGCCTACTGAGACAGTATTAAGTATATACTGGGTAAACAGCACTAAACACAAGTTAGAATCCAACCACTACTCTAAATATCCTGTGTAGAACACTGCATATATACTGAATCTGCAATAATATATGTACTTGTACAAGTGTAGTTACTGTTCCAAGATATATTAGAAGCCAAAAATGTTTTATTGCGTTGTGTTTACTGTAGGTGTTCCAGTATTGAAATGGAGGAGGTCTCTACAAGACTAAGAGTAGCAGAAGTTGAGAGGGACAGATTAGTAGGATTATCAGAACTACTACAAAAGAGGTAAATTATTTGAACCCATGCACATGTAATTTAAGAACAGATAGATAGATAAATAGGTAAATAGATAGATAGATAGATAGATAGATAGATAGATAGATAAATAGATAGATAGATAGATAGGTAGATAGATAATATAGATAGATAGTAGATAAATAGATAGATAGATAGATAGATAGATAGATAGATAGATAGATACACATGTAGATAGATAGAGAGATAGATAGAATGAAAGATATTTTTTCACTACATTTGAACCAATTTGGATGTTGTATCAAGGAATTGAATCCACATCAACTATATTCACAATGTTAAAGTTTGTTTAGTTAAGAAAACTTTTAGTTTCCATAGCAACAGGTTTTCATACAAGAATTTTGTCTGGGGGCAAGGGGGAGAATAACCGAAGATTGTGGGAGGCAAATTAGCACATTATCATAGGGGGAGTGGGGTATGCCTTAACCCACTCATCCCTTCATACCCACACTCTCACACACAAAATTATTTAAGTCTAGGCTCTATCTGGTGGCTTCTGTAGCTGAAGATATGAACTGTCTGATAGCATTAAACTTTGTGAACTATGGGGAAGGGGTACCGACTGTATGATACCCTGATGATGATAGTTTAATTGATTTGTTCATCATACTCCCTTATATTATACTAGATTGGATGATAGTAATACTAAACTATTAACAGTTCAATGTGAAATGAGTACTTTGAAACAAGAGTATTCATTAAAGAACAAAGAAGGAGGAACCGGTTCCAAGACAAGAAATACCACTAGTGTAGAATCATTGAAAGAAAGGTAATGCATAATGAAGGAAGGAGAAACAGCGAAATTGTGGAAAACATTAGAATTGCGAAAATAGTTGTAATAACGTTATATACAGTGGTGTGGAAACAGCCAGTCATACAGGACATTGTCTGATAAATCTAGTGAATGTCCGGTAAAATGAAACTGAACTGTATATGGGGAGCAGGACAAGAGTAGTGAAAATAGGCCAAAATGTCCGGCAATTGGCTCAATATTTCCACACCCCTGATTATATATAGTCTCATATGATATGAGAAGAGTTCTGGCATTGTTAGGGTTATATCAGGATGTTTTGTTCTCACTGAAGCATTAAATTATTGTATTCTCTGGTTTGTATAAGTATACTATTTTAAATGTGAACAGTAGCCCATAATGATGTTGACCAGAAAGCATAAGAGTCTTTGTGGTCATTGTCATTATGGGCACCTGATGTGAAATAGCCATTTTCGCCATTTCTGCCATTTTCACTGTTTCTCATTGCCCCATAACGAGACTCCTGTATTGTGAATGTAGATTAATAATTATATAATTATTAATGAACAACAAGACTTTATGGTGGTACTGGTAAGCGGTTTGGATGATAATCACATTAGCTGTAACTAACTGTACATGTAGTAATATTACTCGTGACTGGATGAGATAATCAGGGACGTGGATTAAATGTGTAATTAATTGATTATACATGCATGTATTATTGGGATTTTATGCAACTAAAGAGTTGCTAGGATACCATCTTTAATTTTCTTCATGTGCTGATAATTTAACACAAATAAGTACATGTAGGAGTTTGAATCAAGGCAAACATTTTATTGTACAAGAACCATAACTTGCTGACGCTAATGCAGTTCATAGTATCTGTAATTCTGGAGTTTTCGTATCAGTTTAGAAAATTCCACAGTCATGTGCCCTTCATAATAATTATAACCATAGTTTTTGATAAGTTTTGAAGCATGGGCCAAATTGGCTTAATAATGGTTAGTGTGTATGTCGTTTGGAATACATTTTGAGCCAATTAACAAAGAGTTAATGCTGTTAGTGACAATATAATCATAATTAACTGCGCCATATGACCCAAAGAGAGAACTGTGCAGTGCCAAAGAAGAAACTCTTTGAGCCAATGGTGCGTGGGCCATATGAGCTTATCAAAAACACTGTTTATAACACCCGTTCAAAATACAGCATTGTGTGGGGTAACGTGTTCTCAGTACATCTAGTTATTGTGATGTTTTGGTGAAAGTATTATGATAGTGTTATCATCCAGACCTACAAATAGTGAATGTATTCTATTATTACAGGTTATCACTTCAAGAAGATGAGAATCAGGTATTGAGGGAGACTCTCCAACTAACACGCCAACAAAGATTAGAAGACGGACGTCATTTCCATTCAATACTTGATGAAACTAGAAGACTGTTCTCTGAAGCCATACAGACTTTAAAAGATAGTACAAAGAAATGACATACTGAGGAATGGTTGTATCAAAGAAGAGTACATAGACAAATGAGTACATAGTTTTTGGGATAAGTGATGTATAATATTCTTAAATTCAATTGAATTTATACTCAATTATGTTGGCTGTAATAAACATTTTTTTTAAAATTCGAATATTACAAACTGTGAATACTATAAGCATAATTATATACAAGATGACAGGAATGGGACACCGAGTCTGTAAAACTTTTTGCCAAGCAATTAAATAAAGTGTTATAGCTAGCCACACTTCAACCAATCCATTTTTACATGCAGTGTAGTATTCTGCATGGTGTGTGGCTTACTGAAGTGTGTTATAATGACATAATTATAAAAATTAATAATTATTTATAATTCTAAAATTATAATGGCGGTATCTAGAGGGTGGGGATGCGTAATATGACCCCTCCCTAATGTTGATACAAAATTAAAAGAAATGGCTGTGGTCGTCAACAATCGGTCAAACGACTACACTTACACAAGACAATTTCAACACACACCTCAAGAACAAGAGCGTTTAAATAACGAACGAGCGAGGAATTTATTGAGAGAAACAAGTTTGCTGTATTTACAGCGACTAACATTACGATTTATTGATGAACGACGACCACCAGCTGTTTTTGAGAATGGTACGAAGTGTTGTTTTTGCATGTCTTGGATTTTTACTACGACTTATGAAACATGGTGTAATAGAAAATTTTTTACGGACTTTTACCACCGAGCAAGAGCCGAGGCGGTGAGCTTTTTGGGCATGTTTATTTTCTCACTTCTGAAGAACGGAATAAGAGACGCGTGGATTATCACAGAAATATTAGTAAGTACTCTTAGTGTATGTCTGTCTGTTGCCACTATCAGTAGTAGATTAGATATGCATACAGAGTTAGCTAGTGTGGAGTTGGTATTATCTATACTATTTTTTCTGTTGTCGCTCATGGATGTTGTTTTTGACTTCACTCGACGTTGGCAAAAATACTACAGGAATGTAAAAGCATGGTTTAAGAATTATTTACAACACACTGATCAAAGTCTAACCAATGATACTCAGGTTGTACTAGTGTCCAATGAGGAATTTGAAAACAATCAGATTGAAACCGAACCAGGTGATGGACAGATGCAAAATGTTGAGGATAATACCATAGTAGCTGAGGGAGCTGTAATTAATGAAGCTCAACATAGCAGTATAGAAGATGCATCACATGAACAACCAATTGAAGAAAATTTAAGTGAAAATAACACTACACCATCTGAAGAGATCAGTAATGCAAATGAGCTACAATCAAGTGAAGAACAGACCATAACACAAGAGAGACAACAATCCATAGCTCCTGAATTTTTCCTCAGATTCTCAGATCCAATTCGATCTATAGTGTCCGAGTTACTCATTTACCCACTTCTCATTGCATCCCTGTTTCAGTTTGTCACTGGCCGAGGATATGATCCATCGAATGCAATTGATGGTATTAGTTTAGCTTTATTTATCATCAATATCCTTTTCTTGATTGCTGGAGTATATTTGGTACGAATCGTTATACTGGTAACTTTTATACGAACAATTATAAAACTTAAAGCTCCTTTAGAATGTATTGGTCATCAAGTCAAATTAAGTACATTGCTAATGTCTCTTTGGACAGTACATATAATTTGGCAAATGATTACTCAAATACTTCTGATCATCTACATTGGTGTTCGAATTCATTATGAAAATTCAACAGAGATTGAGACATTGAATGTAAGTTGGCGATTATGGCTAGTGATTATTGGAGGATTTTTTCTACCTGTTATAGGAACATTGATATTCTTTTGTAATGTTTATTACTTGGTGCAGGACTTTAGTTTGAGTCTTTTTCTGGGTTTGTTAGGACTACTTCAGAAAAAAGCTTTTCCGGATGCAGTGTTTGAAAAAGACGGATTTGATGACAAAAAGAAACAAGAATTAGCAAGAAAATTGATTGAAGAAATCCACTATGAAGAAGTTTTAAAAGAGTATAAGAAGAACGAAACAAATCGTGATGATGAAATGTCATTAGAGCCACTTTTCATATCATATCGTAATCCTTTTACAGTTGCATCTTCTTTAGGTTTTACACTACTGCTTTGTGGTTACCTTTATTGTATGTTTGTTGTTCTACCACACATGGAAGCTGAGAGTACAGGCAACTCTATTGTAACTGCAGGTATATTTGCATTACTTGCAATATTGATATCTAATTGCTACACAATATCAATTGCTACATTTTGGGTTTCACCTCCGCTTTGGTATACTCTTTTTCTCATACCTTTCTTTATTTGCTCTTGCTGTTTACTGTATTGCTGCCTTTGTATTGGTAGTATGTAAATATAGATGACATGATGATAGACTAATGAGGACTGTTTTTTATGTAAATATTTAGGTTGTAGTTGTTGTTTATCTAAAGTTTATTAATTGTTATTGATGTAGTCCAATACTGAAAATTATTTTTGTCAATCCATAAGTAAGGTGCAAAACTTGTACACAAATATTTGTATACTAATTAATGATTACAAAAAAAATTTTTTTTTCAAAGACAAATCATTTTTTTTGTTGAATGAACTATCACAATGATTCTAGCACCATTCCAATTAGATTCAGAGTGAAATTCTGGTCTATAAGTATCAAAATGTATCCTCAGGTACTATGAATGAAATTTCATCTCAAATTGAACACCATTTTGAGTGTACGTATTATTACTTATATTTAAGCCACGAGGAATCGCATTGCACATGCACAATTGTGTGTGAAAGGAAAGTGCTAGTTGAACTCATAGGTATAATTAGTATTGTATGCAAACACACTCTTCAACTATCAATAATTGAAAAGCACTATATAGATACTGTGTGGTTTAATGATATAGCATATAGGCACAGCTATGAGGCAACATTCTGCAGCAGTCTTTTGAATTATTTATATTTGTTACTAAGAGTGTAATTCATTTGGGCAGTTGCTCTCTAAAATTTATGAAAGTGTATCAAAAAGTGTATGCAAAGGTTTATCACTTATAAAATAATAAATATACAAAATGATGGAAAGGCCGTGTATCTAAAGACTATATACTACAGAATGTTGTTATAATCATTTATAGCAAACACATTTTATCATGCATCATCTTTGATGGTCTGTATTAGTTTAGCAATGTACTATAAACCACTGCATGCATTTATGTTTAGATTTGTTTTTGTCTATTGAGCTTTAAACTGTTTGTATAATTGTAAACAGTATATATACTTATTACTACTACATAAAAGACTTTGTACTTAGTTACTATGAATATAAACTTTGAGCCACATTAGTTACTAATATTGATGTACACATGCATCATGACATTGCACATAATTGAATTTGATATTAATGGTATTCATTATAATGAGCCACTCCTTTCTTTATGTGGAACAAATATTGCTGTAAACGACACTAATTTCAGTCAGAAACTAATCACCCGGAGTATTTACAATGGCAGCAGCACGTATTGGGTTTGAAGTTGTGGATAATCTCCTTAGTCCTAAAGAGCAAATGAGTGTACAAGCAATGTGGAAACGTATTGGAAAACGTCTACATCAAACACCCGATACACTTCGTGACATCGAAAACAACCATCCACAAAATGATATAGAATGCCTCAAAGAGATGATTGAGAGATGGCTTAAACAACCTGAGGCTGATAAGGGTAAACTCAGATACCTTGTTAAAACATGTAAGTTAGTGATAATGTTTTTCACATTTAGTTAACCTTTTATGTACATGTATTGCATTTATAGTAACTGAGAAACCAAAGTTGGAAGAGTTGGTAAGCTCTGTGGAAGATTTGAAGGAGACAGAAATGCGAAAGCTTGCAAAAAATCTCAAGCTGGGTGATGGTTCTGTTCATTACAACATCAAATCTACACCAACTATGTTGCAGCAATGGTTGGATCACAGCAAAAATCCAACATGGGCTGAATTTACACTTGCAATGGACAAAGTTGGTAAGCACTGTATGCTATTCTGGTATATTTTTGATTATCATTGAGTGTGGGAAACCCCCATTGCAACATTTTGATATGCCATAGGAGCATCTTGTTACATATTATTTATCACTCCAGGGTTTGACATAGATATTGAAGAAATTGAAGCAATCACCTCTATGACTACATCTGAACAAAATTGTGAGTTAGCAATGCAAGCAATAAAAATAATAATTTAAATTTAATTTTCATTTAGCCGACTTGAGTCACTTCAAATCTGTAGAGAGGGATGATGATGATGATGACTTTGATGATGATGATGATGATGATGATGGTAAATGTATAATAATACATTTATTCATACTATTATAAATGTCTGTTTTTGTATTATTCAGAATGGATTTCAGAATTTCTTAAACAAGATGAGGAGGCAGTAAACGATACCTACTCAGAACCACTACCAGATATTATCACTGTACCAGAATCAGAGAGAGAATATACAGACTTATTTCAAAGGCTTTTTGTTGACGGAATCTCCATGAAGTCTGCAGTCTTGTCAGCCATACTTGAGTAAGTTTAGTAAATGAATAAATAAATTCACAGTTATAATTATGATATGAATATCAAAAAGCTTTTTTTCCAAACAAGGAATGCATGATACAATGTCCTTGTAGATAATATTGTTCCAAAATCAGCTAATATTATGCTTATACAGACTACTGTGCACTGCATGTAGTACATGATATGCTGTATTCTATTCTAAACAATATACATATTACATATAATGATGCATCTATGAAAAGTGATTTGTTTATTTTGTTAATTCAACCAATTGCATTGGTTACATGAAATTCATTTTATCAATATTCTGATAAACTAATTACTTCAGGTATAATTATGTCAATCTGATATTATATCTACTTTCTGGTTTCAGATTCAGATGAAAGTGATCATTTTCATTGCAAAAACAAAATTGTTAAAAAATAAAGTACAGTTGCAAGGATTTAACAATCATTCAGTTGGTTATTTAGAGATTGTTATGGATTAACACATGCTAATGCCACAGCTACTTTGTACTAATTAATAGTAATTATAATCAGAAGCAGTATAATTTTAGGGTGCTGTCTACTCGTATTTCAAGAATTTACTTATTTACCATATAAAGTAATTGTATCTGTCGTTGTTGGCCAACAAAAGTACATTTTTATACTTGGTGCACATAATGTCATAGTAACATCATGCATACAGCCACAAAATCCTGTATGACAAACTACATTAAAATTTATGCTATTCCTTGCAACTGTTTACTACCCAATAAATTGGCTATTTTAACAATTTAATTTTTGCTGTGTTCTCGGTAATTATGAATATCCTAAATGCAATTATTAATGATCATATATGCTGTGATCATCACAAGAAATGACATTATTAGTACACATATTACAATATTACACAAGACAAACATCACAAATGAATGATAACTAAATACTTTTTACTAGTTATTGTTAATGTATAATAATACTACTTTTTACTAGTATTATATATACATTAACTACAATTCCATAAATTGCATGAGTTTCAATACTATAATAGTTATCAATAATATCCTTCTGAGGTATATAGTTATTCTTATTCATTTATCTGTTGAGAAAAGGTATTTGTACTATATAGTTAATGAATAACAAATAATAACAAATAACAAAAAAAATTGTATATATATTACATATTATATATATATATAATTATATATATATATATATATATATATATATATATATGTATAGGTTATATCACAGCACGAGTGGCTGTGATATAACCAATACACTGTAAAAATTAAACGGTTATTTTAACCTTTATTTGGTTGCTGGAGTTTCAATGCTATATTATAAATATTATGCTTGTGAGGTATAAATTATTGTAATTCTCATACAATTATCTGTGGAGAACAATGTTATTTGTTGACAAATTCCACAACTTTGTACTTAAAAAATAGCAAATAGATTTTAAAAACATTTGTGTATATACATATATTATATATATATATATATATATATATATAGATATATATACACACAAATGTTTTAATTTGTTATTTGTTATTATAAGTTATATGTTATTATAAGTACAAAGTTGTGGAATTTGTCAAAAAATAACATTGTTCTCCACAAATAATTTATGAGAATTACAATAATTTATACCTCACAAGCATAATATTTATAATATAGCATTGAAACTCCAGCAACCAAATAAAGGTTAAAATAACCAGTTCATTTTTACAGTGTATACATCACGAAAGACAAAACCTTTGTTGATGTCTGATGCTTCTCCTACCTTTTTGTCGGCACTTTGGAGAAGGTAAGCGTTGTTTTCTTGTAGTCTGTTTCGACGGCAGGTGCTATATCTGACCGCAGTGCTATATTTTATATATATCCCTGTGGTTTACTTTGATGTTTCGCCGTATCGGGATATATATATAATTATATATATATATATATATCCCCATATGGCGAAACATCAAAGTAAACCACAGGTTTATAAATCACCCTGTGGTCAGATATAGCACCCTTTGGTCAGATATAAAACTTGCCGTTGAAACAGACTGCAAGAAAACAACGCTTACCTTCTCCAAAGTGCCGACAAAAAGGTAGGAGAAGCATCAGACATCAACAAAGGTTCTGATATAGCACTCGTAGGGTTTTATAATCTATACATATATATATATATATATATATAATATATAAATATACTTAACAGATAATTGAATAGGAATTATATATAGAACGGGTTATCTCATTTGGTTATATGAGTTTCAATTCCTCCTGAGACTATATAAATCAATGCTGGTTTTTTGTCTAACTAGGTAATGTTTACAAGAAGTAAATTATTTCATGTGATTTTGATCTATATTGACTAGTATATAAAGCACATGCACACATAATAAAGCGAACGGTAACAAAAGCAATACAATACATGTACTGACTTTTCAAATGTCTCTTGAGTACATCAGATGTTATTTGAAGTACAAATTGTGTACATAATTAAATTACTCTGGAATTAGCTAGTAACACCTGTTGTTTTCGCAGGAATTGGAATATTAATAATATACCAAAGGTTGTACCTAAAATACTATGCTATGTATATAGCTACATTTTATTAATATAATTATTTGTTTACCATATGCCTTGTAAATATTACCTAAGTGGGGAACAAATCAACATTGATTGAGGGTAATTGAATCTCTGGCCGGTAACCAAAGGAGGGCGAAATTATACCCTGCAAAAACAGTTTGGTTGTTTCAACCTATCAATTGCATTTCAAATATCCCATTATTGCTCAATTGAGGTGTTGAAGAGTAGGCCAGCTTAACTTTTAGTGTTGGAATGTTGTTCACAATGACATGTAAATTAGTCATGATTCACAGTTTACATGTCAGTACTTTCTCACTATAAGTTTACATAATTACTGACATTCTATTTGTCATGCTCCACTATTAATTTATTGTGAACAGAACATTTCAACACTAAAAATTAAAATTACAAACTGGCTTACCTTCCAACAGCTTAATACTGCAGTATGGTGTGAAAAGGCATATTATTAAATTCGCATGCAATTGAGGTAACCAACTGATTGGTTGAAGTAACCAAACTTTTTTTGCAGTGTAGCCAAGTCATTTTTACAGTATACTTCAAAACATGGAACAACATAATGAATTATGATTTTATGTTATAAATACATTATGACAAAACCGACAGGTGTAAAGTACTGCGCTGGTTTGAACAGTAACTAAAATACTGTAAAAAGTAATAGGTTATTTTAACCTCCAGTTGGTTACAGGAGTTTCAATGCAATAATATTTTCCTCCATGCTGATTTATTTTTCCTGCTAGTTAAGTCATGCACAGTTCATTTGATCTTGATCTATATATTGACTAATATAAACTATATGTCATAATAAGGCATATGGTAACAAACATAGTAATACAATGTAGCTATATATACAAAGCATAGTATTGTAGTACAACCTGTAGTATATTATTAGTATTCCAATTTTAACATCTGTGAAAAAAACAGCACGTGTACATATGTAATTATTATGGAAATTTATGCTTAACTCATTCCACACTACAAAATTTCATGTTAAAACAGTATCATACACAATTAATATATCTTCCTTCTGTGTTCTATCTGTTAGTGGATGCGAGAGCATACTCTTAATATTCGTTTATAGCTCTATTAATTATGAACATTTCACAAATAGCTTCCCACACTACTAGCTAATGAACCAAATGATTGTTTAGTGTGAACGATTTAGCGCATTTAGTAATTGAGTTAATTATAGTTCATGGCTGATTAATTAACTAGTGCATAGGGGAAAGTGTAGGACATTCCTCACAGTGAGCATCAAGAGCGCATGATGGAAGAAAGTAAGAGAGAAGGAGCGTGAAACTCCCACGTGTTAAATGCCGTTAATTAGATATTTCTGTTGCATTCCCACGCTAGCGGATATACTAGTTTTAGACACCACGTTTTACAGAATGGCTTTAAGAAGAAAGAAAAGTAGATTCGTCGTTAAAAATTGAGAAAACTTGCTACAAGATCTAGAAAAGGCTTCCCACAGCGATGTAGCAACAAAAGCAATCGATGGACTGCTTAGTGGAGTTCAATTACAATTCAGTCAATCGTGAAAGGATTTTGTTGAAAATCTACTAGCAATTTGACCTGCAAAGAATCATTGGAAAAGTGTTTACAGCTTTTGATGCTTCTAGTGATTACAAGGTACGTCTTTATCACATTAAACTCAATCTTGGCACTAATAGAAGTAGCTTCTAACAATCTATACTTCTCAGAACATTTAATAAAAGATTGAAGCTCGTCCAACAAATCTTGGACTCGCCTCTGGTTATAATGAATTTTTTAAGAGTTTCTCTCACTGGAGTAACTTGTTTAGTCTTTTGGTCTTTTTTATCGACGCCATGAACAGTTTCACGAGGTGTCTAAAAATAGTATATCCGCTAGCGTGAAAATGCAACAAAAATATCTAATTAACGGCATTCAATGCGTGGGAGTTTCATTCTCCTTCTCTCTTATGTTTTTCCATTATGCGCTCCTATGAGCATTTATTATTACACTTTTAGTAAACAATGCATATGCATAATTATTCCTTATCTGCTATAAATGAATGTCACGACTACAAATACTTATAGGGATGTGTACTCTAGGTAACATCATCCAACCAACAAAAATTGACATGTATTAGTCATTCATTCAGGAGCAATTTGAACACTGAAATTGCTAATGAAATCTATATAACCAGGTTGAATTAGCAAATCAATTTTTAGAGTGCAGAGTAGTAATAAATATTTACAATAAGTTGTGTTTATAATAGCAAATACCACGTGATGTACTCCACAGATGGAAATTTATGTTTAAAGTACATGTACATTGTATTTTTTTTACCATTCTTTATTATGGCATGTACTTTATAAACTAGTCAATATAGCAAAATCAAATTACTACTTGTAAACATTACCTAGCTATACAAGAAAGAAACGTGATTGATTTATATAGTCTCGAGAGGAATTGAAATTCATGTAACCAAATGTTAAAATAACCCATTTGTTTTTATAGTGCATAATTGCTTTAACTGTTGGTTTAGCTCACATATATAGTTTACTTATATGTATAATTATATGTTTAATTGTATTTACTATATGTACTATATTACATATGGTAACTAAGACTTTTGCATTCACAAGAAAATACTATATTATGTGTTACATTATCTATGCAAATAAAAAAGAATGGATGATAATATTATACATTACTAAGCAACAAAAAAATTGGAAACTTGTGTGTAGCAAGTCACGTTTTGCATTATATGTAAGATTAACATTAATTGTAATCTCTGATTACATTTAGGAACAACAATATTCAATCAGTTAGTTTGGGGTTCTCAAAAAACAAACCAGTTCTTCGAATATCATCATCGAAACAAGTCAATAGTACTCTTACTGATTCTGTTACTACACTACTTGGCAAATATATCAGTGAGCACCATAAATCACAATGTGACAAAAATGAAATAGAAAAAATGATAGAAATATCACAAGAGCATCCTATGCAAGTAGCAGAGTTTCAAGGTGGACTACCTGGAGGAGAATTCATAATGACATACGATCAACGGAATTGGCCAGGAACATGCACAGGACTATTATATGTCAAGATGGATATTACAATGGATGATATAACAAAGACGTATGATGCTCACGTTCCTATCCTACCATTTCACTGCGTTTTGCCAGCAGAAAATGAAAAGTTTCGGGGAAAACTACCAGATCTTACTCAGAAACCAGATATCACAGTTGAGTTGATTGATCAACAACATGTTGCAAAAGCTCCATTGTTGAAAGGAAAAGAAAGTAATCCTTATCTTATGCCCACTCTTTTGAAGGCAACGATCTTTCCGGAAAAAGCAACTGAAGAAATGCACTACATGGAAGAAAATGGAATGCATTATTGTCTGGTAGGGAAGCGTCTCAAAGGATTCTTAACAGGGAAAGCTGGTCTTATTCGAAAGACTGAAAATATGTATATACCAGTGCTTGTTAGCGAAATCAACATTCCACCCTCTGCAATCCCATTTCACACACATCCATGCACTCTTGATGTTGCAGCTTGTAAGTTTATCATCGACTATGAACGAGTTCGGGGATGTAGCTTTCAGGAGGCTTTTCAAACCATACCAGAGTTACATGAGTTTAACTACTTTGGACCTCCTTCGAAAATGGATGAAGTAAAAGGAAAAGTTGTAGTCATACAAGATGGTAAAGTCAAAACGTTGACCACTGATGATTTCGATATCGAATTTGCAATGTCCAAAAATGGAGACCGGTTAGTTTTCCCTTGTTTCCAATGGAAACGGGATGCTTCCGTAGATTTAGAGGTTAAATGTGGTTCTCCAGTATTTGTATTAGATGCTGTTTCCAAATCTCTTCATTTCCTTGGTGGTCTTTACAGTAGAGAAACAGCCTTTCATGCTGCATTTGCACTGAACATAATGAAACCAGCTATATGTCACCATTTAGCTACTAACATACTTGACAGGATGCAAGAAGATAAAGATGAAATGCAGAAAACCCTACAAAAATCAGGAAAACAATCTGAGTGTGAAAAGGCTATGAAAGAAATTAACGTACTCGACTGTTTAATGGATCATGTTTCCAAATACCAGAAAGGTCTCAATCGTCTACAAAAGAAACAAAAACTTATTAAAGGAAAGCCATTTAAGGTTACATTTCAGCAGCTGCTTGATCGTGGAGTACAGGGTAACATTTCATGTACATTTGAGTTCTGTACCGAACCACACTCACAAATATGAAACCGCACAAGGCTACACTGTACCGATCCATTTAGTGAAAGTAAAATTTGCCACAGTATATTTTAGTAATAGTTTTAATTTCATTTTTATTAAGTGTGATAGATGTATATAGATTCTACAATACACATGCACAAATAAAAAATGTAGTTCTAGAACTATAGAACTATAAACCTAGAGTTTTTAAAATTAGTTTATCATATTATCACATTATTCTATACTTTATAGAACTGTGCTTAGTGTACTGTATTTTGTTTATTTGCTATAAATATATTATATTTTTACTATCTGAACAACTATATGCATGCATGGGCTCCTAATGTATATTACATTATTATTAGGTACTATAAATGTAATTCTATATGCACTGTGCAATACAAATAATGATAGGAATTTGTAGATTTGTAGATGATACAAGACTGACTGTGTGTAAATACCAGTCAGTATTTATAAACCACAATTGAATTTAAGATAACAAGTCATGTACAACACATTTATTTTCCTGGGTCATCCAATGACAATTACATTATAGCGATTCCAACATTATTATATAACACTAATTTAAAAAAAATTAATTAAGTTAACCCTTGGAGGACTGATGTCACATATATGTGACATTTGACCCCTACACAGTTGGGAGTGTGTTCCTACCGTTACAAAGCACTCAAAAGTATTTGTAATTGGTGTCGGGATAAGCCCTTTAAAATGTTTTCAGACACCCTTTACCTTAAATATACACTATGGTGTCCCCCATTAATTGGGATTCGAAAGAGGCGCAGCTCCTCGCCGCCCACGCAATTTGGGAATTCAGTGGCCCCGCTCACGTAATCTGGTGGACATTTCTCTTGCTGTAAAACCCAATATCATGTAGCTGGTGCCAACATACAGCAGTGGGGTCATTTTGTTTGCTGTCAAGAGGGAGAACACTGCATTTGAAATAGTCTTACGAAGTGCTTGGAGACTTTTGAGTCTTGGTAAGGAAGTTGCTAGTAGCCTCTAATTTTGGAAATTGGGAGAATTTTGATAAAACTCTTTATTAATTAAGCTACGTTATACACTATATTAGGAGGGATTTAGGCAATTAATTTTGCTAAGTCCGGTAATTTATATATATAATATATATATAAATAATATAATAAATTACCGGACTTAGCAAAATTAATTGCCTAAGTCCGGTAATTTATATATATAATATATATAATATATATATAAATTACCGGACTTATATAGCAAAATTAATTGCCTAAATCCCTCCTAATATATATATATATATATATATATATATATATATATATATATATATATAATTATATATACGTAGATATTCATAGTTGAAACATATCGAAAAGCTAGAAATTAGCCGTAGAAGAACTTCTGCAATCTGCATACCCTGGAATGGCCAATGTAGTCTTCGATCTCTCTTTATTATTTGGTCCACTATTTTCCGGCAGCCACTCCCCTAATAATTAATTAATTAATACACGTGTTAGAATACTAGTGCGCGAGGTATGTGTTCTGGTTCTTGTATATTTTAGATTATCCCTTGAGTGTGGGAAACTTCCACTGCAATATTTTCATATGCCATAAACATCTTGTTACATATTATGTATCACTCCAGGGTTTGACATAGATATTGAAGCAATCACCTCAATGACTACCTCTGAACATAAATGTGAGTTAGCAATGCAAGATAATAATTTTAATTTATTTCATATAGCCGACTTGAGTCACTTCAAATGTGCAGAGTGATGATGATGATGATGATGATGATGGTAAATGTATAATAATACATTTACTCATACTATTTATAAATGTCTGTTTTTGTATTATTCAGAATGGATTTCAGAATTTCTCGAACAAGATAAGGAGATAGTAAACGATACCTACTCAGAACCACTACCAGATATTATCACTGTATCAGAACCAGAGAGAGAATATACAGACTTATTTCAAAGGCTTTTTGTTGACGGAATCTCCATGAAGCCTGCAGTCTTGTCTGCCATATTTGAGTAAGTTTAGTAAATAACAGTTATAATTATGGATATGGATATGAATATCATAATGTATTTTTTTTTACCAAGTGAGAAATTTCATATTATAACAGTTAATTCACAATTATATCAATAACATCCCTTTACAACTTGTGGTGTAAGCTAACCATAGGTCAGGTCTACTTGTTATATCATTATAATTTTGTTGTGTTAAATATAAAGTATGCTCATTATCCTAGTGCTAATTGATAGTTATGTATTAATTAACCCTTAGAGGACTGATGTCACATATATGTGACATTTCACCCCTACGTGGTTAGGAGTGTGTTCCTAGCATTACGAAGCACTCCAAATGCTTGTAATTGGTGTCAGGCACAAGCCCATGAAAATGTTGATGGTTTTTCGGCCGCCCTTTGGCCTAAATAATGAGTATGGGAGGAATTTTAAAGGGGTGTCCCCCCGTTAATGGGGGTTTGAAGGGGGGCACAGCCCCCTTACAGCCCACGTGCTCTGGTGGGTACCTGAGGCATTTCCCTTGCTGTAAAACCTGAAATCATGGGTGTAGCTGGTGCCAACTTCAGTGGGTCATTTTGTTTGCCCGAGTTCCAGTCAAAAGAGGGAGAACACTGCATTTGATTTAATTCTACGAAGCGCTTGGGGACTTTTGAGTCCCGGTAAGCAAGTTGGTGTAAGTAGTGCTCCATGTAGGAAAAGGAGCCAAGTTTGGAGTAGAGAAAGTGAACGGGGGCCAAAATATATGCAATAGAGTCGCCAGTTTTGGTAAAGGGAAGAATTTTGAAAAACAAGCTCAGTCCTCTATAAGGGTTAATGTATACAATTAGCACTATGATGATGAGCATACTTTATATTTAACACAACAGATATATATATAACAAGTAGACCTGACCTATGGTTAGTTTACACCACACATACTACTGTGCATAGTATCATATGGTGTATATAATCCAATATAATTATATATCTCCAAAAAGTGATTTGTTAATACGACCAATTGTATTGTTTACACGATTTTGTTACTGAACTAGTGATATACCAATAAGAGATTTTATAAATATTCCAACAAACCGATGATTACTTTAGATATGTACTGATACCAACCTGATATTATATCTACTTACTGGTTTCTGATTCTTTCAATGAAAGTGAGCAATAATTATGAACATCTTCTATGTTATCATCACAAGAAATGACATTATTAGTACACATATTACAATATTACACAAGACAAATGAATGAAATACTGGATATACTTTTTACTAGTATTGCTTTAACTACATTTACATAACATAAACAGCTATTTGCAACTGTGTCACTGTAAAAATGAACCTGTTATTTTAGTCCTCATTTGGTTACATGCCTTCTGAGCTATATTATCAATATTTATTATCTGTGGAGAAAACTTATTTGTACTTAATAACAAATAATAGTAACGAATAACAAATACAATAAATAAATTTTTTGAAAACATTTTTGTATATAAAATATATATATTTACATGTTATATAATTATAATTATATACTTAACAGATAATTGAATAGGAACTATATTTGTTGTAATAATAGTCATAGAGGCTACTAACGATCAATTAGAAAGCAAAAAAAACCAATCAACAAAGATCAGTAGTATCAGTAGAAATAGAAGGTACAATTTCAAAGCAACTCTTCATCTTCAAAGCTAATAACTGTAGCTGATTTCTTCTCAGCACCCACACATTTTGAATGTAAATCACTACAGACAGTGTATATTGTCTTACGTAGCTCACAAAAGCGAACATCAGGAAATTGTGAACAACACCATTGCTATGGCCTATGAACTATCCTCCACAACCCACACAAAAGAGTATATATACTCTTAGGAGGATAAGGCTTTCCAGACGCCTTTCATCATGTTTCATGTTTCCATTACATAGTGCTTGCATAGCAATTTTTCATCCAAGCAAATCAGTAAAATTATTGGCAGCCCATTCGTTATTGCATTTGGTATTATCAGGGACAAGACCTTGGGCAGCTAGTTCCATTTCTTCTTGACTGACAGGATTGGGAATCTTGACACATTAACAGCACATTTTTGTAAAGGTGAAGTTTTCTGCTTTCTAAGAAATAAAGATGGTCGTCGTTTCTTTGCAGGGGGAGGATAGTCTTCTAAATTCTCCTTTCCATTCATTATGAAAAGCATCATTATGAAAGCATCCAACACAATACAACAATTAAAGCATGGTTCAGTCATGTAATATTAGATTTATCTGTACTTGTTTCCGGTTTCACCCACTTCAAATAGACCACTCACCCGAACTAATACATGTACCTCTTACTTATACTAGTCAATATAGACAAAAATCAAAAGAAGCTAGTACTTGTAAATATTACCTAACTGGAGAACAAATCAACATTCATTTAATCTCAGGAGGATAATTGAAACTTTGGTAACCAATGGAGGGAGGGCAAAATTATCCAAGTCATTTTTACAGTATAGTTCCAAAACATGGAACAATAATATTATAATTAATGATGATTTTATGTTATAATAATACATTAAAATTATGAAGAAACCAACATGTGTAAATCAATGAGTGTGCTAGTTGCAACAGTAACTAGTATATTATTGTACATAGTTTACTTGTGTTTAACAAGAAATATGTGTCTGATTTCATTTAGGAACAAAAATATTAAATCAGTTAGTTTGGGGTTCTCAAATAACAAACCAATTCTTCGAATATCATCATCAAAACAAGTGAACAATACTCTTACTGATTCTGTTACTACTCTACTTGGCAAATATATCAGTGAGCACCATAAATCACAATGTGACAAAAATGAAATAGAAAAAATGATAAAAATATCACTAGAGCATCCTATGCAAGTAGCAGAGTTTCAAGGTGGAATACCAGGAGGAGAATTCATAATGACATAATGATCAACAGAATTGACCGGGAGCATGCACAGGACTATTATAATTGTCAAAGGAACATTACAATTGACTGTATATAGGATAGAATTAATAAATATTATGATGCACAATCTATTTCATTGCTTTTATCAACTGGAAGTAAAACCTATCACAAACTGTACAGTGTTGTAATGATTAACTATAACCAAATCCCTTTAGTAAGCCATTGTGATTTAGTATAACAGTTATAAGTCTACTGTATTAACTACAACAAACTAAAATGAAAATTGACCAATAATGAGCACATACATGTAGTTAGTGAACTATTATAAAACTCATTTAGTAAGTCTAATAACTATTCATACAAGATAGCCAGTTTGGAAACATAGCAGGCCTTTGTTATCGATTCATGATTATTGTTTCTAATAAGTCTTTGTAATCACGATATAGGTATAAATATCTATAGTAGCTGTGTTAATTTAATAAAAACTGAATGTTGTTTATAAGAATGGAACGAATTTATACCAGAATGTATAATTCAATACAGCATAAATGCATAATATAGCCTAACAATACAAAGTTAATGAAACAGTAACTGTGAGTTATAAAAAATTGTCATAACTTTAGAACCAAAAGGTTTTAGAATTCCTACGTTATTTTTTTCCTTGTATAATTTGAAGTCTACCAGTACTCCATTTGAAATGTTAATGTTTTTATTTTTCCAGAAAAATTGCGAACACACAGACAAAACGATTATCGTACCCTTCCACCTACGCTACACGGCAAGTTTCCCCTACAGTATATTATAGAAAAGCATATACTTGTTTTCAACCTACACAGTTATATAAACATTTATTCTATTTACTCAATTAAACTTTGTATTAAGAGAATAAACACATTTTAATTGAATCTTAAGCCAAAGATAACAGCAAACAGGATGAAAGTATAGGATGTCATATCTTGTTAGTTGATTTAATATAGACTATGATCCTTTACTACGTAATATGCCACTCCTTTCTCCTTATATGGAGCTTTATCTGACAGACGATATTGACATAAACTTCATTTTGAATCAGGCAAGTGCACATGATGGCTGCAGGATTTGCAGTTTTGGATAATCTAGTTATTCCAGATATTCGAATGAGTATACAAGCATTATGGAAACCTCTTGGAAGACGGCTGAAACAAACTGATTATACTCTATGTGACATTGAAATTAAACATCCACAAAATGATGAAGAATGCTTCAGAGAGATGATTGAGAGATGGTTTGAAGAACCTGAGGCTGATGAAGATATACTTAAATACCTTGTTAAAATTTGTAAGTTACTGATAGAATTGTATTCACACTTTGCCAATTTCTTACTGATTTACATTATATAGTAACTGAGAAACCAAAGCTGGAAGAGTTGCTAAGCTCTGTGGAAGATCTGGAAGAGACAGAAATTCGAAAGCTTGCAAAAAATCTCAAGCTGGCTGATGGAAGTTTTGTTCACTACAACATCAAATCTACACCCCAAATCAGAATGAAATCTATGTTGCAGCAATGGTTGGATCACAGCAAAAATCCAACATGGGCTGAATTTACACATGCAATGGATAAAATTGGTGAGCTCCAGAATATCACCGATGTATGTGAGAATTACTCGATCAAACCATGCATGAAGCATTCCTTAGCATGGATCGCCATGGTAACATTTGAAGTGTCACAAGAGTATATCAGTAGCAGTAGGATGTAATATATAAACATTGTTAGGATGTGTGTATGTCGGGTATTCCAGCTGTTGTGAAAGAGGTTTAAGTAGATATAACCCAAGGCCCATAGGACTGAGGTAAACCTCCCTTTCCATAATTATAGTATATACCATTGCAACCTTTTGATGTGGTTAGGTGTATATTTTGCATATACGCCTCTTCAAAAATTCAATTGTTAAATCATATAGTATATATTATACAAACCATGTTTGGTTAGTATATATACCAGATGATGGGTTTACCCCTAAGTGAGGTTCTATATTCAGACAAAATTACTATGAAAGTTGATCTTGCACCTGTATATGTTTTGGGCTCAACATAGTATGAATCCACCTGTACATGTTTTGGGCTCAACATAGTATGAATCCTACTTACCATTATATATAATTATCAATAGATTAAACATTGATTGATTTGCTATAATATCACTCCAGGTTTTGATATAACGATTGAAGAAATTGAAGCAATCACCTCTACCTCTGAAAATAATCGTGAGTGAGCAGGTAGTATAAGATGTAAAATATTATTTATTTCACTTCATAGCTGAAAACACGAATGACTTGAGTTGCTTTGAATTCACAAAGCATGATGATGATTTTGATGATAATGATGGTAAATTTATAATTACAATTATAATAATACATGAGATGAAACCTTATACACATAATAATTACCATTTACATGTATTTCATGCTATTTATAAATGTCTGTTTTTATTATTCAGAATGGATTACAGAATTTCTTAAACAAGATGAGAAGGATATCTACTCAGAACCACTACCAGATATTATCACTGTACCAGAATTAGATAAAGAATATACATACTTATTTCAAAGGCTTTTTGTTGATGGAATTTCCTTAAAGCATGCAGTCCTGTCAGCCATATTTGAGTAAGTTTAGTAAATAAAATTAATGAATAAATGGCTACATGCATCTTTTTGCCAAATAAGGAATACCATGCTTGTATATTTAACAGAAAAAAAAACAACTTTACATTAAATTACTAATAATACATGATAGTGTGCAAAAAAATACTAAAACTTAGTTTGAATGACATTTCGCTATTCAAACATAACTATTGACCTACACTATCATGGTATCAAAATGTGGAATATACAGGCATATCTGAATAGTCCCACTATTAGTTCAATATATTGTAAGCAGGTATTATCCCTAAATCACAATATTTCTTATAAAATAGAATTTGATACATTTTTGCCAGCATGATTTTTTCTGCGCTTCACTAAATGAATATGCGAATGCTGTCTACACTCATAATTATTATGTGTAATAGATATACCTACTTAGGTACTGTTGTATGTTATGTACATTTGTATATATACTCTTCCTCCTTCATTACTATGTACGGAGAATGGGTGGAATATCTGTGGTTTAAAAAGGCAAATTAAGTTAATGAGTTTATTTCTGTTTCAGCTTTTAACATGAGCTATTTTGAATGTAATCGTTGTGAAAAAAGAAATACAAAAATTAGAAATTTTTGGTTTTTCAATTCCAGTATTTGAGTAACTATAAATTACAATGAACTTTCAGATGCATTTGTGAAGTTTTCTGAGTAAGTAGTGAGACTAAAATTCAAGGGTTTGAGCTTATCAAAATCTTTCTAAGATCCGTTTCTAAATTCCCCGACAATAGACATGGTAACCTGTATATCATGATTTACACTCAATAACATTAATATTTGCAACAAAGTGTTTTCACTAAGGAACATGGTTGATTGAGTATGCAAACCAGTTCAAATATTAGTTGTTAACTAAACGTTTGTTTTCTAGCATTAAAAATAATCTCTCACTTCATTTCATTTATATTAGGAATAAAAATATTAAATCAGTTAGTTTGGGGTTCTCAAAGAACAAACCAGTTCTTCGAATATCATCATCCACACAAGTCAACAGTGCTCTTACTGATTCTGTTACTACTCTACTCACCAAATATATTAGTGAACACCATAAATCACAATGTGACAAAAACGAAATAGAAAAAATGATAGAAATATCACAAGAGCATCCAATGCAAGTAGCAGAGTTTCAAGGTGGACTAGCTGGAGGAGAGTTCATAATGACATACGATCAACGGAATTGGCCAGGAACATGCACAGGACTCTTATATGTCAAGATGGACATTACAATGGAAGGTATAACAAAGAAGTATGATGCTCATGTTCCTATCCTACCATTTCATTGCGTTTTGCCATCGGAGAATGAAAACTTTCGGGGAAAACTACCAGATCTTACTCAGAAACCAGATATCACAGTTGAATTGATTGATCAACAACATGTTGCAGAAGCTCCATTGTTGAAAGGAAAAGAAAGTAGACCTCATCTTATGCCAACCCTTTTGAAGGCAACGATCTTTCCGGAAAAAGCCACTCATGAAATGCATGTCATGGAAGAAAATGGAATGGAATATTGTCTGGTAGGGAAGCATCTCAAAGGATTCTTAACAGGTAAAGCTGGTCTTATTCGAAAGACTGAAAATAAGTATGTACCAATGCTTGTTAGCAGTGAGATCGAAATCAACATTCCACCCTCTGCAATCCAATTTCATACACATCCATGCACTCTTGATGTTGCAGCTTGTAAGTTTATCATCGACTATGAACAAGTTCAGGGGTGTAGCTTTCAGGAAACTTTTAAAACCGTACCAGAGTTACATGAGTTTAATTACTTTGGACCTCCTTCGAAAATGGATGAAGCAAAAGGTAAAGTTGTAGTCATACAAGATGGTAAAATAGAAACATTGTCCAATAACCTTTTCAAAATTGAAATTTCCGTGGTCAAAGATGGAGAATTGTTAGTTTTTCCTTGCTTTCAATGGAAACGGGATGCTTCCGTAGATTTAGTGGTTAAATGTGGTTCTCCAGTATTTGTATTAGATGCTGTTTCCAAATCGCTTCATTTCCTTGGTGGTCTTTACAGTAGAGAAACAGCCTTTCATGCTGCATTTGCACTGAACATAATGAAACCAGCCATATGTAACCATTTAGCTACTCAAATAATTGCAGCAATGAAGGTAGAAGAAAGAGATAAATTGGAAATCCTTCAAAAATCACGAAAAGAGTCTGTGCGTAAATTGAAAGCAAAGGAAATCGATTCAGTCAGATGTTTAATAGAGCATGTTTCAAAATACAAGAAACGTCTTGATCGGTTACAGAAACGACAAGTAATTATGAATCAACAGACATTTACATTCACTTTTGAACAGCTACTCAATCGTGGAATAGATGGTAACATCACTTGTACATTCGAGTTATGTACCAAACCGCATTAATAGCAAATATGAAACTGAGACTTTAATAATAATGAACTTGTTGCTGTTACTGGAATATAGTGATTCCTATAGTGTGAATTGTTTATATTGGTAATTATAGTAATAATAATTTATGAATTTTATATGTTTTGTCTGTTATTGCTAATCTGAGGCCTTTCCATCCCTCCTGTTACAAAGTTACAAATGCAATATACTTGTTATGGCACATAGGGCCATCCCTATACAAGTATACTAATCAATATATATATACAGTGGAGGCCCTCTATTACGGACAACATTGGGACAAATATAAGTGTCCTGATTACAGGGGTGTCCTCATTTCAGGGGTGAAAGTATATTATAAAGCAACATTTGTAAGTGTCCTTAATACAGGGGTGTCCTCATTTCAGGGTATTCTTGTGTCACTTACGCAAGTATGTGTAGTTAAGTAAGAAAGTTGCATCATTCCGGGTGGCTCTGTCAATTAATAGGCATGGCACATAAACAAACGTGTGCTGAGCTACATACCAGCATAAAGATTTAGACGAATGTAAAACTGCAACTAATACTAATAAATGTTTATATAGCAGAGAAACAGTATAAAGATGATGCAAGAGTCTTCATAATACGTTGTTGAGTTTCAGACATGAGGAAGTCAATGTTAGTGCTGCCACGATATAGAAAATTTTATATCGTATGTCGTGACTGTTTATATCGCGATATATCGCATATCATGATATAATTTAATTAATTATTCATTTATATTAATAATAATTAAATGTTTGACCGAAAGTTACAGTTATGTTATTTTTTGTCCTCTGCTCTTAAAACTCTACCTTTTAGATACAACTATAAACTAAAATAAAGTAAGAAAATCTTTAAATTTCTAAGGCTAGATTCCTACCTCGGTAGTCATCTTGCTCATGGGGGACGCCCACTTTTCAGGAAGTCAAAGGCTCTTTTGCTTTCCATGTTCCAGAATTAAGCTTGTTATTGTTTTAGAAACCTGCAGACACCTTTAAGCTTGCAGAAAATCAACATAGATACCTTCTTTCCAGGTGCATGCAAGAAAAAGATTTTAACTAGTTCAAACATGACACTGTTTTTTTCAACTGCGCATGCGTATACCATATCGATATAAAAAAATGTTATATCACATCGTATCGTGGCTTATTATATCGTGATAGCACTAGAAGTCATTATTTAGAATCTTGAAGGAGTACATCAGTTTCTGTGAACTTAGATTGCAGTTACACTTATTTTTTCAAGCCCCCAGTTTTTGAGTACACAGAAAGGTAAAGATACTGACTAAGTGCCATCAGCAATGATTGATGCATACTCATTGCGAAGCTGGAATCTTTTTTCTTGTTATTATGGCCCGTAGGGCCATCCCTATGATTGCTTTCCCACGGGTTCGATGTATGTTTATATATATATATATATATATATATATGTTTGTGTCGCGTTGTATACTTAGTTGAGGAAGTTACATCATTCCCGGGGGGCTCGGTCAATTAATGGGCGTGGCGCGTAAAAGAACGCGCGATCAAGGTCTACACACCATCAGAAAGAAAGCTGTGTAGCTTACGTAGAAACTGGAACTAATAGCTAGCTATTCTGCCTGACATATATTCCTAAAGTTCTACAAGGTCCTTTGAAAGGTCAGGAGAGTAGATAATCAAAATAATAACTATAATAAGCTGTTGTCTTTCATGCTTGATAGTCAGCCATGATTACTGAATGCTGGACACCACAAAGCAGTCATAGGGATACTTTTATAAATTTGTAAAGCAATCATAGGGATGTTTTTTTTTTCTCTATATACACTTGTTCTTATAAAAATTATTAAACATTCAGTCGTAAGGGTGTATGAGAAGAGATAGGTGGGTAAGGTAGTACACATACCCATGGCCAGATCAGTTTTGTATATCTGATGTGATTTCAATTATATATGGGTGACTTTCCACGCAAAAACCATCTTCTTTAATTTTCAGGTTCTACCAAACACTTCAGATCAACTATTTATTTTTTCAGCTATCTTGTACAAGAAGCTAACAATATTTAGTACTCAGGTGGGACAACACCTTGTCCTTAAATATTGAAAGTTTAATTTGTTTTCTTACAAGATGGCTGAAAAACAATCGATACAACAAGTCATTTAGGAAAAAAATTGAAAATCATAAAGTATTATGATAATTATAGTATAATTAATAAGTTTAAAATCCCAAAGTAGTACTTTGTAATAATGGATTCATAACTTCATATCATACAAAGCCATGTACATGTACATGTACATGTACATGTACCTCAAAATACCTGAAATTCTTTCTCACTCTCATTGAGATAATTCAGACAAGCCAGCTGAAAAACTATTTTCTGAGAGGAATTAACCGATGCAGGAGGATCTCAAACTGAAAGAAAGGACAATGGGGATTTTAAAAATATATAATAATTACTAGAAAGAAATGTATTACTTATTTCCTCTTATTTGCATTTGTCAGAAGATACATACACCTCATAACAACTTTGATAGTCAACCCTATACACTGAACTGTATAGTACCAGATTCAGCAGCACTACAAACCGTAATTATGTATACCACTGCATGAAATGATGAAACAGCTTATATGTGCTTTGTGTATTTACTTATGATATGTATATAATTATATGTCAACATTGTTCTGAAATGGTTGTCTATTTGTATACATCTTTGAATATGCACATTAGTGAGAATGGAAGTTCCTTAAAAGTTTTATGTACATGTATTTAGGATTATAAGGCACCTCTAATAATGTGACATGTAAGTATTGTGATGAAGGAAGACAATGAAATTTAGTAACTGCTCTACAGCTCTAGCTCTTAAAAATTAATGGAGAAACACAGGATATTTTGATGAAAATTAGAAAAATTAGAAAAATCAGATGACCTGCCAGATCACATGATAATGATACTTACCTAATGCCAGATCACATGATAATGATACTAACCTAATGCCAGATCACATGATAATGATACCAACCTAATAACAGATCACATATTAATGATACTAACCTAATGCAAGCTCACATGATAACCTAATGGACACTTTTGTCCAATAGGAGATAGTCTACAGCTGCTGTGCTGTATAAAAAAATAAACAATATAATAAATTATTAACAAAAAAGTATTAATTTTATTTATTTTAATAGAGATCAAAGCATCTGTGAATATAATGAAGGTTCCATAACTCTACGTATTTACAAGACTTCTTCTCCAATAAGGAAGAAAGATCAATGATGACTATTAAGATGAAAACTCATTTATACAAAATAATACATGTACACACAATGTATAGTTCTAATATTGCTTGTATCGCTTGTTATTCCAAACATAGGCAGTGGAAGCAGTGGGGCTAGGGATACAAAATAATACAAGGTATAGTTCTAATATTGCTTGTATCGCTTGTCGTTCTGAAAATAGGCAGCGGAAGCAGAGGGGCTAGGGTACAGCCTTCCCTAGTTGTTTATCAAGGGAGCTTAGCCTCTTGGTATAACATTTGGTACTTTAAATAACCTGACATTTAAGAGAAAACAAACTGAGCAGCACAAAGTCAGATAAATTAGCAGCGCAAAAACATTTTACTTATTTGGAACAGACTGCCGCTAGAGATGTAAGCAAGTCCACACCTCTTATGAATAATTAATAAGCTGGAAGGTTTTTGATACACTTCAGTTGCTCTCTTGCATTTGATCTGCATCTATGATTCCACATATTCCAACTAGTGGTATAATTAATTTGCATTTGAGATTACACGATACGATTGTGGATGTGGCAATGTCTCATTATTATATACCGTTCCGTAATGTAGTACCTGCGTCGCGAGACATGATCGGTGATTATAAGCCATTCAATGTAGTGCCTGTGTCACAAGACATGATCGGTGAATATAAGCCATTCAATGTAGTACCTGTGTCACAAGACATGATTGGTGAATATAAGCCATTCAATGTAGTTCCTGTGTCACAAGACATGATCAGTGAATATAAGCCATTCAATGTAGTACCTGTGTCACAAGACATGATTGGTGACTATAAAAATCCCCACATCAAGATGACGTTTACAAACAGGAGGGCAAAGGCAATTTACTTTAAACTCATACAAACTAGAGGATTTTATAAAACCATCGGTACTCATTTCATTTCGCTACCTGCAATCATGCAGATGAAATGTACAATCTCATCAATCAAAGAGGGAATCTTTCAGTTGAAGCTTCACCTACATTATATACAGAAAATTTGCGAAATGTAAGTGGTACTGAAGACGCAGGACAACCTAATTTTCAGACACTGACAGAAATGGCTCAGAAGCAACAGAACAAAACTAAACTTCTTCCAGTGGAAGCAACAGAACAAAACTAAGCTTCTTCTAGTGGAAAATATTAGATACTAGACAGCCAGCTGTACTGCATTATCTTATCCCAAACTTCAATCAATACAGGAATAGATTCTATATCACCATCCATGAAAATTATCAGCTTCAAAGAGTACCAGCTACCAGTACTGAATATATGATTGAAGATATACAAGACATGATGCTTGCTTCCAGTAAAATTGATATAAAAATCACACACACAAGTACCATATTCTAAAATCTAATTTTAGGTGTCCTATCACTTTACAGAGAGGTGCATGACTGCTTACAATAGCAAAAGAGATCAGTATTCAATGCTTGTAAATTTACTACAGATTTTACAAATGAAATACAGTATATATACTGTTTGAAGCAGTCATTGGAGTTTCCAGAAATCTGACAAATTGCGACAATTATACAACTACATTGTATTTAATAAATTTCTCTTCACTTTCATTGATAGGCCTGTTTTTCAAATCAGCTTCAAAACGTGTGGCTAAATCAGGTAGGTGTGGCCATCAATATTATTGACAGAAGCATTCCTACGGATTTTGACAGTGGTAAATATACTATTCATTCCTGAAGTAATGTTTGTTCCACTGTCTATAGTGGCAAAAATGACTGTTTACAGTAGCAGCTTCTAGTAATTAAGTACTTCTTCTATTGCCTCCACAATATTTTCTCCAAAAAGAGTTTTTTTTTATAAAAATAGCTTTGCAGATTGAATTCTTTACTAACTGTTATAGCAGAACTTTCTTGCCTTGTAGCAGCAACATCTCGTCAACTGGTTACACAGTATAGCTCAATATCCATTTAACAATATCGTAATAATTGGTTGCAATTTTATTTTTTGGTCAACTGCATAATTGAAGATTATGGGATTGTATTTAAATTTTTCCACTGCTCCCATCTATAGCTACAGTGAAATGTCAGGTTCATAGCTCTAACTGATCTTCACATGTCTGTTGTAATGCCATTGCATTCCCCTTACAATATTTAGACTTCAAGAATGTAGTAAGTTGAGATGGCTTGAGGTCTGGTAGTATATACGTACTTTGCCTCAAAGACACTAATCATGTGACAGAACCCAGGATCATTTGCAACGGAAGCAAGTATTTAGCTAAGACGTAGAGCATTGCCAAACTAACTGATTCAAATCCATATAAGATTAAAATATTTATGGGATCTGTGGAATGAGTCTTATGATGCACGCAAGTTGACTCAACCATGCATTAATTTATAATACCTCATGAATAATTAATAGAAATGTTCTCCACGCAATTCACAAGTGAATTTTTTGCCCTGGCACTACTGAATCTCTGCATACATCTATGTGAAACATTTGAGCTCACATCGTATTTGTGAATAGTCACAAACTACTCTGATACTATTGATACTTAGGGACAGTCAGGGCAAGTAGTTATATTATAATTACATGCATATAACATAAGGCTGTGTTTAGAGTCCCAGTACAAGTACTTGTAATTTATACCTTAAAGTGCTGGTTTGTGGGTGTGGTCAACAAACCATAGGGTCTCTTGTCATTGCAGCTAAAAACCTGAACAAAGTTGTTGTAGTAGTCCTTATCATGCCGGCCATCGTCATGGAAATGCTCCTTTTATTTACCAGCCCTTCTACTGCCATTGTGGGCTCACTTCCTGGGTTTTTACTAATATTCATTTCACCGTGTCCATGAACTGGCACTTTGAGCTATAAATTATGAGTACTGGTGCTGTTGCTCTGGGCACTGCCTGTATATATATATATATATAAAACATGATAATATACGTTTATGTCCCCAAGACCCTCCTTTTAGTTCCAAGGTGGTTTGTTACAAGGAATTACTTATTAAAACCACAAAGGTACCCATTCTTCATTCATGACTAACTCATTGGCTGGAAGTTGTACATGTACATCCCAGGCAGTGCAGTAAAAATCTCAGAGGTAGGGTGTAGTTTTGTATTTATAGTACATGTACACAACCAAAGTATATACTTCCTTCCAATAAGTTATCCTCATCAATTCTTTACAGAACTGAGGCAGTAAACACATCATCAATATCCCGTAGTAAGGTTTACAACTTTACATGCACACAAAAAGGTAGGGCATCTCCCAGAAAAAAGTCAATATATAATGTTTTTTTTAATACAAGCTTACCAGCTAACTCACACAAGAACACAACCCAGCAGCACGTGCATCCACGTTGTGGGTGTGGCTGAGAAGCACGTGTACCCACGTGGGTACTATGTGTACCCAACCTCACTCCGCATAATTACCAGTACATGACACAATGTAGCACATCTTTATAATTATTAATTATACATGCATTGATTTCACTATTACAAGATTGAAGTGAACAGGTAAATACCAAGTGGCATGATGATATAATTATAATATTTAAAACAAAAATTATGATTGCTAAACAATCAACTTTATACATGAATAAAGTAATATAATATTTACAGTATAACAGGCCTAAGATGTACAAATAATACTATAATAATAATACCATCCATGACTGAGAGGATTATACTTATTGTTTTCCAGTTACTATTACCGAGTTCGAATTTCGTTGTTTTTCTTGTATAGCTTCAATCATATATTCAGTACTGGTAACTGCTGGTACTCCTTGAAGACAATTTTCATGGATAGTTATATAGAATCTATTCCTGTATTGATTCAGGTTTGGTATCAGATAATGCAGTACATGTACAGCTGATTGTCCAGTATCTTGAATTGGAAATTTATGCTGCTCCATAACCTAAGACAGCTAAAGTGTGTTTCGGGAACAGAGAGATTTTCACAAAATTACACAGCTGGAAAAAGCCAGTGGAAATACTGCAATTTGCTAATCAAAGCTTCTATTACCATGTGACACGAGTAGTTTGATTGGCTCTATAAAAAAACTCGTATGTACACGGAGTACATACGGACCAGTCCACGAAAAATAACACATACGTTATAACACAGAAAAAGGTGGGCGGGATCACCTGACATCCGGCCTAGATATCCCCCCCTCCTCACAAATACTGGGCCAGTTCATTATTCCCCTTAGGTGAAGGACCCGCCGATTCTGCATTTAGGATTTTGTTTCTATGTAAGTCATACTAATATTGTCTGATCCGAGGCATGATTGCTGTATGATCATATTATTATTACTGATAGTATCTTCTATTTCTTTATCAAATTGGATATGAGTATATATATATATATATATATATATATATATTATATACATTTCCAGATCAATTACCATATATACTAGAACATTTTAAGAGAAAGGAGAAATGGAACTGTATTAGAGGTATGTCCTTATATCTGTTTGTTGTTCACATTTTTTCTTATATTTTAAAATCTGTTATCAGAGAATACGATAGTACTCTCTGTAGGGATGGCACCGAAAAAATTGCCGCCCATACATTTCAATTGCAGCTGAAATCTCTGGTAATATATACAGATATGTTTTCATACACACATACCTATTCATATCTAGTGTTTTTATGACTAACAACATCTTCTAGACAGCTAGAGATCCTCATTAAAGTAGAGAAACGGTGTTTGGCAAAACTGGCTGAATAATGTTCATCATATTATTATGATTCATAGTAAAATTCTGGTCTACAAGTATCGAGATGATATCCTCAGATACTATGAAAGAAGAGAGTCTCAGCGACTACAAAGATTTGATCTCGAATTGGACGCCATTTTCATAAGTGTTAATCAAGCAATGTGTAATTAATTACGCATGCGCATTTGTATATTCAGAACATGGAAGCTGAAAAAGAGAAAGTGCTCGTTGCATTGGAATCATATGCATAGTAATAACGTTTGTGAGGAAATACATTCTTATAATAATGAATATAATAATTATTAATACTAAAGCCATTGTATATACTATGATAAGCATTGGAATACTGAATGGTTGACAGTGACAGACACTAGGACTGCAGACAGTGCTGTAAGTGAAATAGAGAATAGACGTCATCTGTAAGTGAAAGAAAATGTTAATGCATAAATAATTGATATATGCAAAGACTAGTACTGTCCTTCATTGATGAACAAATTTTAATGAAAATAATTATGATTGTATGATTTCATGATAATTATATAACTTGCACCAGTATTTCTGCAATGTACAAGAAATATTCATACCATTCAGAGAAAAAAACAATGGAAACAAGAATAATAAAAAAAAACATTTTCAATAAAAATGAAGTTGTAGGGACGTCAAAACTCTAAAAGCATGCGAGCAAGGTTGGGAGGCTAACATATGAACCAAAATTAAACAAACCACTTCCATATAAACCTACATAAGTACATTATGTGTGAGTCCAAATTACAAATCACGGAGAGTAGAGTTGAATTTCCCGAATACCAAGTGATAAACATAGATATGAAAAAACTATTGACACCTGTTTCCCTGCTAAAGTCAGTTAAGAGTACAGTAAAACTTTTCTTCACCAAGTCTCTTTTGCTGCAGTGTTGTAGTCATGTCCTGCATGCAATGCAAAAAAACTGAATTACAGACTCATGGCAGTAATTGTATGCAGTATAATTATACAATAATGCATGTAAGTATGCTTTGCCTTTCAGGTACACTATGGAGAAGATGTGCATTGCGGTCACTGTATGTTAAAATTAATAATTATTAATTGTATTTGTAATAATAATCATTCTGAGAAATGTGTTTATAATTGTAGATGTTACACTGGTGTGGAATAACATTGGGTGGACAATATATGATGATACATATACTACTGAAAAAAATGTTTTCTGGCAAAATACAGATATTGTTCAGGTAAAGTATTCATGTGACTACATTGCCCTTTTACATTTCATTGATTTCAAGATGAACTGTTAATTGCACTGTTCTTTATGGAATGGAAAATTCAAGCAAAGTAATATTGATACTAATGTTTACACATCAAATTGAATTTCATTCCAACAGTGCATACTTCACAAGCAGCGAAAACAAAGTCAGCCAGAGGTCAAGGTGTGTATACAAACTCTTCATACCTAGTACATGTAATAATTTATTCTATAGCCATCAATGAAAATATATTTACAACATATGTCAGCCAGAAAGGTTGGAATAGAAATGCTTTATTGTTCTCTGTTTTCATTCAAATTTCAAACAAGATATGGTTTTATGGAGATTACACAATAATGCCACACTTTTCACAACTTGAGCCAAATCGATGGCTATCCTACAGAGTTTGTGGATGTCACTAATAATAAATTCCCTTCTGAATTATTGTATATATCAAACATTGTTGTTGATGAGATGGTGTGCTCTGAAGCAAACAAGGTGTTCATTTCATATAATTATTAATATTTCGCTAAATGTAAGTATTGGTAAAATGTATAATTCAGTCCTCTTGCATAATTATATGAAGGTGTAGCTTAATTGCTAATAGTGGTAGGTGTGGAAGTTTTGGAATCAGTCTTAATTCCAGAATAGGCACTCCATTAAAGTACAATGCTTCTGGTATCATGTTGCCCATCACTAGTAACCATACCAAAGGTAACATACAAAGAAAATATGTACAATAATAATTATATTATCAAATTTCAACATACAACATCTCTGCGACCAGCTTTCTGGGGCACCAGAAGCAACTACATTTTAAATTACATGTGGTTCACATGATCGATTATTTCCTTCCCTAAAAAAATCCTCTTTCAAACCCCCCATTATATATATATATATATATATATATATATATATATATGTAATTATATAGAAAATATACAATATAATGCATTATTACTATATACAGGTTTACATGCAGATAAAAAAGGTATGGCATCTCCCAAGGAAAAACGCAATATGTAATGATCAAAATACATCCTTACTAAAGCAGACAAAGAACAGAAAACCTGCACAGTTCTTGTTCCCAGCTGCACCCACTCTGGCACCTTGCACGTTATGGGTGTGCCTGGGGAACATGTGAGAGTTGGCAGCAATATGTAGAAATTTTCAACAAAATTGTAAAGCAAATTGTTCATTTCAGTATTGTTTAACTAGTAAATTGTGTCAACAATGTGGTCTTCTGTTTTATATCCAGTCACTATTTTACCATTTATAAGCAATGTAGGCCCAACTTCTACACTACCAATAGATATATTCACACACTTTTTTACTGAAGAACTCGTGGATAAAATTGTCAACCAATCCAACCTATATGCCAGTCAGGTTATGAGTAAAGGAGAATATGATGATTGGGATAAAATTTCAGTTCAACAAAAACAGAAGGATCGTACTCGTGTTGAAATAGATTGTCCAGCAGCTATTATTTCATGCAGTAAATTCATGGCTGGAGTGGATCGAGGTGATCAACTGCGGCAGTACTACCATGTCAGGTTGAAAAGCCGTAAAATGTACATATACATCTTTTGATTCATGTTTGATGTGGCTTTTACTAATTCATTCATTTTGTATCGTCCCTTTTGGCCTCACATAAACAAACCACATGACATTAAAAGTTTTCGATTGGAACTGGCCAAAAATCTCATTGGAGATTATAACAGCAGGAAACTCCGTCGACGTCCATCTCATTTATACACACAAAACAGATACCATTAAAGCATTATCCTATTAAAAACAAAACGAAGAGTAAGAAAGGTTTAAGTAGGTGCTGGTACTGTACGAACAGAAGAGACCCTCCAAGAAGAAGGGAGACATGTTGGTACTGTTATGATTGTGGGAAACATCTTCGTCATACAGGGGAACTCAATTCTGACTGCTTTTTAGATTACCATAAAGAGGAAGGAATGATATCGTAGCTTTATTAAAGTTAAAAAACATATTAATTAATTAAGTAGGGCCTATAACATGAAATGGTTTTTTGCATTTATAATAAATAAAGTCTCACCTTATGTGCCCGTGGTATCACTATATACTCAGCTATTTGAAATTATAGCCTATTTCCTGTAATACACCAGTTCAAACGAAGGGTGTGTGGCTACGCGTTATAACCTGTTTTCTAAACCTGTTAACGTCTATTGTTTGCTGACTCAGCAAACAAATCACCATCGCCTTATTCGTCTTTCACTGCCTCTATTTCACAAAATTTATGTAATATTTAAAAATAATTATAATTATTATAGTTATAGTTATTTTATCATTAATCGTTACTGATAAGCTTATACACATCAAAACCATTATATATACTGGATTTACAAATTATTATTTATACAACATTATAAATTATACAGGAAGTTTTCCAGTTACTATTACTGATTTCGAGTTTCTTTGTTTTTTTTGTATATCTTCAATCATATATTCATTGCTGGTAACTGCTGGTACTCCTTGAAGTTGATAATTTTCATGGATGGCTATATAGAATCTATTCCTGTATTGATTCAAGTTTGGCATAAGATAATGCAGTACAAGCACAGCTGCTTGTCCAGTATCTTTCATTGAAAGAAGTTTATGTTGCTCCATAATCTATCTCGATGACTGCTTGTCAATGCAATGTGTGGGCGATATAATTATACCACACGTACGTTTTGCGTGTGGGGGAGGATTGGACGTGGTCCAATCCTCCCCCACACGCAAAACTCACTAATCAGCAGTTTGTTGTACGTAATTGCATCATATGAGGTTGTCACGATTTTAATGACATGTACACAGTAATAATAATATCAATCCTTATAGTTAATAATAAAGTAGTTTAATTTTTAGATTATATAAAATTCTTCACTAGATTTGTTGTAATTCTCTTATTCTGTCTTCTTTAGAAGTGAGTGGAGCTGCCACAGATAACTCTGTATGATCCATAACTCACAAACGTCTTAACCTATCAAGATCTCATTGCTGTTTTTATAATCAGTAAATAATTATAATTATTATACACAACATAATAGTATTTGGATGTACATGTACTTGTAACCTCAATATCTCATATACTTTCCTACATTGAGGCTATAGGAATATAAAACATGTCACAATCATCTTATGTACAGTGTGGATCTGTTAGAAAGCATTTTATAAACATAATTATAGAAAATTGAAGGTCAAAACTCAAGATGTATGAATGTACCTAGTTCTTTGTTATCGTACATGTAAATAGATTTAAACTACTGTACAGATACATGCACATGCCACATGTACCTTTACTTTTTAGTTTCTCTTGACATTCTTTCTTAATCTCATGAGAGTAAGATTAATGAATCACTCAGAGGAGATTGGAAACAAGGTAACTGGAGAGCATTACGACAATCTACATAATCTGTGAGAGCAGTCAACTTGGGAGAAGGGTCTTCAACTGAAGAGGAAGTGGAGTGGAAATGAGGATAAATCTATGAAATGTACAAATACAGGACAAATAATTGACGAAATGATTTTATGATTAGGTTCCTTATTTCAAAATTAGATCACTATTTATATCACATGATAATACTGATACTAACTTAATACCTCCAATACACTTTTATCCAATAGAATATCATTATAAATAGTCTGTAACAACTGTGTTGTATAACAAAATAAAATGGTAAGTTAACAAACCATACATGTACATGTACATTTAGTCATGATACATATACATGAGTTGTTTATTATAAGATAAATTACAATACAGTGAAACCCCTCTATTGAGGACACCCCTGTATTAAAGACACTTGAAAATGTCCCAAACTGTGCTTCATAATATAAATTCACCCTGAAATGAGGACACTTCTATATAGGTGTCCGGATTACAGGAGTTCCACTGTATGGTATTCACATTTTATCCCATGAGAAGAAGGCATCTCCCCCATTTTGTTTATCCATGCAATAGAAGACACCCATACATCCCTTCATATTCATGCATATTGTAAACCCCTGAACTACATGTACATATTTTCTAAGCCACTTTGGCTGCTTATTTTCTAAGCCATAGTGGCTGATTGTTATTGTCATAGTGGCTGCTTTAATATTTTCTAACCCTTAGTGGCTGTGTTGCATGATTTTTATAAGCCATTGTGGCTGCTAGCTTGTTTGTTCAAAAAAGATTACACCAATAGTTAAGAGCCATATAAGATTATCAGATGGTACTGCACCATGAGCATTGTCAGGACCATGAGGATGACAGATTTCTGTATACGTGGAAAATCAAGAGCAAGAGGACTTGAGTTACCCATATACATGTACATGTATATTATATAACCCACAATGCCACAAATAATAAGTACATTTATTGTTCTAATTATGAATTTGTCATCGATCACAATTAATACTTTCAATGCAAACAAAATCTCATATTTATAATACATGTAGTAATTAATATACATGTACGTGTATTAATTAATATACATGTAGAATGAACCTAGTATTTTTCATATTTCATTTCTTTGTTTGATATGTGTACATGTAATACCTCACCAAATGGAGTGAAGGGGCATGGTTGAATCACTTTAGAAATAAACTGATCTAGATCAATTGAGAAACCTACGATTATTAACTAATTAATTTGCATAACAATTAATTAATTAAACCACAGAAATGTCATTATATGTGGTGCCTGCACCAACAAGACAGTGCCTGTATAATAAATGTATCACAACAATAATACATGTATAGATAGTACATGTACATGTATCTACATGTGTACATGTACATGTATACACAACAATAATACATGTACATGTATATGTATACACAACAATAATACATGTACACATGTATTTTCAAATACAAATGTAGTACATATACATGTAATTATTAGCATGTGAGTATTGGTATAATAATAATAAGATAATGTATAGGGGGAATTTATATGAAATCAGTGAAATGATACATATTTAGGTAAACATAAAGGAAATACATCATTAAGGAATTCATGTGTAGGCTGGGCACTATAGCAATATCATTTCTTGTCAATAAGAATATAACAGGGCTGCATTTAGAATTGCCATATAGTCACCAGAAAAGCTTAAAGAGAGTGACCTTATAAAAATTGGAGAATAGGCTGTTTAATCGAAACTTGAACAACCTTAACTATATTAGTTATGCATTTGTTTTTCAATAATTATGATATTTGCACATTTACATTCTATGCAATAATACAAGTTCCGAATGATCTCAAGGTTGGGCGAAGGTTCCTCAAGGGAGGGTGGGTCAAACGCCCCCAAAAAATGCAGCTCTGCATAACATTATACATTATCAGAACATGTCACTGACCATTGTCACTAGCTCAGGCTCACCCCATAATCTTACATAGTAAACACAACAACACTTTAAAAATGTAGACTAATTAAACTAACATATATCCTAGAAATGTTGGTAAGGGTCAAAGGGGCTTAACCCTACCAAGCCTATGTGTACACCTATGCCTGTCTTTAAACCCTACATAACAATGATATTATATGTACATTAATGTAAATGTATAAGTACCTTCCGGTATGTATTTGAGTAGAGTCTTGAATATATCATCTGGTTTAGTTTAATAGGATCACTTCTTGCATCATAATCAATACCCAGATAGGTATCTAAATGATCAGGTGTGTAGTAGAGCTATGAGAGAGAGAATCAATGTATTTGCTTTTTTAATACATGTGTACATGTACATGTAACTCATTACAGTTACTGTATAACATGTTCATATGTTCGAGAGCTTAAAGCTCAAGAAACAGTGATAGGCTTTGAATGTTTACAAACAAACAGTTTACAATTTTAACACCAGTGCTGTATAAAAAGTAGCGTTATAACTGAGTTCATTATAAATTCATAGTGTTAAATACAAGCATGTGATTACCATGGTGATCGAACGAATGTTAGTAGTACACACGTGTGTGTGCTAATATTGGTTCAATCAGCATGCTAACCAAATGCACATATTTAAACCTAGTTTTAAGTTGAGATTCCACTTCAAATCAACCTCTATACTTGTTCTGATGGTATTCCATGCATTAGTACCTACATCAATAATATGTTGTTTTGTATTATGAATGGCAAAAACCAACAGTATGTGGTGAACTGGAATGGTGGATCCATTTTAAGCCGGAAAGCATTCTTTTTTTCCACTAATTACAGCTCATAGTGTAATACACTAATATGTTGAAGCCCTTTAAAACAGCTGTTTAACAAATTAATCAACATAACTAAAGATATCTCCATGGCAACAAATTGACCAAAATGGCTTCAATGATACTACATATACATTCAGGACACATCAAATTGGGTTATAATTGAGATCATAATGCCATTATAAAATATACATACATGTATGTACATGTGGACATGTGTAAATTATATTAATACATGTAAATTGTAGTGCATTAGTTTTGCTTGTGAAGTAAATACAAATAATTTATACATCATAATTAATGTAGCTAATAATGTACAGTACAATAATAAATACATAAATTAAAAGGGAGAATATTAGGTTGGAGTAAATTAGAGAATCAAGGAATTGGGAAAAAGATACTACATGTATGTAGTGGCTATATTAGGTTATTAATAAATATTTTCTGTGTTTGAATAAAATAATAAATACATTTTATAATAAATATTAAAAAATAGATAAATAAACTTTAAAAAACAGTGATCCAAAATATGAAATTAGTAATACCTTGCCGATTTTGAAAATGATAGTTTATGATAAGATACGTAGGTAGTGATGTAATCTTAGAATTATCTGGAAGTTATCTTGCAGATAGTTTTAGTTATGGTTAGTAATAATGTGTGTGTCAAATAAATTATATTAGTTTGTACAAACAATCAACTAATTAAATTATTATAGAGTAGGGAATACCTTAGTGGTTAGAGCTTGAGCCTCCTGATCGAATGGTCAATGGTTCAAGTTCTGCTACGGTCATGCTGTTTCCTTGAAGGAGAGTGTCTATTTTGCTGTGGACTTCATTACTCATATAACACCTTTAGGATGGCTAATCCTAACCAACTTCTCTATCATTGGCAAAGACTGTAGATATTCACTCAGTACCCCCCATGCTTGTCTAAGAATAACACATTGAGCTCCCATTCTAGTCAACTTATCATATAGCATTGAACTACAGTGTAGTCTTGAAGGTATAATGATTATTTTAATTAATATGAATCTCACTCAGTGCCCTCCCATTCTAGTTATCTTTTTTATGCTTATCATATAGCAGTGTAATCTTGAAGGTATATTAATTAATAATTAACACAAGATGACAAGTACAAAACCTTTAAAGTATACTTTACTAATCAAATCAATGACTCATATTTTAGTCATCAATTAATTCCTAATTAAATGTTTTTGTGATATTATAGTAATCATCATTGTGTAATATTTGGTATAAATGACTATAAAAATACAGCAATTTGTTTGTAATTGGTCAAGTATTTGCTAATTACCAAGTGCGATCATATTAGGACAATGGAGTAATATTAGTGTGCTTGCATATAGCATATGAGCATATGTGTATTCTACACATGTGTAATTAATTGCTGACTTGTTTAATAATAGGAAATAATCAACATATTTTACATAACCATAATTAATTTAGTCATAAATGGATTTCACAATAATTATGAATGTAAAATATTTTCACAAGTCTGGTATGTTCACTAATTCGATGACATCACTTAGAACAAAGGTTGTCCATGATTGTGGATTGTTATACCCACCAATTAGCATGGCTTTGTGAGAGCCTGTAACTATAACTGTCATAGAGGAATGCTTTGCCACCATATTTCCAATCTTCCACTCTTTGGATTTTGCATTCATTGTAACGAACATCGTTTGTGAGTGAAAAAGACGTTTGACGTTTGGAGCAAGAATTTGAAGCAACTGTTCCAGACCATCTTTTGCCCATATGGTGGCGGTCTGGGAATGAGACTACTTCTAAGTACGTCTTGTGAATATTATGCTAATCATAATGTATATTACAGGGAATGACAACTTGGCAGAAAATTCAGAAAGGTTTTACAGATACATACTAGAAATAGTAATATATATAATATAATTATGTTATATTGCATTTGTGTGTGTTCAATTTTAATTAATTTTTTGTAATTTTATCTTGTCATATTTGATCAATAAATTGAATTATGATTAATATTACAATAAATAAATAAATATAATTATATATAATTATATCAGTTGTTGTTTATTACTTGTGTATTATTAAAAAAGTATATAATTATGTACATTAAGTCAGTTAGTAAATTTAATATTGATTAGTAGTTGACCCTATGCTGCAATCGTAATAGACAATTGTTTTTTGATTCAGTGCTAAACACTTAATACACCTACCTCAATTTTTTTGCTGAATCCTGTCACCATAATGATTTTACATACTTTATTTAGTAGACAGATGCCAATAGCATATGGGGGTGACCTCAAGCGACTATAGAAATTGCATTAGCAACTTCAAGACTTGCTTTGAGTGGAAATTGAACTCTAATGGCAAGTGTTTATATAGAGACACAAACATTAATAATCATCTATAACACCAATTAATGTAAAATCTATTTATGATACAAAGTCCATTGTTACATTTCTTTATCCCAATGAAGCGTTTCTCTGGAGTTCCAGAACTTGTTAACTCAAGAGACACAATGGCTCTAAATACGAAGACAGAATTTTATAAATGCTAGTATTCATAGAGAAGTACCAGTGGGAAGAGAGGAGGATCATTATTGACAGATTGGCAATTGCGCTGCAACAAGTCATCCAATCCTCTGATTTCTAATGTCAAATACATTTGTCATGAAAGATGCAGCATTTGTGTTTACAGAAAATGGTGATCCATCTCTCCTCTAAAAGTATACTCTCTTCACCTTTTCTTCTTCAATTCTTTATAATTAAAATCTAGAGCTTATAACTATTGTCTCCTTGTAACATCTTTTAATGGAACCCCAGAGAGAGACACTCCGGAAAGGAGACGAATGGGTTGGAGTAAATTAGAGAATCAATGAATTGGGAAAAAGATATTTACATGTATTTAGTGGCTATATACTAGGTTATTAATAAATATTTTCTGTGTTTGAATAAAATAATAAAAACATTTTATAATAAATATAAAAAAATTAGGTAAATAACCTAAAAAACAGTGATCTAGTATATCAAATTAGTAATACCTTGCCGATTTTGAAACATATAATGATACTATATATATATATATATATATATATATATATATAATATAAAATTATTGAATATAATAATCAGTTATTATATCTTGTCTTGCATGTAGTATGGGGTTATCATTCAAACAAGAGGGTACGTCTTTGTAATATAATCTTCAGTTTCATCTGAAATAGCTTCAAGTTGATACTTATCAAAACCGATTTGAGTTATATTTACAGTCTGCCATTGTGTTGTAATCTCTTCTGATGACCCAGATCCTTCCTCTTGAACTATCTCTGTCTCACAAATGATGTGAAACCTTTGTCCTTCATGTATATTATCATTTTCAGTTTTCATACGAAATACGGTAGCATTGTTGGCATCCTATGAAAAGGATCACAAATATTATAATACATAATTTCCAATTTTAAATTAATGTATAATGTAAAATGATAGTAGTTATAGTACACCAGTACACACCTCTATAATGTCAAGTTTTTCTTTGCAATTCTCTGTAAAGTTTCTTTACTTGATGTGTTCCCTTGACAATGTATTCTTGATAGATCTGAATTTCATTTCTCCACAGTGTTTGTTGGAGGTCAGCAAATAATGGTTCTGAAAATGATGTACATAAAAAATGTTCAGCAAAAAATCCATTTGATCATTCCAGTCCAACATACTATTAGTACTGTACATGATTGCATAAGAAGTCATTTTTACGTCTATTTCTGAAATTTATAGTGGGAAACATATCTGATCCTGTGAAATTGTTTTTTAATTGAGTTGTTAGGTCTAAGTAAACGAGGAGAATAAGTGATGTCACCTGTTAGTTTCAACAACATGAAAACAAATGGTATGATAGGAATCGCAGTCATAGTCGTATAATTATGAACAACTGAATGACATTCAAAATTAAAAATAACTAGTGTCTCAGCAGTTCAGCGAATCTACTTTTTTTAGCAGTTGTGTACTACTCTTAGGTTCTAATTCAGCTACTCCTACATAGTTTTCTTTTATACATGTACAGGTAGAAAGAAATTGCAATATACTGCAAGTCTAATAAACAAGAAGCCTATGCCAATTCATTAGGAAATGACATCATCCTAAATTAAATGGCATTTCATGATTTTTGCTGTTGTTGTCTCTGGTTCCATGGTCTAGTGTGTGTATATAATATAATTTAATATAATGTTATATAGGAATTGTACCTTTCCAATAATTTACCAGAATGTCTCTGGCTGAGACTGGCTCTATGCATATGGACTTCCACAGAAAAGATGTTCTCTTCGATAGGAGCTTATTTATAACTCTGTGATGCAATATATAATTTATTATTTCAATTTTTTTGTTTGATTGCAACAAAAGATTATAGAACAACTGTTGTTCTATAATCTTTGATTGCAAGATATTGGTTGTCAGTTTGCAGTTATATATCTTACACAATGTAATTTATACATGCATTGTTAGAAGATTTTAAAATGAACAGGTAAATACAAAGTGGCATGATGATATATAATTATACATTAAAAAATAAATAAATAAATAAATATATATATATAATATATATTACCAAACAATAATTTCTGCAACATAGTATATATAATTGTAATAAATAGAGTTTATATACAGCATTACAGGATTTAGCTACAAATAATATTTTATAGAGGATTATAATTATTGTTTTCCAGTTACTATTATTGAGTTCGAATTTCGTTGTTTTTCTTGTATAGCTTCAATCATATATTCATTACTGGTAACTGCTGGTACTCCTTGAAGCTGATAATTTTCATGGATGGCTAAATAGAATCTATTCTTGTATTGATTCAGGTTTGGTATCAGATAATGCAGTACATGTTCAGCTGCTTGCCCAGTATCTTGAATTGGAAGTTTATGTTGCTCCATAACCTTAATCCGCTATTGAACAACACTGGTGAACTGAGAATATTATATTGTGCCCAGCCGCTCACTCACTTTGAGACTAGTATGAGTTAATTATAATATTATTCATGGCAGTGTCAAAATCAAGTTTGTAAAGGACTGTGTTTATATAGAACAAATATTGCAAGTCATGCAATTATTTACAGACATACATGTATTTATAATTATGTTATGAATATAGTTATATAATAGCAGCTTTTATTAACACATTTAGATTTTTGGAAGCCATGATGATAGAGATTACTACATGTACACATAACTCACTTGTGATTTCAATTCTTTAAATTTTGTTTTTTCAAGATTTTCTTTCTCTCTATTCTCTCTAGCAGTGAGTTGATTTGATATTTCAATATCTCTTAACTTAATAATTTTTCTCTCTCTTCAATTGATTCTTGTTGACGTATCTTTAGATTATCAAGTCTCTCATTAAGTTGATGTTGTCTTTCAGCTAAAACATCAGCCATAAGAAATTCACATGCTTCTTTTTCTCTTTTGCCATTCTTGTTCTCGTTTACTCCACATCTTGACGGCTTCTTCTCTTTATATATACAACATGAACATGTACCACGTGATCACATCAGGTATATATATAATACCATAAGGAATGATGATAATGTGCTAAAGCAGTAGTTCAGTTTTTAGGCCCATTGAGGTTGCATTTGGAGCACCACAATGCTTGTAGCTGAGATGTTGCACATCTGTATGAAAAGTCCTGTAGGTTAACGAGTATAACCCTTCGTTAACGTACTGATATATTAAATCAAGCTGTAATTCACGTTCTTTTTCAAGAGCTAACTGTTCCGCCATTACTTTCTTCATCCATATTGCATCAAATTGTTCCTTCTCTCTTCTTGCAGTAGCTAAAGCCTCTTTGTCTTTTTCCTTCTCTGCTAAATCTTCCAGGGTCTTTAAATCAAGTTCCTTAATGTGAAACAAAGAGTACATGTATATAAATATACAGTACATATTATACAGGTATTGGTAATTATGTTCATACACAATAGCACACTAACTATACATGTATAACTGTTCATAGTACCTACCAACGCTTCTTGAATCTGCTTGCATTTTCTTCTCAATTGTGCTTTAGCCTGTTTAACAAGTAATCGTTTGTTGATACAAAGTATTCAATCAATCCAGTCAAGTTACATTTGAAATGTGCCATTGATCTTTTTGTTTGATTGCAACAAAAGATTATAGAACAACTATTGTTCTATAATCTTTGATTGCAAGATATTGGTTGTCAGTTTGCAGTTATATATCTTACACAATGTAATTTATACATGCATTGATAGAATATTTTAAAGTGAACAGGTAAATACAAAGTGGCATGATGATATATAATAATACATTTAAAACAAAAATTATATGTAATTACCAAACAGTTATTTCTGCAACATAGTATATATAATTGTAATAAATAGAGTTTATATACAGCATTACAGGATTTAGCTACAAATAATATTTATAGAGGATTACAATTATTGTTTTCCAGTTACTATTATTGAGTTCGAATTTCGTTGTTTTTCTTGTATAGCTTCAATCATATATTCATTACTGGTAACTGCTGGTACTCCTTGAAGCTGATAATTTTCATGGACGGCTATATATAATCTATTCCTGTATTGATTTAGGTTTGGTATCAGATAATACAGTACACGCACAGCTGCCTGTCCAGTATCTTGAATTGGAAGTTTATGTTGCTCTATAACCTTTAAAGACTGCATGCTTGTCCAACTCCAATTAATCCGCTATTGAAACAAAATGGACTGCTGATATGTGGCTAGTTAAGCGCTTTTATAATCGCATGAAACCCTATCAAAATATTTATGTTTACATTTCAACAATCAAAGACAAACTCCACTATATACCGGTACAAAGTTGCAACATCATTCCCGTCTGGCGCTCATTCATAACCCATTCCGGTCATTCAAAATAGTATAATACTTATACAAACCACAATAATTTCATGCTTGAGTAAGAACAAAAACATCCTGATATAACCCTAACAATGTCAGTACACCTAACATAATTCTTATACCATATGAGACTATATAAATGTAACATAATTTCGTGACTTCTTATATGAAGAAACAACCATTCTTGCAGTGAGATTTAATGACATGTAAGCACTACTTCAATTGTATAATAAAGTAGTTTAAAATCATTTTATTTACAAGGATTATATAAAATATCAATCAGTTGCTAGTTTCTCAATAATATTTTGATATTCACTCTCCAATTCTTCATAGATTTGTTGTAGTTCTCTTATTCTGTCTTCTTTAGAAGTGAGTGGAGCTGCCACAGATAACTCTGTATGATCCATAACTCCCAAACGTCTTAACCTATCAAGATCTCTTTGCTGTTTCTATAATCAGTAAAGAAACATAATATTATACACATCATAATAATTATGAAACAATCAAATTAATATGGTGTCTATAGTCTCACTGCAACTATCCAATACTATGTGAATGTACTTTTATCATGATGTATTTGTTTAATGTTTGCATTAGGGTTGTACCTATACTATATAGTATAGGGATCTGAATAGAGTTAAAGATATAGCCAGAGTATCGGTATACATGTAAGTAACTGTATTAGTAGCATTACCTACACAGCATATGCTATATTTGTCAGGCTTTGCAGATTACACTATTGTCTAACTACAGTCTTAAGATAAGTGCAAATGATAATGGGAATGTTGCATGTGTCATAGCAAATATACATATGTATCTCATTGTAAACAATTAACACTATACCCATGTGTGTAAAACTACATGTACAATTGTACTGTACATTATATTTCACTCAGACAGTAATATCGAATGGATCTGAATATAGGCAATTTGGATTATTAAATATAGCTGTATAGCCGCAACTCATGTATTTGAAATGAGTTCAATAGTATTTATTGACATAATTTATCAACACAATGTGTAATGTGATACAATTTGTAATATGATTCACGATCTGTATATGTACATGTACATGTATGTTTATGTAAATCATAACCTGATATGGTCCATTGAGTCTGTTTTTAACAAACACTCTAAACTTGTAATATTGTTCTGAGTTACTTCTATCTGTGACTTGTAATCTCAATATCTCATATACTCTCCTACATTGATGCTACAGGAATATAAACCATGTCACAATTATCTCATGTACAGTGTGGATCTGTTAAAAGGCATTTTATGAAGATAGAAATTTAAGTATAAAATTCAAAATCAAAAGTCGAAAAGCATATAAAAAGTTCAAGTGGAGGAGAAGTATGAACAATTTTTTTTTAAAGAAGCAAGAAAAGGACATAGTGATAATTATATAGTGTACCAAGTATAATAAGTACATTGTAATTAATAGATAGATACTTAATTTTATGATTACCATCTGGATGTCTGGTCTTGAGAATCAGTACAGTATATCTATTAGAGTCCTTTGTTATAAACATGTACATGTATGACTTGTATGTACATTAAATATATTTAAACTACTATATAAGTACATGTACATGTACCTTATTAATTTTTAGCTTCTCTTGACATTCTTTCTCAATCTCATGAGAGTAAGACTGATGAATCAGAGGAGATTGGAAACAAAGTAACTGGAGAGCATTACGACAATCTACATAATCTCTGAGAGCAGTTAACTCAGGAGAAGGGTCTTCAGCTAAAGAGGAAGTGGAATGGGAATGAGGATAATCAGATGGAATGTACATTATTAGTAAATACAGGACAAATAATTGATGAAATAATTTTGTTTCAAATTAGGTCACTTAGTAGTGACTGACACTTACAACTGTGCTGTATAACAAAATGAAATGGTAAATTAACAAACCATTTCATGTATATGTAGTAAATTAACCATACATGTGCATAGAAATACCATAATGCTATAATATAATTAAACCCCCAGAACATATATATATATATATATATATATATATATTTGATATATATATATATATACATGAACCCCTGAGCTACAATAGTGTACATGTACATGTATACCCTACAGCCTTGTTATAATGGATCATGTACACATATATACATTAAAGCTGGGAAAAGATTTGAACCATTATTTGCTTGTGGTGCATTCGAAGCTAAATTTCTACTTTTGTAGCTTCACTCGCTTGAATGTTTGCACATGTGCACTTTTACAATCTAACGCATGGTTAATAATGCGGGCATGTTCCAGGAAAGATGAAGCTGTGTTGTTGGTTGCTTCTGTCCCATTTCGTTCAAGCTAAATCTGAGTAAAAACAGCGATAGGAACGAGACTAGTACTAGAGTAGTTAGAAACAATAATCCAGTTTTGAAGGCTTTCTATAGCTAATTATTATGTATTAAATATACAAGACTACATGTACTGTATATATAATTATATAAACATGTATAATGAGGAATGTAAATGAGGTACATTAGGTATCCTCCTACATGTAGTGTTGTTTAACTAAAACAAATAAATTAACAAACCATAATTATGTAGTTTGAATGGTACATGTAAATATGTCCATTAGTAGCCTAATGATATAATATTAGGTATGTATGTTTAATACTGGAAAACATGTTGTGTCACTATATTGTTTCCTCTTCCCCATTTTATTTATCACTAGAATAGAAGACACCCATGCAGCCCTTCGTATTCATGTATACTGTAAACTCCTCAGTTGCAATAGTGTATATATGTACATGTATACATTACAGCCTTGTTAATGAATCATGTACATGTACATGTATATACATGTACATTAGAGCTTGTTAAAAGGTTCAAAGGTTCAAACCATTGTTTGTTTGCTACATATTCAAAATTTCTCCCTTCGAAGCTTTGCTGTCACACATACTTTAATGTTTATGCATGTGCAATTTTACAATCTAAACATGTGGTTAATAATATGGACATCTTCGAGGTTGTGTTGCTGGCTGCTTCTGTCCCATTTCTTACTCCAGCTATGCTAAATCTGAATAGAAACAGTGACAAGAACAAGACTAGTACTTGTTAAAAAGCAATGATCGAGTTTTGAAGGCTACATGAAAAAACGACATTAATAAAAAGCACGTGAACCTTTGAAGCTTTTCTTAACAAGCTTCAAATTTACATGTAATATTGAATTTTTGTCCCAGTATTCATATACATGTACTATACATATGTACATATACATATACACTTATGAAGGTTTCATGATTCTATATGTATTTACTTCTTCTCTGATAAGGTGAACAAATCAAGAATTGACTGTTAGGATAAAAACCATGAAAACACACACACAATAATAATTACTATTATTACTGACCTTATTCTAGGTTTTGTTTTATCAGGATAAGCATAATAGTAATATATAGTACAGTAACCAACAATCATATAGTGTGTGTCACCATCTATAACTGATTTCTCATATCTAAATGTATACATACATGTACAAATTTATTAATTTATACATGTACATACATTGTGTACAGTACATAATTCATTAGTTAACACACAGCAAGAATTAATGTTTAAAATTTGCTTGGACATAGTAATATGATACAACTACAGACTAGTGTTACATTATTTCTTGCTGTGTAAATACGAGTATGTACAAGCATGAAGCATCCTGTTTATTTTTGTGAAATAACAGTACAATTAAGTACAAGTACATGTATAATTACTACATGTATATAAATGTATACATGTACATGTATGTAATTATATAGTAATTATACATGTACTTGTACTTAGTCTACATATTTCACATGTATATTAATATATATCTATTGTACATATACATGTACATGTAACAACACACATCAAGTATATAAAATTACATTTATCATCAACATCCAGTGTGAGTGTGTGTGAGTGATAGGGAACACAAGTTTATGGATATGTACTATATATTATGCAAGTGAAGATAATTAATAATTATTATAATTGCTATATATAGCATACAAGTTTATGATTTGTTCAAACTGAAGCCATAAACCAAACCTTAATTATATTGTGAACTGTTAAGTTATTTGCTACATATGCAGCTCATTGTTAGCGGCTCACTGCTAATAAATATATTTGATTAGCAGTTTAAATGACATATATAAATGGGAAAATTTAATGATTTATAATTGACTGTTTTGAGTGAAGTATTTTTGATCAAAAGCTTTCCATTGTATTGAAATAAATGTTACAGTACAATACAATATAATACAATAAAATGGAAAGCTTTTGATCAAAAATATTTCACTCAAAACAGTCAATTATAAATTATTATGATAACAAATTTTTTACATTTATCCTAACAGTCAATTCTTGATTTTTCCACCTTATCAGAGAAGAGTTCTTGGAAGTAAATACATGTAGAATCATGAAACCATCATACATGTACATGTATATTAATACTGTGTAGCAAACAAACGATAGTTTGAACCTTTTACCAAGTTCTAATGTACATGTATATTAGCTTTCAAATTTGCGAAAACCAGGCTTATGGGATAATTATTAATTTTGAGATACAAGTGAAAATAGACAGATATGGATTACTTGGGCAATCACTGTTTTACTAAGCTTCATTAACATCTTACCTATTCACTTATACCTCCATAGAGGTTTGGAAACATCTCTGTGCTTCGTTAGCCACTTCTAAAAAAGTTTTTAATCATTAATTTTAATGACTAAATAATTGATGCATTTTTCTCAAAATGAAGGTTCTGTGACTACAACAGTTTAATCCCCCACTGTAGCTTTGTCTTTTACTTGATTGTGATGTGTCAAATATCATTCTAGAGCTAATTGAATACTCTATTCAAGTAATACAAAAATCAATTTGAAATTTTATCCATAAGCCTGGTTTTCGCAAATCCAGTCATATATCTTATATATATACATGTATACTTCTTCATACTTCCCCTCCAGTTGAAGTTTCTATGATTATGCTTTTTGAGTTTTGATTTTGAATTTTCAACTTAATTTCTATCTTCAAAACATGCCTTTAACAGATCCACACTGTGCATAAGACACCTGTGAGAATTTTATATTCCTATAGCATCAATGTAGGAGAGTATATGAGATATTGAGATTACAAGTCACAGATAGAAGTAGCTCAGAACAATATTACAAGTTTTGGGCTCGCAGAATAATCTGTATAAACACCAATGCTGCTTGTATAAACATCTATTGCAGTTGATCACAGCAAAAAGGTGAGGTTATATTTTGCAAACAAGAAATAAATTTTTAGAGCAATTATCCAGATGCCTGACTGTTAACTCCTAAAACTGCCTATACCTATACTTATACAAGAATAACAAAAACATTTTTAAAAATGAAAGAGTATGTAGGGATATACAACATGTAGCTATATGAAAACCGAAAAAGCACAGGAACAAGATGGCTTTGGCAACAAAATAAAATACCACTTCCACATAACAACCGTACATGAGGATATATAGCTAGAGTGAAGGCAAAACACAAAGAAGAGATACTTATGTATGGTTGTTATGTGGAAGTGGTATTTTATTTTGTTGCCAAAGCAATCTTGTTCCTGTGCTTTTTCGGTTTTGATATATATTCCTACATACTCTTTCATTTTTTTTATTATTCTTGTTTCGATTCTATTTTTAGAGCATAGGAGTATAGTATAATAGCTCCTTTTTTAGTATAATGTGCCAAGGCCTACAATACATGCACCTCCTAGAAAGGTTGGTAAGGGCAAAGGGGGCCTGACTCTACCAAGTCTATGCCTAACTACATGTATGCCTGTCTTTAAATCTCTATATAACAATCATATTATACATGTATGTACATGTACATTAATGTAAATGTATAAGTACCTTCCGGTATGTATTTTAGTAAAGTCTTGAATATATCATCTGGTTTAGTTCCTTTGTGTTTAATAGGTACAATACGAACCACACTGGATACATGTTAATTAATTAACTAACCTAATAATTAATAAGGGGCGGTGGTATACCGTAGATCGGGTTTTAATTGCGAGCATCTAATAATTGCGAATTGCGAGGTTTTGTAGAGCTCGCAATCAATTGACTCGCAAGAAAAAGATTACGCAATGAATAATTATCACATGATCACGTTGGCTACGTGGCTACCTCGAGTGTCAAATCTAAATCTTCTACCAGTACAGCAGTACAACGAGTCTTCATCGATATTTTAAGCAAACTCAGTAAGTTAAGACTCGGTCTTGCTTAAAATGTGGAACTTATACAGGCAAGTATGGAAGTGGGCGTTACCCATAGACTACTAAACTTTGAAGCACTCGACTCACAGTCTGCCTTGGGATGACGAAGAATAAATTTTACATCTCTGGATTTCTTAACACCTCTTCTCTGCAGCGAAGCAAGTTAGAAGTCTGAGTCTTATAAAATTTGAGTTATAGAAGCCGCTCCGCCCACACATTTTAAAATAATTAAATTTTGTAATACAAACAACAAAAACGCCCACTTTAATTTAAAATTTTAACAAACGCAATTATTGGATTCGCAATGTATTTTGAAAACCCTCGTTCGCAATTATTCAATCACGCAATTAAAACCCAATCTACGGTAATAGGTACAATACAAACCACACTGGATACATGTTAATTAATTAACTAACCTTATAATTAATAGGGGGCGGTGGTAAAATAGACGAACCACACTGGATACATGTTAATTAATTAACTAACCTTATAATTAATAGGGGGCGGTGGTATAATAGGTTCAATACGAACCACACTGGATTCTACTTTTGGAGGTGGTCTGAAATTGTTCTTACCTACCTAAAGTAACAGTTACATGTAATTAATAAATTGATTAAATACTTACTTTCAAATATCATTAATTAAAACATAATTTTATAGAAGACTAACAATTACTCTTCCTGGATACCAGATGTCAATGGCTTCTTCATATAACAACAGTCATTTAATTAACTGAGAAGAATCACAAGAAATGGTAGCTTTCAACAAATTATACCATGGTATTTGAATTGACCAATCAAATATAATCACTTAATGACATTATACTATACACTATATTACAGCATCATAATTTTGAGGTTATTGTGAATGTGAACAGACTTTTAAGTAGCTCTACAAACGATATTAATTGGTATACATACCTTCATAAGATGACTAAACCCTGGTTCACAATATGACGCAAGGCTTTGCGTTGCGTTGCGTTGCGTGTGTTGAATTGTGAAAACGATGCACTTATTTTAATGCTGTCAGACGCAACGTAACGCAAGAATAGGATCTGATTCTATCTTGCGTCAGCTGTGTTGCGTTTGACCAATCAGTTTTTAGAATTTTATCCCAACGCAACTGACGCTTGCGTCATATTGTGAACCAGGCTTAACACGTGCTAATAGTTGAACATTAGCACATAATCTACAATATAATTTATCACCAGGTTTGGCTACTAACCGCTGAGCAAATTCATGTTGAAACATCAATATAGCACACCTAATAGAATGTAGAGTCACACTTTTATCCCAGTAACATCGATATACCAACACACACATATACCTGAATAGAGGCCTGTGAAGAAGAGATAAATGGAGAAGAGATCTGAAAAAAATAATTGTAATAATAACAAAAATAATAACAGTAATAATATATTATTCATCTGGATATTTTTATTTTTATTTTTGTTTATTATTATCATTGCTTCTTCAATTTGCAAAGATCTTAGCTTGCTCCTGGTTCAATAAGAGTACAATGGAGCTTGAAATCAAGTGCTTCTGGTGTCATATTGCCCATCACTGATAACATGTACATGTAATTCTTTTCTCCAAATACTTGATGAGTATGTAGTGGATGTAGTGTACAGAGTAGTTTACAGAAATGTACAATAGAACATTGGAGTAACATATTGGTAGTTAGTTTATTATTGTTACTAGTAGAAATACCTAAAAGTATATTTAGGATGAACTATCAACTCAGTTACTCTTCCCTTCTGAACCCACTATTACCCCAACCCAAAAAAAAAAAAAATTATAATCAGTTAATTACATGAATATGCAAACTGTCATACAAAATTTCACACACAACAGATAAATATGACTAACCACAAGATAACAGAGAAAACATTTGTATAATGATTATCAGGTTTCATACAACAGATATCCCTTCTCTTTAAATTTTAGATTGAAATCTAAAGAGGAGGAATATCTAGTATATATATATATATATATATCATGACTATATTTCTGTGCCTCGAATTACATGCGTTTTTCCTATATTCTAATTAACGCACAAAGTTTATATTTTGTATATAACCCTCAAAACAGGTTTATATTTTTTTGCATAATGTGTGCATGCTCATGAACGTAGTAGGTGTGTCAAAATGGACTTTTTAGCCAGGTAAAATAAATGTTTGCATGAAATATATTTTATATAGCATGGTTCATTGGTCTATATGCGAAATATAAACCTGGCGGCTTGGGAGTTTTGTGAAGATATATCCCTCGCCGCCAGGTTTATATTTCGCATATAGACCTCTGAACCATGCTATATAAGTATAGGTTATACACCGAGGTAAAGGTTTCTACTGGATTTATCAAACCGAGGGCCGAAGGCACAAGGTTTGATAAATCAGTAGAAACCGTACCGAGGTGTATAACCGTCTTCTACCATGAAACGCGCGCGAAATACAGTAACTAAGCAAATCTTTGCGCGTGGCAACAGTATACATAATTTCACTAACCTATGGATATAGTGTGGGTTTCTGTGACTCTTTAGACTAGTAACTGATCAACAGTTCACTCACAAATGACAAAAAGAGCTCTACATGTGGCAGACTTCTGGCTCCTCCTCTACTCGAACTCCAGTGCAGTATAATGAGTATAAGGTGTGGTCTTCTGAATTCCAACAGCAATCGTGATATCGATTGATCGCGATCGCAATCAAGAAGCTAGCGCTGCAAGAACAGCCCCACACAACTCTTTTGGAATCTCATACGAGAGGAAGTAATAGAAGACCTCAATCACAAGCATACAAACTGGTGTCAGATTTTCCAAAAGAACATGCATCACTATGAATTATAGCTAATAATTATAGCTAGGGTTGTATATAGTCATCATGATTGTTGTTTTATGTCAATTATTATAATTATTATTTATGAAGTATTATAAAGAAATTGACAACTATGTAAGTTGAATTTCCTATCAAAACCCATATCCCGGGAAGTTTGATAAATCACTTATCGAACCTCCCGGGAACACTTATCAAACCTCCCGGGAACACTTATCAACCTCTCAGTAGGTTTCAGTGTAATTTAGCAACCTCATTTACTGCAATCTGATTGGTCAGTTTACTATAGGCATGGTAGAATACACATATATTATACATATATATATTAGTGATGTGCGATACGTATCGATATATCAAAATATCAATATTTTCGTTGAATATAATATTAGCTTTTGGGTATATCAATACACTGGAATGGACAGTTTAGTAAACATGGTTTTTCTAATTTGTCTAATTTGATACCTAAAAGTGATTATAAAAAGCTACTGCATATAACTTTCATTGATTTCTTTTACCATTTCTTGACAAATACATCCAAATAGGACATTTTATAAATGTTTCAATATTATTTCAAATATCGTGATACTGTATCGTATCATGATATTTTGGTAGCAATACACAATACTATTATCTAGTTGTATCGCACATCCCTAGTATATATATATACATACATATATACATATATATATATATATATATTATATATATATATATATATATAATACATGTATATATATAATTATATATATATATTATAATTATATATATATGTAATATATATAGTACACTTTCTTATATACAAAAATATAGACCCAAGGTTTAGTCTCCAAGGATGTGATATAGCCCGAGCCTGCGAGGGCTATATCACATCTGAGGACACTAAACCAAGGTTTTATATTGTTTTATACAAGAACTGTAAGTGTACTATATACAATATATTGTATGCTGATAGATTAAAGATTCACAGGTCTATATACAAAAATATAAGACCTAACCACATCAAACGGTTGCCATGGTAGCATGCTATATAATTATATATATATAATTATAATAATTATTATATAACTATTATAAATTTATAATTAATCTCACCAAATTTTAGCTCTAAAGCTATATATATATATATATATATATATATATATATTATATATATATATATATATAATAATAACTATTATAAATTTATAATTAATTAATCTCACCACATTTTAGCTCTAAAGCTGTTTTTGATGAACATACAAACTCTTCAAGTTCGTCTGTACCGTTATGCATCCTTCAATATAAATAACAGATGATATATCACATGATCACAGTTATAACTTACATGTTTGATCTCTGAAGTCTGAATTAAGTACTAAGTACAGGGTTAACGAAATTACATTAACGGATAATTAGAGAGTCATGTGATTTTTGTGTGGGAGAAATTAATCATGTGATACATGTATAGGCAATTCACTCATTTCACTGAATTCAGTAAAGGAAACAGGTAATGTTTGAGTATCTAAACTACATTATAATCTATCTTTATTTTGTTTCTATAAAAACAAAAGACAAAATCACACAAAATGGGGTCGTTATTTCGTTCTGTAGAGATGACCCTGGCTCAGCTCTTCCTGCAGTCAGACTCTGCATACTCGTGTGTGAGAGAACTAGGTGAACTGGGGAAAGTACAATTTAGAGATGTGAGTAAGATAACACAGCAATATCTAATGCTGGGTTGATATTACTTTGGTTCATATTTCTGAGATCTGGTATAGTTCAGTGGTAATTAGTTAGTTTGCATTTGATGTATACCGTAGTTTGCTTTTTTTTCGTTGTTAACCCTTAGAGGACTGAGCCTGTTTTTCAAAAGTCTTCCCATTTCCAATACTGGCGACTCTATTGCATATAATTTGGCCACCGTTCAATATTTCTACCCCAAACTTGGCTCCTTTTCCGACATGGAGTACCACTTCCACCAACTTGCTTACCGGGACTCGAAAGTCCCCAAGCGCATCGTAGGATCAAATCAAATGCAGTGCTCTCCCTCTTTTGACTGGAACTGGGGCTAAATGACCCCACTGCATGTTGGCACCAGCTACACCCACGATTTCAGGTTTCACAGCAAGGAAAATGCCTCAGGTACCCACCAGGGGGCGTGGGTGGGGTCAAAAAATGCCAAATTCGTCGGCAACGAGGGGACTGCGACCCCTTCGAACCCCCGCATTAACGGGGGGACGCCCCCCTTTAAAATTCCCCCCGTAGTCATTATTTAGGCCAAAGGGCGGCCGAAAAACCATCAACTTTTTTAGCCACGTTCGTCAACTTGTGCCTGACGCCAATTACAAGCATTTGGACAGCTTCAGAAAGCTAGGAACACACTTTGAACCACGTAGGGGTGAAATGTCACATATATGTGACATCAGTCCTCTAAGGGTTAAATAAATTTCGTTTGTTGTTGAATGTACGAAATTTCATTACTCGAATAATATTTCATGACGAAATTAGTTCTCAACGGAAATTTAGAACATTGAATTATTACGGTATCAAAACACGTTGAGTCACGTTTTAACACTACGATTCTTCTGCTCCAGTTTTGGCTCTCTCTCTTGGATGTTTCAGAAGATAACTTTAGTGATGAAGTGGAGGCATTCTTTTCAAGTGATAGCGATAATTAGAATTAGTTTACCATGATAATAATAAGTTATTATACAAATTCACTACATTTAATAAAATAATAAATAATATATAACATAATAATAATTCACTGTAAAATTATTTTAAAAGTTTATTGGTACTTTAAACTATGGTTAGCTTACTTAGCTACAGCTTCAAACACTGCTTCAGCTTTCTGATTTCTTTGGCTTTAGCTTTAAACAGCAGGCTACACGGTATTTCAAGCCCCCCTTGTGGCAGATCAGCCGAGTGTCTTCTAGCTCCAGTCACTCTGCAGCATATACAGCCTCCTCTTCTCAGGAACAGAGAACAGATTTTCGACATCTTCCTTGGTAAGTGCCCAATGATAATTCCATGTTTTATTACAGCTACAGCATACCTGTCTCTGGGATTATTGGGCTCCCTGTCACACACTAACTCTTCTCCAATTACTGCTTCCCATATATCTTTATACACATGGTAGCCTCTCACACAGCAGGGCATATCTCTCTCCTCCATAGCTAGCATCGTCTTCTCCACGTGGAGGAAAAAAATTTCGTTGTAAAATAATGTTCGTTTAATTGGATTGGTACGAATTTAAATTACATGAATATTTTTATCACGAAATATATGTGGGCGAAAAAAAGGCAAATTACGGTATATATACGTATATATATACTGATAATTAAGATTAATTTCTTTGTCAATTACACTTTTACATTTTATTATGTATATACAATATAGCACCTAGTCTAGTTACTAGTGTATTAGTATGACAATAATGACCACTTTTAGTTATAGTTATAGTTATAGTATTACATTTTTAAAGTTATAGTAATGTTATAGTTCATTAACCCTAGCCCATGTAGGCAGAGCAAAGGGTTATTGTAATCGTTTTGTCTATTTGTTTGTTGGTAAAATTGCGGGGAACTTAAATATAATATAATATTCAAACAAAATTTATAATTACTAAACAATTATTACTTCCAACTTATTAATACATTTCCAGTTACTATTATTGAATTGAAATTTCGTTGGTTTTCTTGTATATCTTCAATCATATATTCATTACTGGTAACTGCTGGTACTGCTTGAAGCTGATAATTTTCATGGATGGCTATATAGAATCTATTCTTGTATTGATTCAGGTTTGGTATCAGATAATACAGTACACGCACAGCTGCTTGTCCAGTATCTTGAATTGGAAGTTTATGTTGCTCCGTAACCCCAAGACAGCTAACTCCCCTACTTGTCATATTAGCCCAATTGCAATGTGTGGGTGTTATAATTAACATGTGGTATAATTATTAATTATACCACATGTACACCAATGTCCAATCCTCACCCACACAAACAGCAAAATGAGGAAGAGTCTGGGGAACAGTTTTGTTTGAGATTTTTCACAAAGCCAATCAAATTGCTTGGGTTAGCAAATAATTTGCTACCAACTCGAGGACACAACGTTATTATGGTTGCAATGAGTTATTACAAAAAGGTATGCTTCGATTGAAGACCTAATGCGATTTGGGTTCACTGAAAAGAAAACATCTGTCGTCATCTTTATACACAAAACGATATAGATGTTAATCTTTTGTACGCTGCGATATTCTCAAATTTATTAGCCAATATATCAACAAAGATTTGCCTGTGATTGATAATGATATTGCAACTCTAATTTAATGTATTTAAACAATTCCTTTTTTCTTTTCTTTCACAGAGGTAAAAATGTCTATAACAACTTTGAAGAAAGTTCCTGGTTTAACTAGTGGAAGAAAACATTTGGATTCTCTTCTTGATGTTTCAGAATCTCAAGTTTTGGAGATTATTGTTGTAAGGCACTTGAGCGAGCAAAGAGGAAGCAGCTACAATGTACCAAATCCACTAAACTTGTCTTGTGGGTATATTGAATCCTCATTCAGAGCACGGGATTGCTTCATATTCTTGTGTCATCTCGCTCTAGTTCAAACTCAAGGACACAACCTTATTATGGTTGAGCTTTTCAATGAGTTATTACAAAAAGGGTATGCTTCGGTCAAAGACCTAATGTGATTTGGGTTTTTTAAAAAGAAACATCTGTTGTCGTCTTTATACACAAAACAATAGAGTTACATGTATTTCTAGCTGCTGTTAATCTTTTGTATGTTCTGATCACGGATATATCGAGCTTCTTGAAGCGAATGTATTGACAGAATTTCATTCTGTTGAAAAAATAAAAATAAAAGAAGATTGCTATGAAGTTATTCACTATTTCTTTGGTCTTGCAAATAGTATCCTTGAAGATAAAGCTACTGCTGTACTGCAAAATCTTCTCAAATTTATGAGCCAATATGTCAACAAAGATTCGCCTGTGATTGATAACGATATTGCTTTTCTTATAATAATTGTCTTTATCAAGCTCAAGCAGATGACCTGTACCTGAATTTGAGAAATAATTTTCAATTTACTATAATTACATTAAACTTAGTAACACACTTCATGACTCTTAGTAACATAAGCCAAGTAAGGTAACATAAACATTTTTTATTACATAATAATATAAGTTATTCTTTCAATGCATACAAACTACAGGTATGATACAGATAGATTCATAGAAATGGTGTCTCAGTAAAAGAGAACCATATGTGGTCATTTTTATGATATTGTGTTCTGATTAACATAGGGCAATGTAATTGAAGTTGAGGGTACATCAAATCGTTTACCATGTTATAATAAACAAAGTTTCAGCTTTTTTTTCACTTTCAAACTGTTCAATAGTTAAGTATCCATAATAAGCTGGCGCTATTTCTGGACCCGTTTGTGATATAGAGTTTGAAGACGATATGGATGATACAGTTTTTTCAAAAACTAAAACAACAGAAACAGTTGAGGTAAGTGAAGATACCTCTTTACTGGTCATGGGGCTATCTACTGTCATATCACCTTATAATGGTAAGAGAGATGGAACAAGCACGTTTATCAGATATTCTAAATTCCTATTGCCTTTTGGTAGTTTTCTAGCAATATCATGACTAATTTTATCATCAGAGCAATAAACAACCCAATTTATATTTTGAGTGGTATGGAGTAGATAGTAACTAATTGAATCAATATTCTCATAAATGGTTATGCAGTTGAAACCAAAAATATGCTTCTTAAAGCATTCGTGATGTACTTTTACCTGATGGTTCTCCTGATTTTGAAGAGTCTTAGAGAGAAGGCTTTAACATATCAGACAAGTATCCCTCAAACATCATCAGAGATTGCTGAACTAGCAGTACTAAACTCGCACAGGTTTGAACAAATCTCGATTACCCCTCCTAGTGGTGGAGAACCTGTGATGATCTCATTATATGCCCACTCTGCATCATTTGAAATTTACAATCACCTCCCACACTGCCAAATATAATACTATGAATGTCATGATCACCATGTAACCATATTCAGTAGGTATGCAGTAATAAAAGGTAATTTCATATTAGACACATACGTCACATTTGTACACCTAATTTTTGAATGCCTTTTAAAGATATGAGCCAAATGAACTGGAAGAGATAGGATGTAACTATCTAATGGTCAACCCCAGGAAGATATCAGATGAAAGGATTTAATATCAGAAGAAATGAACAGATTGGAAGAGAACTACCATTACCTGCTAAAAAAGGAACAGAATAAGTTGTAGTTCTTTTTTTAGCATGTAATGGTAGTTGTAACTTCAACTGCTGTAGCAAACTTGACAGAAATGGCTACTAGGTATGTAGTATATATATATATAATATATATATAATGTTTATACGGTAGTCTACATGTAAATGTCCGAGATTATACAGTGTCCTATTGTAATATTGTTTATATTGTTTGTATAGTAACCTATAAGTTACCTATTGTTTCTATACATTGTTTTCACTAACCATTTCTCCTCCTTTGACTATACCCCCTCCTTGTCAACCACCAGGTTCTTAATTATCATGAACAAATACTGGGCTCCAGTTTCATTAATTGCCAGATCCCTTGGTGAAGGACCTGATTCTTATGTTACTGAACAACAGATCAAACACTATGCAATGAAAGGATTTGATTGGCCAGGATTTTGTTGTTTTTTTTTAATGTAAGTCATAATGATAATGTAATGTATGCCATGTATGACTGCAGTATGATCATATTACTGATAATATCTTCATCAATGGTTATGCAGTTGAAACCAAAAATATGTCTCTTAAAGCATTTGTGATGTACTGAATTACACAGGTCATCCACTTGAGCTTGATAAAGACAATTTATTATAAAAATAGCAATATCATTGTCAATCACAGGCGAATCTTTGTCGACATATTGGCTCAAAGATTTTGCAGTACAGCAGTAGCCTTGTCTCCAAGAATACTATTTGCAAGACCAAAGAAATAGTGCATAACTTCAGAGCAATCTTCTTTTATTTTTACCTTTTCAGCAGATTGAAATTCTGTCAATACATTCCGCTTCAAGAAGCCCAACACTTCCATAATTGCAGCATTTAAAAGATTAACAGCAGCTAGAAATATCTCTGTCGTTTTGTGTATAAAGACGACGACAGATGTTATCTTTTCAGTGAACCCAAATCGTATTAGGTCTTTGACTGAAGCATACCTTTTTGTAATAACTCATTGGAAAGCTCAACCATAATAACGTTGTGTCCTTGAGTTGGTAGCAAATTATTTGCTAACCCAAGCAATTTGATTGGCCAAGATTTTGTTTTTTTTATGTAAGTCATAATGATAATGTGTGCCATGTATGACTGCTGTATGATCATATTATTACTGATAATATCTTTATCGGGGAGATGGTGATCTATTTCAAATAGGATATGAATATATATATATATATATAATTATACATTACCAGATCAATTACCACATACTAGAAAATTAAGAGAAGGGGGAAATGGTACTGTATTAGAGGTATTCTTTATGTCTGTTTGTTGTTCACATTTAACCTGATGTTTTAAAATTTATTCTATAATTATATTAGGTTTACTATGGAGGAACTTTCTATGCTGTTAAACATACAGCTTTTAGAAGGCGTGAGATATTGATAATGCCTAAACTCAGACATCCTAATATATTAAGTCTTGTCACAATGTTGATGGGTGAACCAATAAAACAATATCCAAGAAGGAATGTGTTTCAATACTTCCCAAGAATGACAAGTAAGATTTTACACAATGATATAGTGTATATTATGAACTAATAATTTCTCACAGATGATCTTGGGAGATTAATAGGCACTTATGAGAAGTACTGTTTGAGAACACTTAATAAGACATATAGAAAAGAAAAATTACTTCTTACAAGAATACAAGAGAATTTCAAGTAAGTTAATAAAGCTAGTCTCTTCCTGAGTAAGCAACGTGTTTATCTCTTCTGTAAGTTTGTAGCTAGAGAGATTCTTCAAGGTTTGCACTATTGCCATATCTTGCCTAGCCCAATCGTCCATCAAGATGTGAAGCCATCTAATATACTGATTGTGGATGTGCTATAACCCTCTAGTCTGTGTCTGTAGAACAAGACCTATTATTGTGAGACTACATATCAATTGTTCATTGTAACCATCCATGATATTAAGCCATTTGTTTACTAAAATGATCATGAGTTTTATGATTTCAAACATATATATTTTTATATTTAGGCATGATTTGCGAGTTTGGAACTCTCTCCTTCAGAACTGGTATTCGATCCTTCTCGAGGTATCTCGCAAAGTTATTACTCGAGTTACTACTCAACTTCTGAGAGATTGTACTATATCTCACCAGTGGGTACCATGGGTTTCAAGTTTCATGTTTTATGCATATGCAGTCTTGATATCATGCCGTAATATAATTATTATATATTATAATTTATATATATATTATATATATATAAATTATACATAAATAATGTAATATATATAGTAACAGGTCCTATACACAAAATATAGGACCTGAGTTTTGTGTGTGAGGATGTGATATAGCCTGTTAGCATACTATATACAATATATTGTATGATGGTGACATCTCCTGCATAGTGTGCACATGGAAGGTCTATATACAATATATAGATCTCACCAAATCAAAGGGATGATGTCACCATCATAATTATATATATATATATATATATATATAATATATAATTATAATGCTTGAAAATTGTTTGTTTTTCTTTCTAATGAAATGAGTTTTAACTATGGCCAATCTTCCCTCCCTTTAGTTTTGGTTTACTATATTGTTATTATATCTGAATGAGGATGGACCTAGACACTTGTCACAGATGGTATAACACTTGTATAGGGCAGGATAAGACCTGTCTCTAGGATGAACTGTACTATCCCTCTTGATCCTTAGATGGGAACATTATTGTCATTAAACAAAACTGCTAATGAGAGATTGAGATTTTAAGAAGTGAATTAGCTCCTAAACAGAGACACATTACAGTTGTTGATAAAGATATACATAAAATCATTCCAGTATGTTAAACACACACACACACAATATTCATTATTGTTATTTCTCTATATAGATCAACAGGTTAAGAAAAGATTTCAAAGATATGCCATCATTAGTCACAGGCATTTTTGGAGAAAGCTTTGACTATTGATCCTATGAAAAGATCATCTGCACGCAACTTACTTGATGATAAGTACTGTGAACAAGCTATTGATGTGGCTATGATACTTTTTCAAGCCAGATCATCTATAAAACAATAATATATGCCAATTAAACATGGTTTTAAAGTGTGGGCTGAAAGCTGATAGCAATAATGGCTATTTTTCAGAATTTTCAGTTTATGAAGGTCGTACTGAATCAGCTCTTACATCACAGAATACACGACATGTGTTTGTCAAAGACTCAAGAAAGACTATCTTCTCTCATGATTTTCAGATCTTTACAAACTCCCAGATATTTGGTGCAGTCATTACAATTGAATTGGTTGATAGTTTGGATATATATACCTTACTCATAACAAGGATCAGATTATAATTGTCTTGTGTATATATTATACATTATAAAATTATACATCAAAAATCTACATCATTACAGGATTTACAATTAATAATTATGTTGACGTTCATTAGTTATTCTGCCTGAAATATATTCCTAAAGTCTAAAAGGTTCTTTGAAAGGTAAGGAAAGTAGATATTCAAAATAATAACTATAATAGGCTGGACACCACAAAGCAATCATAGGGATACTTTTTTCTCTATATATCTTGTTTGTCTGATTGCAAGATATTGGTTGTCAGTTTGCAGTTATTTTGCACAATGTAACAGATATATATATATTTATAATTTATACATACATTGTTAGAAGATTTTAAAAAGTGAACAGGTAAACAGAAAGTGGCATGATGATAGACAATTATACATTTAAAACAAAAATTATATGTAATTACCAAACAGTTATTTCTGCAACATAGTATACATGATTATTATAATAAATAGAGTTTATATACAGCATTACAGGATTTAGCTACAAAATTAATAATATTTTATAGAGGATTATAATTACTCTTTTCCAGTTACTATTATTGAGTTCGAATTTCCTTGTTTTTCTTGTATATCTTCAATCATATATTCATTACTAGCAACTGCTGGTACTCCTTGAAGTTGATAATTTTCATGGATGGTGGTGATATAGAATCTATTCTTGTATTGATTCAGGTTTGGTATCAGATAACACAGTACATGTACAGCTGCTTGTCCAGTATCTTGAATTGGAAGTTTATGTTGCTCCATAACCTTTAAAGACTGCATGCTTATCCAACTCTAGTTTATTGAACAAAACAAAACAGGTGGACTGCTGATACTATATTCCGCCACAAAAGTACATACTATACAGTCTCGCGTAGCCAACCCCTCCCACTCTGCGGACTAAGGCATGTAAGGAATGTTAATTATATTCATAAATAAGTAAATTATATTCATAACCCTATTCTCATACACATTCTTGCAGTGAGATTTAATGACATATAAGCACTACTTCAATCGTTATAGTTAATAATAAAGTAGTTTAAAATCATTTTATTTACAAGGATTATATGAAATATCAATCAGTTGCTAGTTTCTCAATAATATTTTGATATTCACTCTCCAATTCTTCATAGATTTGTTGTAATTCTCTTATTCTGTCTTCTTTAGAAGTGAGTGGAACTGCCACAGATAACTCTGTATGATCCATAACTCCCAAACGTCTTAACCTATCAAGATCTCGTTGCTGTTTCTGTAATCAGTAAAGAAACATAATATTATACACATCATAATGAAATGAAACAATCAAATTAATATGGTGTCTATAGTCTCACTGCAACTATCCAATACTATTTGAATGTACTTTTATCATGATGTATTTGTTTAATGTTTGCACTAGGGTTGTACCTATACTATATAGTACAGGGATCTGAATATTTTTAAAGATATAGCCAGAGTATCAGTATAGGTAACTGCATTAGTAACATTACCTATACAGTATATGTTATATTTGTCAGGCTTTGCATTGTCACACTACAGTTTTGGGAAAGCTGTAGTGTTGTGTTGTTTTAGTTAACTAAACTATAACTAGTCTACTGTAATAACTCTACCAACTGAGCTATGTTTATGATATGGTCCATTGAGTCTGTTTTTAACAAACACTCTAAACTTGTAATATTGTTCTGAGTTACTTCTATCTGTGACTTGTAATCTCAATATCTCATATACTCTCCTACATTGATGCTATAGGAATATAAAAATTCTCACAGTCGTCTTATATACAAAATGGATCTGTTAAAGGTATGTTATGAAGATAGAAAATTAAGTTGAATCAAAACTCAAAAAGCAAAATCATAAAAACTTCAAGTGGAGGGGAAATATATATATTTAAAGCAATAAAAGGATATATTAAAAAATTATAATTATATAACATACCAAGTAACAATCAATTTTATAATTAATATTTGGATGTCTGGCCTTGAGAATCAGTACAGTATATCTATTATAGAGTCCTCTGCTATAAACATGTACATGTATGACTTGTATGTACATGTAAATACATTTAAACTACTATATAAGTACATGTACATGTACCTTATTAATTTTTAGTTTCTCTTGACATTCTTTCTCAATCTCATGAGAGTAAGACTGATGAATCAGAGGAGATTGGAAACAAGGTAACTGGAGAGCATTACGACAATCTACATAATCTCTGAGAGCAGTCAACTCAGGAGAAGGGTCTTCAACTGAAAATGAAGTGAAATGGGAATAAGGATAATCAGATGGAATGTACATTATTAACAAATACAGGACAAAAAATATCTGGGTTCCTTATTTCAAAACACTATTTATATCACATGATAATACTGATACTAACCTAATACTTCCAATACACTTTTATCCAATAGGATATCATTATAAATAGTCTGTAACAACTGTGCTGTATAACAAAATGGAATGGTACACAATGTAAGTTAACAAACCATACATGTATATGTACATGAAAGTAATGGGTAAATTAACAACTATACATGTACATGTACATGTAGTTGATCATATAAATATCCACTAAGTAGCATAATGATATAATATTAGGTAGTGTCCATCTTATTAGTGTCAATATTTGCATTTTATCCCTGGAATAGAAGGCTTCCATGCAGTCCTTCATATATATAGTCTAATATAGATACATGTATACTGTAACCCTGAACTACAATAGTGTACATGTACATGTCCATTGCCTCAGGTGTCTTTCTTTCTTTCTGTCTTTCTTTCTTTCTGTCTTTCTACATCTCTGATAACATCATGTATACCCTACAGCCTTGTTAATGAATAGGACACAAATGTGTGTTTAGTACTAGTGCATGTGAATCCTATAATAGGTATGTGTGTTTACTACTAGGAAATATGGTCCACATGTACATTAGCGCTGGAAAAAGGTTCAAACGTTCTAATCATTGTTTGTTTGCTTCACAATCAGGCTAAATTTCTCCCTTCAAAACTTCATTGCCACACATGCTTTTACAATCTAAACATATGGTTAATAATATGGGATGTTTAAGGTTGTGTTGCTGGCTGCTTCTGTCCCATTTCGTACTACAGCAGTACAGCTATGCTAAATCTGAATAGGACAAGAACAAGACTAGTACTTGCAATGATCCTGTTTGAAAGGCTAAATGTAAAAAAAAAGGACATGTGACCCTTTGAAGCTTTTCTTAATGAAGCTTCGAATTTAATATATATTGAATATTTGTCCCAGTATTAATATATATGTACATGTATGAAGGTTTCATGATTCTAAATGTACTTACTTCCAAGACCTCTTCTCTGATAAGGTGGAAAAATCAAGAATTGACTATTAGGATAAAAACCATAAAAACACACACAATAAAGTCAATAATAATAACCCTCTGCTCCACCTACGCAGGCGAGGGTTAATTACTATTATTACTGACCTTATTCTTGGTTTTGTTTTATCAGGACAAGCATAATAGTAATATATAGTACAGTAACCAACAATCATATAGTGTGTGTCACCATCTATAACTGATTTCTCATATCTAAATGTATACATACACTACATACATGTACACATTTATTAATATATACATGTACATGTACAGCACATACATGTACATGTACAATGTAATTCATTAGTTCACATGTCTATTGAGTACAACATTACTCTCATTATTAAATAGTAGGCCTGTGCGATAATTGCGATAATGAGATTATCGTGAAACACATACAATGTACATGTAGCTGTTTCATGAATAAGATAATATGTAATACCACCAGGTATTGTATGTACATAGAAGAGTATGTAAAGAATACATGACTGTGAATGAGAAAACAATTCTATAATGTTTACTAATTTGAATAGGTAGCTATTTGAATAGGTGGAAAATCTGTTTGATCTCATTTGGATAATAAGATAATAATTTTTTTTATTATCGATAACTACTGTTCATGTGCAGTACACTGTTTACACAACCACTTTCTAAGGAGTCAAATTTGAGTGTGTGTGAAGAGTGCCGGTTTCTCCCTTTAGAGAAAGCAAAGGTGGTATATTTACTTGTAATATTAGTTTTTTGGCAGATAAATTAAACTTCTTTGTACTTATTTATTGTTACACTTAATCACATATTATTATCGAGATAATATCGTTTATCTAAATAAATTGAATTAATTTATCTAGATATAGGTAATTTCATTATCACACAAGGCCTATTAATTAGTATTTAGTAATGAGAGTAATGTTGTCCTTAATAGACATGTTATGCATGGGGTATGGATGTCTGTTATGTGACAGGTATTTAGTAATGAGGGCAATGTTGTCCATATTGCTAATGACCAAGCAAATTTTAGACCCTATTTCTTGGTCTATACATGAGTATATGGAAGCATCCCGTGTATTTTTGTGAAATTTGTGGATTTAACAGTACAATTAAATACAAGCACACTGTACATATATACATTGTACATTATATTACTACATGTATATACATGTCATTTATATAGTAATTATATACATGTACTAATTGTACTTGTACTTAGTTATACTGTTTAATATACATATTTCACATGTACATGTATAATTAGTAATATTAAATATATAAATATTCTTATATATCTATAGTATACATGTCACAACGCACACCAAATAAAAACTCCATTTCTCATCATCAACATCTATGTGTGTGTGAGAGAGAAAGGGAATGAGTCAATATTACATCCAATCCATCTAACTGTCTGCCGTCCATCCATCCATCCATCCATCCATCCATCCATTCATCCATTTTCATACTAATGAAGGATGCAGCATCAATAAACCACAATACGAAAGTTTGTAATCTTTCATGATATTCTCTAAAACCAGGTGCTGTGATATCAGTCTATATAATTATGAAGAGATAAACACTCATTGGTATAGTGTATACATGTACATGTACGTACATGTACAATAACAAATACTTTCAATGCACACAAAGTTTTTATAATACACATGTACAGTAATGTACAAGCAGTAATTAAGGTGGTGCTCGAATCATTACAACGTGTAGCATACTCATAAGCAACAACTTTTAAAACTTGTTTTTTCACTAAAAGAAGAATGGTTGCTTTTGATAGTCTTACTGACCTCTAGAGACAAAACTGATTGTATATCGATAGCGCTCTCTGTTTTATAGCAATTCCATGCTGTTTCTTTCAACTAGAGTTAAGTTAATTGACGAATCTATGATAGCTAATGACATAAAACTTGCTCTACTCTCATAACGTACCTTAGTCTACACAGCAATGGTCTCCTTTTAAAATGTACTGTGACTCAAATACAAACAGTGGTAAAAGAAGAATTGGACCGTTGCTCTCAGTCTTTCAACTACTGGTTTTCAAAATTTCAGAGCAGTAGTGTGTGTGTGTGGATAATTAGAACAAGTTACCTAAAAAATATACTATGACAATTAATGAATATGCTTATTACCCAAGCACCACCTTAATATACATGTACATATGTACATCAGAATTTTTGATAAGTTTTGAAGCTTGGGCCAAATTGGCTCAATAATGGTTAGTGTGTGTGCCATTGAGAATACATCTTTAGCCAATTAACAAAGATTTAATGCTGTTAGTGACAATATAATCATAATTAACTGTGTCACTGGCCCAAAGAGAGAACTGTGCAGTGCCAAATAAGAAGCTCTCTGGGCCAGTGGTGCGCCATATGAGCTTATCAAAACACTGATGTACATGTATAATGTATTAATTAATATACATGTATAATGAACCTTGTATATTTCATATTTCTTTCCTTCATTTGACATGTGTACATGTAATAGCTCCCCAAATGGAGAAAAGGGGCGTGGTTGAATTACATTAGAGATAAACTGATCTTGATTAATTGAGAAACCTACATGTATAAAATTAAATAAATAAAATATTATATACAACAAAAATACATGTACATGTATAATTAGATGGGGAGAGGGTGTCCATGTGGTTGATGTGTAGTTATGTACATGTAATTTATTATTTTATGACAAATATTGTTTCCATAGGAATGTAATCTACATGTAATCAGGTTTGGGATCAATAGTATTTAACACAAATACAAATACTTAGTAAACATCAATTAGAAAATACGAATACAAATACTTTGAAAAGAGAAAGAAACTAATGATTGTATAATATTTTTCTAAATCTTTCAATAGTAGCTTGTATAACTAATAATAAATAAGTTAATTATGTTACAAGTCTATCCCTGGCATAGCAGTAAAATACATATTGAGGTAATGGCTGGTAGAAACTAAAATTTATATATGTTTTCTCTGATAAAAAGAAATACAGATATTTAAAACATGATGTAATAGTGACATCTTTACATGTACATGTATAATTCATAGTGATGGACAAATATCTCTTTGTACAAGCTATAACAGAGGCTATCAGAAAACACTTGTATTATCAGCTTTTTATGAGTATCAAATAAAAGGCAGACTTTTTCTAAAACCTTTCACTTATAAAGTTACCACTTGCATAATCTTATGAGGTGTAGCTTAATTTGCTAATAGTAGTGGGTGTGGCAGTTTTAGAATCAGTCTCTAGGTACTCCATTAAAGTACAGTGCTTCTGTTATCATATTGCCCATCACTACTAAGATATACAGTGAGCCTCTGTTAATGGACACTCTGAAATAAGGACACCTCTGTACTAAGGACACTTGTCTTTTTCCCAATAAAATACATTTGCATATTAAAAGACCTCTAAATAAAGGACACTTCCACTAGTCCCAAGGCGTCCTTTATAAAGAGGTTCCACTGTACATGTAATTGATTCATTACTTTTTCCCAAATACTTGATGAGTATATCTAGGATGGGATATCAACTCTTCCATTTCGAAAATCCTCTTCTGAACACACTATTATCAAAAAAAAAAACAAATTGTGATAATTATTTAATTATATGAATATGCAAATAGCTCCATCAACAGTAGATGAGCAACCATACCATACACATGTATGTATAATATATTATCAAATTTCAACATACAACTTCTCTGCAACCAGCTTTCTGGGACAGCAGAAGCAACTACATTTTAAATTACATTCACATGATCGATTATTTCTTTTCCTAAAAAATCTTCTATCAAACCCTCCAATATATATAATTATTATAATAATTATAGAAAATAATAGAATATAATGCATAATTATTAAATACAGGTTTACATGCAGATAAAAAAGGTACGGCATCTCCCAGGAAAAACGCAATATGTAATGTTCAAAATACATCCTTACTAGCAATGAAACCAGACAAAGGACAGAAAACCTGCACAGTTCTTGTTCCCAGCTGCGCCCACTCTGGCACCTTGCACGTTATGGGTGTGGCTGGGAAACATGTGAGAGTTGGCAGCAATATGTAGACATTTTCAACAAAATTGTGACTTGGAAAATTGTAAAGCAAATTGTTCATTTCAGTATTGTTGTGTCAACAATGCGGTCTTCTTTTTTATATCCAGTGACTATTTTACCATTTATAGGCAATGTAGGCCCAACTTTTACATTATCTGAATCACCAATAGATATATTTACTGTAGAACTCATGGATAAAATTGTCAACCAATCCAAGCTTAATGCTAGTCAAGTTATGAAGTCAAAAAAAATATGATGACTGGGATAAAATTTCAGTTCAACTAAAACAGAAGGATGGTACTCGTGTTGAAATAGATTGTCCAGCGGCTATTATTTCGTACAGTAAATTCATGGCTGGAGTGAATCGAGGTGATCCCCTGTGGCAGTACTACCATGTCAGATTGAAAAGCAGTAAAATGTACACGTACATTTTTTGGTTCATGTTTGATGTGGCTAATACCAATTCATTCATTTTGTATCCTCACTTTTGGCCTCACATAAACAAACCACATGACATTAAAAGTTTTCAATTGGAACTGGCCAAAAATCTCATTGGAGATTATAACAGCAGGAAGTCGACGTCCATCTCGTTTACACGTACAGATCCCATTAAAGCATTATCCTATTAAAAACAAAACAGAGAGTAAGAAAGGTTTAAGTAAGTGCCGGTACTGTAGGAACAGAAGAAACCATCCAAGAAGAAAGGAGACACGTTTGTACTGTTATGATTGTGGGAAACATCTTTATCATACAGGGGAACTCAATTCTGACTGCTTTTTAGATTACCATAAAGAGGAAGGAATGATATCCTAGCTTTATAAATAATTAATTAAAGTTAAAGATTCAAACAACATATTAAGTAGGGCCTATAACATGAAATGAATACCGGTAATTGGTTTTTGTACAAAGTAAACAAAGTCTCACCTACTATACTCTTGTGAATTCAGCAGCACATTCCTGTGGGCTAGGCTATTAACGCCCAAAACAAATGTACGTACATGTGGGTTTAGACCACGCCTCAGTAGGACGGATCATGGAATCGTCGGACGCTGCAAAGATTTTTTGCACGGTCCACACCTCAGTCAAGAATATAATATATGTTGTGTATAATTATTATTATAATGTGATGCAATGTATATTATTTCAAATTTTTTGTTTGATTGCAAGATAATTGGTTGTCAGTTTGCAGTTATTTTGCACAATGTAAGAGATATTTATAATTTATACATACATTGTTAGAAGATTTAAAGTGAACAGGTAAATACAAAGTGGCATGATGATATATAATTATACATTTTTAAAACAAAAATTATATATAATTACCAAACAATAATTTGTGCAACATAGTATATATATATAATTATTATAATAAATAGAGTTTATATACAGCATTACAGGATTTAGCTACAAACTATATTTTATAGAGAATTATACTTATTGTTTTCCAGTTACTATTATTGAGTTCGAATTTCGTTGGTTTTCTTGTATAGCTTCAATCATATATTCAGCACTGGCAACTGCTGGTACTCCTTGAAGCTGATGGATGGCTATATAGAATCTATTCCTGTATTGATTCAGGTTTGGTATCAGATAATGCAGTACACGTACAGGTGCTTGTCCAGTATCTTGAATTGGAAGTTTATGTTGCTCCATAACCTTGACAGCTTTGTAGAAACTTAGTTAATTATATTCATAACATTAATAGGTAAGTTGTCGCACTAACCTAATTATATTCATAACATTAATTATTTCATTAATCTGGCGTAGCCACACCCTTTCGATTCTATGCGAAGGGTGTGGCTACGCCAGACTAAATATAAAAGATTATGATGTGCTCGCCAGACTAGATGTACTATATGTTATGCCAAATTGGCATAACATAATTATAGTACATCATAATGTTTATGAAATAATTAATGTTATGAATAATTATAATTAACTAAGTTAGACACAGCTATCCGTGCAAATTGGAATAGTGTGATGTCCCTGAAATTGCATCATATGAGGACAGGTTGTCATGATTTTAATGACATGTATGCAGTACTTCAATCCAATAATAAAGTACTTCAAAATCATTTTATTTACAAGGATTATATAAAATATCAATCAGTTGCTAGTTTCTCAATAATATTTTGATATTCACTCTCCAATTCTTCATAGATTTGTCGGACAACAACGACAGGTGCCACCGGTCTGAAGACTCTGTATATAATCTCATGTTTTGTTTTTGTATTCTTTACATTTATACCCTGAAGAAGGCTGTTGATTAGAACAGCCGAAACGTCGGTATATCTATAATAATATATTGATTGGTGAAAAAAAGAAAAGATAAATAAACTATATATTAATACTGTGTAGCAAACAAACAATGGTTTGAACCTTTTATCAAGCTCTAATGTACATGTATATTAGCTTTCAAATTTGCGAAAATCAGGTTTATGGGTTAATTATTAATTTTGAGATACGAGTGAAAATAGACAGTTATGGATTACTTGGGCAATCACTGTTTTACTACATAGAAAGCTTCATTAACATCTTACCTATTCACTTATACCTCCATAGAGATTTGGAAACATCTCTGTGCTTCGTTAGCCACTTCTAAAAAAACTTTTAAATCATTATTTTTAATGACTAAATAATTGATTTTTCTCAAAATGAAGGTTTTGTGACTACAACAGTTTAATCCCTTGTTGTAGCTTTGTCTTTTACTTGATTGTGATGTGTCAAATATCATTCTAGAGCTAATTGAATACTCTATTTAAGTAATACAAAAAATCAATTTGAAATTTTATCCCATAAGCCTGGTTTTCGCAAATCCAGTCATATATATATATATATATATACACTGTATATATTTGAAACTTCTTCTACAGTTTAAGTTTTTATGATTATGCTTTGTGAGTTTTGATCTTGAATTTTCAACTTAATTTTGTATCTTCAAAACATGCCTTTAACAGATCCATGCTGTACATAAGACGACTGTGAGAACTTTTATATTCCTATAGCATCAATGTAGGAGAGTACATGAGATATTGAGATTACAAGTCACAGATAGAAGTAGCTCAGAGCAATATTACAAGTTTTGGGGTTGTACAGTGCAGAATAATCTGTAAAAACACCAATGCTGCTTGTACATGTATAAACATCTATTGGAGTTGATCACAGCAAAAAGGTAAGGTTGTATTTTGCAAACAAGAAATAAATTTTTAGAGCAATTATCTGGATGCTTGACTGTTATTGTGAATAGATATCCAGATAGTAAAAGACAGGATCCGATACTATATCCAATCCATCCATCCATCAATTTACCAATCCATCCATCCATCCATCCATCCATCCATCCATCCATTAATCCATCCATCCATTAATCCATCCATCCATCCATCCAAGGCCTATTTTACTGATGTAATCCCATGCACTCAGGTGTGCTGTTGTACATGTGTGTACCTGTATATTGTATACACTGTAGTGTTGTACCTATACTCCTATAATTCAGATACAGATATTATAGGCAACTAAAACTGCCTATACCTATACTTATACAAGAATAATAAAAAAAACCTTTAAAAAAATGAAAGAGTATGTAGGGATATACAACATGTAGCTATATCAAAACCGAAAAAGCACAGGAACAAGATGGCTTTGGCAACAAAATAAAATACCACTTCCACATAACAACCATACATGTACATAAGTATTTCTTCTTTGTGTTTTGCCTTTACTCTAGCTGTTATGTGGAAGTGGTATTTCATTTTGTTGCCAAAGCCATCTTGTTCCTGTGCTTTTTTGGTTTTGATATATATCCCTACATACTCTTTCATTTTTAAAAATGTTTTTTATTATTCTTGTTTCGATTCTATTTTTAAATCATAGGAGTATAGTACAATAGCTCCTTTTTTAGTATAATGTGCCAAGACCTACATTGTACCATACATGCACCTCCTAGAAAGGTTGGTATTGGCAAAGGGGGCTTGACTCTACCAAGTCTATGCCTAACTACATGTATGCCTGTCTTTAAATCTCTATATAACAATCATATTATACATATACATACATGTAAATGTTAAAGTACCTTCTGGCATGTATTTAAGTAGAGTCTTGAATATATCATCTGGTTTAGTTCCTTTGTGTTTAATAGGATGAATTCTTCGTAATCAATACCCAGATAGGTATCTAAATGATCAAATGATCAGGTGTGTAGTAAAGCTATGAGAGAGAGAGAGAGAGAGAGAGAGAGAGAGAGAGAGAGAGAGAGAGAGAGAGAGAGAGAGAGAGAGGTAGTACATGTGGTTGATGTGTAGTTACATGTATGTACATGTAATTTATTATTTCATGACAATATTAAATTTAAAAACATGATTAAAAATTTACAGTAAAATGGAACACTGAATGCCCAGTCGTGAGAACCAGGAGTGGTGGGTTAAAGATGTTTGATGGCTAGCCAACTTTCCCCATTAATAATTTAAAATAGTATATTTACATGTATATTTACAGGTTTGCGTATAGTCATCAACCACACTCCTTCCCATAAAGGTGGGCCTTGAGAGTGCAGTTTCATTATCACAAACTGGGACATACAACATTTCTGATCTACCTTTAAAGGACCCAGACCGTGGTCCACCACCTTGGTTTGCCAGGCTGGTGGCTGCCCCCCTATTTACTGATACCAATATATATGGTTACAAGTACATGTACAATACATTAATACATTTTAAAAAGGTATATCTACTTATACACATCTATCTTTCTTTTATTTTAAGGTTCTTGTAACCAAATATCTTTTCTCTAATAAAAAGAAATACATATACATATTTTAAAACATGATGTAAATACAACATCTTTACATGTACACATATACATATAGATGATGTGCAATACCTAACATTTAGTACTCAATTAAATACCAAATAATTTTGAAATTGTTATCAGCGAAATCAAACACTAAACAAGTACAAATGGACTGCATACAAGTATGTGGCTTCACTATTGACTTTGTACAATGATATTCCATGGTCCTACATTAAAGGAAACTCTCACAATTTAATTACTAATATTTTGCTAAGTATTGATAAAATCTACACAGATGTCCACTTGCATAATCTTATGAAGGTGTAGCTAATAGTGGTGGGTGTGACAGTTTTGGAATGGGTCTCGATTCCAGAATACAGCTTGTAATTAAGTGCTTCTGGTATCATATTGCCCATCACTAATAACATGTACATGTAATTCTTTTCAACAAATACTTGATGAGTATGTAGTGGATGTAGTGTACAGAGTAGTTTACAGAAATGTACAATAGAACGTTGGAGTAACATAATGGTAGTTAGTTTATTATTGTAATTAGTAGAAATACATGTACTAAAAGTATATTTAGGATGAAATATCAACTCTTCATTTTGAAAATCCTCTTCTGAACCCACTATTACCCCCACCCCCCAAATAAAACACAATCTAATATATAAATTATAATCAGTTAATTACATAAATATGTAAACAAAATTTCACACACAGGGAGGGATATCTAATATATATATATATATATATATATATTATATATATATATATATATATATATATATATATATATATATATATATATATATATAACTATTATAATCTCACAAAAGTTTAGCTCAAAAGCTGTTTCTGATGAAGATACAAACTCTTCAAGTTCGTCTGTACCAGATGGTATATCACATCATTCACATGATCGCAGTTACAACTTACTCTCTCTGAGCTGAATTAAGTAGTAAGTAGTCTTAGTACAGGGTTAACTAAATTACATTAACGGATAATTAGAAAGTCATGTGATTCTTGTGTGGGAGAAAAATCAATTAAATCATGTGATATAGGCAATTCAGTAAAAGCCGGGGAAACAGGCTAATGTTTGAGTACCGGTATCTAAACTAAATCTTTAATTTGTTTCTAACTAGAATAGTTTCCTATAAAAAGACCACACAAAACGGGGTCGTTATTTCGTTCTGAAGAGATGATCCTGGCTCAGCTCTTCCTGCAGTCAGACTCTGCATACTCGTGTGTGAGAGAACTAGGTGAACTGGGGAAAGTACAATTTGGAGATGTGAGTAAGATAACACAGCAATATCTAATGCTGGGACTTGGTTCATATTTCTGAGATCTGGTGTAGTTCAAATTATTGATTGGTAGTTAGTTTTCATTTGATGTACTAATAATTTCTGTGTCAGTTACACTTTCACATTTTATTATGTATATACAATGTAGTACCTATTCTAGCTACTAGTGTTTTAGTATAACAATAATGACTGCTTTTAGCTATAGTATGACATTTTTAAAGTTATAGTAATGTTATAGTTCATTAACCCTCGTTCATGTAGACAGAGCAAAGGGTTATTGTAATCGTTTTGTCTATTTGTTTGTCGGCAAAATTCCAGCAAACTTAAATATTTAAAACAAAAATTATAATTACTAAACAATTGCTTTTTGCAACTTAATATACACAATTATAAAGTAATATAATGCATATCTAAAGTTTACAGCACAACAGGTCTAGGATGTACGAATAATATTAATACAGAATAATTATAATTATAATACTATGACTGAGAGGATTATAATTATTCTCTTCCAGTTACTATTATTGAGTTCGAATTTCCTTGGTTTTCTTGTATATCTTCAATCATATATTCAGTACTGGTAACTGCTGGTACTGCTTGAAGCTGATAATTTTCATGGATGGCTATATAGAATTTATTCCTGTATTGATTCAGGTTTGGTATCAGATAATGCAGTACATGTACAGCTGCTTGTCCAGTATCTTGAATTGGAAGTTTATGTTGCTCCATAACCCAAGACAGCTAAAATGAGACTACTTGTCAAAGTATTAGCCCAATTGCGTGTTATAATTTATAATTATTAATTATACCACATGTACACCCATGTCCTCGCCCACACAAACAGCTAAAATGAGGAAGAGTCTAGGGAACAGTTTCTTCTGAGATTTTTCACAAAGCCAATCAAATTGCTTGGGTTAGCAAATAATTTGCTACCATACATATATGTGTCACAAGCAGTGTGATTGGCTCTAGTTCAAACTCAAGGACACAACCTTATTATGGTTGAGCTTTCCAATGAGTTATCACAAAAAGGGTATGCTTCGGTCTAGGGATGGGCGATTATAAAAATATGAGTTAACGATTATTGTCTGTGCGAGTATCACGATAATTGTGATTATTGGCTACCTTACATATGTATGTAGATTTCATTCAACAATGAAATTGATACCTTTTATTTGTTGAGTAAACAGTGTTGTAAAACTGATTTAGATGTGATAGTACTCAAAACCTGAGATTATGGCACAATAATCATTATTTTTGTGACCACGATATGGCAAAATTTAGACAATACAATTATCACGGGAAATTTTAATCACGATTATCACGATAATCAAAATATTGCCCATCCCTACTTCGGTCAAAGACCTAATGCGATTTGGGTTCACTGAAAAGAAAACATCTATCGTCTTTATACACAAAACGATAGAGATATTTCTAACTGCTGTTAAACTTTTATATGCTGCAAATATGGAAGTGTTGGGCTTCTTGAAGCGGAATGTATTGACAGAATTTCAATCTGCTGAAAAGGTAAAAATAAAAGAAGATTGCTCTGAAGTTATGCACTATTTCTTTGGTCTTGCAAATAGTATCCTTGGAGATGAAGCTACTGCTGTACTGCAAAATATTCTCAAATTTATGAGCCAATATGTTGACAAAGATTCGCCTGTGATTGACAATGATATTGCTATTCTTATAATAAATTGTCTTTATCAAGCTCAAGTGGATGACCTGTGTAATTTAGTTCATCATGAATGCTTTAAGAGACATATTTTTGGTTTCAACTGCATAACCATTGATGAGAATATTGATTCACTTAGCTACTATCTACTCCATACCACTCAAAATATAAATTGGGTTGTTTATTGCTCCGATGATAAAACTAGTCATGATATTGCTAGAAAACTAGCAAAAGGCAGTGTAATAGTGAGAGTGAATCCTCAACTTACATCCACCGATCGTCAACGTATTGTAATCAGCAATAGGAATTTAGAATATCTGATAAACGTGCTTGTTCCATCTCCCTTATCATTATCTGGTGATATGACAGTAGATAGCCCCGTGACGAGTAAAGAGGTATCTTCGCTTACATCAACTGATTCTGTTGTTTTAGTTTTCGAAAAAACTGTATCATCCATATCATCTTCAGACTCTATATCACAAACAGGTCCAGAAATAGCGCCAGCTTATTTAACTATTGAACAGTTTGAAAGTGGAAAAAAAGCTGAAACTTCGTTTTATTATAATATGGTAAAAGATTTGATGTACCCTCAACTTCAATTACATTGTCCCACGTTAATTAGAACACAATATCGTAAAAATGACCACATATGGTTCTCTTTTACTCCTAATATGAGACACCATTTCTATGAATCTGTCCGTATCACTCCTGTAGTACCTATGCATTGGGTGAAGGTGAGAGTAACTTATATATAAAATGCTTACTTGGCTTGTGTTTTGAAGTATGTTAATAGATCAGACAAGTTTAATGAATTTAATTAATTATAGTAAATTCATAAACACTCATTTCTTAAATTCAGGTACCTCAACCTGATGGTTCTCCTGATTTGAAAGAGTCTTTCAGAGAGAAAGTTTTAACATATCAGACAAGTATCCCTCAAACATCATCAGAGTTTGCTGAACTAGTTGTGCTAAACTTATACAGGTTTGAACGAATCTCGATTACCCATCCTAGTGGTGGAGAACCTGTGATGATCTCATTATATGCCCACTGTGAGCCTAGTAAACTGGGACAGATAGGATGTGACTATCTAATGGATGAATATCAACCAGGAAGATATCAGATGAAAGGAGATGGAAGGATTTGATATCAGAAGAGATGAACAGATTGGAAGAGAGCTACCGTTACCTGCTAAAAAAGGAACAGAATCAGCTGAAATTACAACTTCAACTGCTGTAGCAAACTTGAAAGAAACAGCTACCAGGTATGGTATTGTCAATAACATACCTGGTAGCTGTTCCTTGCTTTCTCTCTGACTTATTGTTCATACTGTAGTCTGAATGTCTAAGATTATACAGAACTGTAGTGTCCTATTGTACTGTTGTTTATGTTGTTTGTATAGTAACCTACTGTTTTCTCTTCTTAGACCTCCTCTGACTATACCCCCTCCTCGTCAACCACCTGGGCCTTGTCATGAACAAATACTGGGATCCAGTTCATTATTTGCCAGACCCCTTGGTGAAGGACGTAATTCTTATGTTACTGAACAACAGATCAAACACTATGCAATGGAAAGATTTGATAGGCCAGGATTTTGTTTCTATGTAAGTCGTAATGATAATGTATGATCATTACTATGTATGACTGCCATATGATCATATCGTTATTACTGAAAATATCTTCTATTTTTTTATCAGGGAGATGGTGATCTATTTCAAATAGGATGTGAATATATATATATACATTACCAGATCAATTACCACATACTAGAACATTAAGAGAAGGGGGAAATGGGACGTATTAGAGGTATGTCTTTGTGTCTGTTCGTTGTTCACATTTATTCTGATGTAAAAGTTATTTTATAATCAGAGAGTACGGTATAGCACTCCATGTAGGGATGGCACAGAAAAAATGGCTGCCATACATTTCATTTGCAAGTGATAAGCTGAAATTTCTGGTAATATATACATATAAGCTTTAATACACACATACCTATTCATATCTAGTGTTTTTATGACTACCAACACCGTCTAGATGGCCAAAGATTGCCGTTAAGGTAGAGAACCGCCGAGTGGCAAAACTGGCAAAATTTGCTTCGTATTATTATTATTATTATTTTTTTTCCAGACAAATCATTTTTTTGTTTGTTGAACTATCACAATGATTCTATCACCATTCCAATTGCATTCATTGTGAAATTCTTGTCTACAAGTATTGAGATGATATCTTCAGATACTATGAAAGAAGACAATCTCAATATGGCAAAGATTTGATCTCGAATTGGATGCCACTTTTATAAGTGTATTCATTAATTAAGCCATGTGGAATTAATTGCGCGTGCGCATTTATGTCCTCAGAACATGAAAGCTGTTTACTGAAACTGCCTGCTACGTTGGAATCATAAGCATAGTAATGAAGTTTGTGAGCAAATACATTCTTTAAATAATAATTATTCATTAAAACCATGGTATACTGATAATAATAATAATAATAATATATACATGTACTATGATGAGCACTGGAATGTGAAATGGTTGACACAGAGACTAGCACTACTTCTTGTGGCAAAGCTGTAAGTGTAATAGAAAATAGGCAGCGTCATCTGTAAGTGAAAAAGAATGATAATCAATTCATAAATAATGGATATAATTATACAAAAGTCTGACCTTCAATGATGATCAAGCCTCATAGCAATTTACATAAAATATTCACAAATCATCTACCATTCAGAAAAAAACAATGGAAACAAAAATAATAAAAACATTTTCAATAAAGCTCTTTTTATTTTGCTTTATAGTGGTATAAGTACTTATGTAAGGTTATATGGAAGTGGTTTGTTTAATTTTGGGCCCTACATCAACCTCCCAACCTTGTTTGCATGCTTTTTGGGTTTTGACATCCCTACATCTTCCTCCATTTTTATTGAAAATGTTTTTATTAATTCTTTATATTAGGTTTACTATGGAGGAACTTTCTATGCTATTAAACATACAGCTTTTAGATGGCACGAGATATTGATAATGCCTAAACTCAGACATCCAAATATATTACATCTTGTCACAATGTTGATGGGTGAACCAATGAAACAATATCCAAGAAGAAGGAATGTGTTTCAATACTTCCCAAGAATGACAAGTAAAATTTAATACAATGATATAGCGGATGTGATATAGCCCTCACAGACTCGGGCTATATCACATCCTCACACACAAAACTCAGGTCCTATATTCTGTGTATAGGACCTGTTAGCATACTATATATATTACATATATTAATTATATTACCTAAATACATCAGCCTTTGTTGTCAGATGAGGCATGATATCAAGACTGCAAATGCATAAAACATTCTGGGGACTTGAAACCCATGGTCCCATTGGTGAGGTATGGTACACTCTATCAGAAGTTGAGTAATAACTTTGCGAGATACCTCGAGAAAGATTGGATACCAGTTCTGAAGGAGAGAGTTCCAAACTCGCATCAAAATCAGATAATACCTAAAATATAAATATATGTATATCAGTTTGATATCATCAAACTCATGATCATTTTATTAAACAGATGGCTTAATATCATGGATGGCATACTATATACAATATATTGTATGATGGTGACATCTCCTGCATAGTGAGCACATGAAAGGTCTATATACAATTATTATATAGAACTCACCAAATCAAAGGGATGATGTCACCATCATACTATATACATGTATATATGTATATTATATAGTATGCTAATAGGTCCTATATATATACAAAATATAGGACCTGAGTTTTGTGTCCGAGGATGTGATATAGCTTGAGTCTGCGAGGGCTATATCACATCCGAGGACACAAAACGATGGTCCTATGTTCAGTATATACTGTAGGACCTATTAGCATACTATATACAACGTACACAATGATATAGTGTATATTATGAACTAATGATTTCTCACAGATGATCTTGGGAGATTAATAGGCACTTATGAGAAGTACTGTTTGAGAACTCTTAATGAGAGATATAGAATGAAAAATTACTTCTTACAAGAATACAAGAGAATTTCAAGTAAGTTAATAAAGGTAGTCTCTTCCTGAGTAAGTAACATGTTTATATCTTCTGTAGCTAGAGAGATTCTTCAAGGTTTGCACTATCTCCATACCTGTGAAGCCATCTAATATACTTGTTCAAACAGATTGTGAAGTGCTAACCCTCTAGTCTGTGTTTGTAGAACAAGACCTATTATTGTGAGAGTACATATCAATTGTTCATTGTAACCATCCATGATATTGAGCCATCTGTTTACTAAAATGATCATGAGTTTGGTGATTTCAAACTGATTATATTTTTATATTTTAGGTATTATCTGATTTTGATGCAAGTCTGGAACTCTCTCCTTCATCCGATCCTTCTCGAATATCAAGTCAATTTCTCAAAGTTAATACTCAACTTCTGAGAGATTGTACCATACCTCACCAGTGGGACCATGGGTTTCAAGTCCCCAGAATGTTTTATGCATATGCAGTCTTGACCTCATCTGACAACAAAGGCTGATGTGATGTATTCAGGTAATATAATTATTATATATATATATATATATTTGTACTATATAATTATAGTATGCTAACAGGTCCTAGATAGGACCTTAGTTTAGTGTGTGAGGATGTGATATAGCCCGTTCCTACAAGTGCTATATCACATCCGAGGACACAAAACAAGGGTCCTATATTTTGCATATAGGACCTGTTAGCATACTATATACAATATATTGTATGATGGTGACATCTCCTGCATAGTGTGCACATGGAAGGTCTATATACAATATATAGAACTCACCAAATCAAAGGGATGATGTCACCATCATACTATATATATATATATATATATCCCGATACGGCGAAACATCAAATTGTTTGTTTTTCTTTCTAATGGAAAGGAGTTTTAATGATGACCACTCTTCCCTCCCTTTAGTTTTGGTTTACTATGAATGAGGATGGACCTACACACTTGTCACAGGTGGGTATAACACTTGTATAGGGCAGGATAAGACCTGTCTCTAGGATGAACTGTACTATCCATGCTGTCATGTGGTCGGACAATCAACCAATAACAGTCCTGTCATCAAACTGTTAGCCCGAAATATCTGTTGTTCATTGAAAACAGAAGGATGGTACTCGTGTTGAAATAGATTGTCCGTCTAGCAGTACAGTAACTTCATGGCTGGAGTGGATCGAGTGATCAACTGTGGCAGTACTACCATGTCAGATTGAAAGGGAAACTCCGTCGACGTCCATCTCGTTTATACATAGTAAAGATCCGAAACAGATCCCATTAAAGCATTATCCTATTAAAAACAAAACAGAGAGTAAGAAAGGTTTAAGTAGGTGCTGGTACTGTAGACTAGGAACAGAAGAGAACCTCCAAGAAGAAAGGAGACATGTTGGTACTGTTATGATTGTGGGAAACATCTTTGTCATACAGGGGAACTCAATTCTGACTGCTTTTTAGATTACCATAAAGAGGAAGAAATGATATCCTAGCTTTATATATATAATATAATTATATTAATTAAAGTTAAAGATTCAATGAAATGAATAATTGTATTTATAATACAAATTCTCACCTTATGTATCACTACTCGGCTATTTCAAACGAAGGGTGTGGCTAAGCTAGACTAAGTTATAACTTGTTTTGTAAACCTGTTAAGAAAATCATGACTGAGTGCTCCACCCCCTAGAGATACATTAACGTCTATCGTTTGCTGACTCGGCAAACGATACACCTCGACCTAGTACCTCTGTCTTATTCAGGGTGTGGCTAAGCCAGACTAAGTTATAACCGATTTTGTAAACCTGTTAATAATAGCGGCCTTTCACTGCCTCTATTTCACAAAATTTATGTAATATTTAATGAATAAGACAGAAGTTGGTGTGAAAGGTCGCTATATATGAGCAGTTGGTGTATTGTTTGCTGAGTCAGACGTCCGAGGATGTGATATAGCTGATCCTCTATGCTGACGATATTCTTTTATCCTCTGTGATTTTCTCTTCATCATCAATGTCTGATGTACAGTCTGATATTGATCTGATCTTTTCCTGGCTTAGCTCTCGCTTTCTATCGATTAACTTAAATAAAACTAAGTATATGATTGTTACTCATAAATCTTCTTCTTTCTCTCAATCCCTTACTCCTCTCTATGTTAATCACTCTCGTCTTGAGTTAGTTTATAGTTTTAAATACCTAGGAGTAATTATTTCATCCAATCTCTCTTGGTCGGCTCATATCTGTTCTAAATCAAGGCAGTTAGTAGGAGTCATTTTTCGTCACTTTTATCGTAATTCTTCTCCTCAATCTCTTCTAAAAATGTACATTGCTCTGGTCCTCCCTCATCTTTCATACTGCTCTTCTGTCTGGGACCCTCCATCTGGTTCTTCTCTCGCCTCTGAGCTTGAAAAAGTTCAGAAGTTTGCCCTCCGTATGTGTACATATAACTGGTTTGCTAACTACTTGGATCTTCTCTCCAATTTTCAACACCCTTCCCTCTCCTCCTGTCGTTCTCAATCTAAATTATTTATAGTCTATAAAATTCTGAACAACCTAATTTTTATATGCATCCCCCCTCCAATCAGATCCTCCCGCTCGTATCATCCCTTAAATGTTCTTACTCCTTATTGTAAGACTTCTTCTACTTTAAATTCTTTTGTCCCTTCTGCTTCATCTCTCTGGAACTCTCTTCCACATCATCTCAAATCTTCTCGATCCTTTCCTCAATTCAAGTCCTCATTAAAACTATTAAAACTTAATTTATAGTCATTTAATATTAAAATTTTTTTGTTATTAATTTCCACTTATGATGTATGTTATGGTACTCTTCATATTAGTTATTAGCTATTAAGTATCTTTGCAAACCAAAAAAAACCAAAAAAAAAACCACCCTGTGTGCTCTGAAAATTTTAATTATTAATTTAAACTATGAGTGGGTTGATTTTGCTGCACTGCTAGGCACTGTGATTTTGCACAGTCCACACCTCAGTCAAGAATATATATGACTATTAATTACAATTCTGTTGTGTATAATATTATTATAAATATTAGTCTGGCGTAGCCGCCCTTTTAGCGAAGTGGGCGGCTACGCCAGACTAATGCAATATATATTATTTTAGATTTTTTGTTTGATTGCAAGATATTGGTTGTCAGTTTGCAGTTATCTTACACAAAGTAACATATATTTATAATTTATACATGCATTGTTAAGAGATTTTAAAATGAACAGGTAAATACAAAGTGGCATGATGATATATAATTATATATTTAAAACAAAAATTATATATAATTACCAAACAATAATTTGTGCAACATAGTATATATACATAATCATAATAAATACAGTCTATATACAGCATTACAGGATTTAGCTACAAATAATATTTTATAGAGGATTATACATATTGTTTTCCAGTTACTATTGCTGAGTTCGAATTTCGTTGTTTTTCTTGTATAGCTTCAATCATATATTCATTACTGGTAACTGCTGGTACTCCTTGAAGCTGATAATTTTCATGGATGGCTATATAGAATCTATTCTTGTATTGATTCAGGTTTGGTATCAGATAATGCAGTACATGTACAGTTGCTTGTCCAGTATCTTGAACTGGAAGAAGTTTATGTTGCTCCATACCCTTGAAAGATTGCTTGTCTGACTCACTACTAATCCACAATCGCTAAAACGGTTGAAAAGTGTTAACCACTCAGTGTTAAATTTTTATTAATAGCCAATCAAATTGCTCGTGCCACATGGTTAGTCGTTCGTTGTAGCTACTCCGTGATCCGGCACTGTACATGTAATTATATTCATAACATTCCATATTCCATAATTTCATTGTCATTAAAATGTCATGATTTAATTTTAACAGTACTTCAATCCTAATAATAATAGTGTAGTTTAAATACAAGGATTATATAAAATATCAATCAGTTGCTAGTTTCTCAATAATATTTTGATATTCACTCTCCAATTCTTCATAGATTTGTTGTAATTCTCTTATTCTGTCTTCTTTAGGAGTGGGTGGAGTTGCCACAGATAACTCTGTATGATCCATAACTCCCAAACGTCTTAACCTATCAAGATCTCGTTGCTGTTTCTATAATCAGTAAAGAAACATAATATTATACACATCATAATGATTATGAAACAATCAAATTAATATGGTCTCTATAGTCTCACTGCAACTATCCAATACTATTGGAATGTACTTTTATCATGACATATTTGTTTAATGTTTGCACTAGGGTTGTACCTATACTAGTATAGGGATCTGAATAGGGTTAAAGATATAGCCAGAGTATCGGTATAGGTAACTGTATTACCAATACAGCATATGCTATATTTGTCAGGCTTTGCAGATTACACTGTTCTCTAACTACAGTCTCAAGATATGTGTAAATGATAATGGGAAAGCTGAATGTGTCATAGCAATTTTGAATTGAATATATCTCATTGTAAAAAATTAACACTATACCCATGTGTGTGAACTACATGTACATTATATTTCACTCGGACAGTAATATCGAATCGGATCTGAATATAGGCAATTTGGATTATTAAATATAGGTGTATAGGCGCAACTCATGTATTTGAAATGAGTTCAATAGTATTCATTGACATAATCTATCAACACAATGTGTAATGTGATACAATTTGTAATGTGTTCATGATCTGTATATGTACATGTACAGGTATGTTTATGTAAATCATAACCTGATATGGTCCATTGAGTCTGTTTTTAACAAACACTCTAAACTTGTAATATTGTTCTGAGTTACTTCTATCTGTGACTTGTAATCTCAATATCTCATATACTCTCCTACATTGATGCTATAGGAATATAAAACATGTCACAATCATCTTATGTACAGTGTGGATCTGTTAAAAGGCATTTTATGAAGATAGAAATTTAAGTATAAAATTCAAGATCAAAAGTCGAAAAGCATATAAAAAGTTCAAGTGGAGGAGAAGTATGAAGAAGTATCTTTTTGTTTTTTAAAGAAGCAAGAAAAGGATATACCAAGTACATTGTAATTAATACTCAATTTTATAATTACCATCTGGATGCCTGGCCTTGAAAATCAGTACAGTATATCTATTACAGAGTCCTCTGCTATAAACATGTATATGTATGACTTGTATGTACATGTAAATACATTTAAACTACTATACAAGTACATGTACATATACCTTATTAATTTTTAGTTTCTCTTGACATTCTTTCTCGATCTCATGAGTAAGACTGATGTATCAGAGGAGATCGAAAACAAGGTAACTGGAGAGTGTTACGACAATCTACATAATCTCTGAGAGCAGTTAGAAGGGTCTTCAACTAAAGAGGAAGTGGAATGGGAATGAGGATAATCAGATGGAATGTACATTATTAACAAATACCGGACAAATAATTGATGAAATGATTTTATGATAAGGTTTGATCACTATATATATCACATAACAATAATGATACTAACCTAATACCTCCAATACACTTTTATCCAATAGGATATCATTATAAATAGTCTGTAACAACTGTGCTGTATAACAAAATAGAATGGTAAATTAACAAACCATTTCATGTATATGTAGTAAATTAACAAACCATACATGTGCATAGAAATACCATAATGCTATAATATAATTAAACCCCCAGAATATATTATATATATAATTATATATACATATATATATATATACATGAACCCCTGAACTACAATAGTGTACATGTACATGTATACCCTACAGCCTTGTTAATTAATGAATCATGTAACATGTACATGTATATACAGAGCTTGGTAAAAGGTTCAAAGGTTCAAATCATTGTTTGTTTGCTACATATTCAAGCTAAATTTCTCCCTTCGAAGGTTTGCTGCCACACATACTTTAATAATTATACATGTGCAATTTTACAATTTAAATAATATGGGTGTGTTCGAGGCTGTGTTGCTGGCTGCTTCTGTCCCATTTCTCACTCCAGCTATGGTAAATCTGAATAGAGACAGCGACAAGAACAAGACTAGTACTTGAAGGCTACATGTAAAAATAATATTAATAAAAAGTTAAAAACACATGCAAATCTTTAAAGCTTTTCTTAACGAAGCTTCGAATGTAATATTGAATATTGGTCCCAGAATTAATATACATGTACATGTATGAAGGTTTCATGATTCTACATGTACTTACTTCCAAGACCTCTTCTCTGATAGGGTGGAAAAATCAAGAATTGACTATTAGGATAAAAACCATCAAAACACACACACACACTAATAATTACTATTATTACTGACCTTATTCTTGGTTTTGTTTTATCAGGATAAGAATAATAGTGTACAGTAACCAACAATCACTGATTTCTCATATCTAAATGTGTACATACATGTACATGTATACATTTGTTAATTCATACATGTACATACATTGTGCACAGTACAAAATTCATTAGCTAAAACAGAGCAAAAAATAATGTTTAAAATTTGCTTCGACATAGTTATATTAGTAATATGATACAACTACAGACTAGTGTTACATTATTTCTTGCTCTGTAAATACAAGCATGAAGCATCCTGTTTATTCTAGTGAAATATGTATATTTTACAGTACAACTAAGTACATGTACATGTGTATAATTACTATATAAATGTATACACGTACATGTATGTAATTATATAGTAATTATACATATACTTGTACTTAGTCTACGTATTTCACATGTATATTAATATATATCTATTGTACATATACATGTACATGTAACAACACACATCAAGTAAAAACTCCATTCTTCATCATCAACATCTGTGTGAGTGAAATACCAGTTGCATGGAATGTAATATAAGATTACGGGTATGTACTATGAGAGTGAAGATAATTAATAATTATAATTGCTATATATAACATACAAGTTAATAATTTGTATAAACTGAAGCCATAAACCAAAGCTTAATTATATTGTGAACTGTTAAGTTATTTGCTGCATATTGCAGCTCATTGTCAGCAGCTTACAGCTAATAAGTATATTTGATTAGTTTAAATGACTACATAATACATAATTATATAAATGGGAATTATAATTGACTGTTTTGAGTGAAATATTTTTGATCAAAAGCTTTCCATTGTATTGGAATAAGTGTTACAGTACAATACAATACAATGCAATGGAAAGCTTTTGATCAAAAATATTCAAAACAGTCAATTACAAATTATTATGGAAACTAAATTTTCACATTTATATAATAGTCAATTCTTGATTTTTCCACCCTATCAGAGAAGAGGTCTTGGAAGTAAGTACATGTAGAATCATGATCCTTCATACATGTACATGTACAGTACATGTACAATTGTACATGTACATGTATATTAATCTTGTGTAGCAAACAAACGATGGTTCAAACCTTTGAACCTTTTACTAACCTCTAATGTACATGTATATTAGCTCTCAAATTTGCAAAAACCAGGCTTATTATTAATTTTGAGATACGAGTGAAAATAGACAGATATAAATTACTTGGGCAATCACTGTTTTACTACATAGAAAGCTTCATTAACATCTTACCTATTCACTTATACCTCCATAGAGGTTTGGAAACATCTCTGTGCTTCGTTAGCCATTCCTAAAAAAGATTTAATTAATGACTAAATAATCGATGCATTATTCTCAAAATGAAGGTTTTGTGACGACAACAGTTTAATCCCTTGTTGTAGCTTTGTCTTTTACTTGATTATGGACAAATTAATACAATCAAATATAACATACAAATACTATCAATAACATTGCAGTGAGACAGTGAGACCATATTTATTAGTATGGCCCACAGGCGAGGACCATACCTATGAATGCTTTCCACTGGGATTACTGTACATGCATAATTATAATGCATTCTTACATGTATGTAACTGTACATTGTATATATAGTTAAGGAAATTGTGTCATTCCGGGGGGATCAGGCAATTAATGGGTGATTGGGTGTGGTGTATAATAAATAGAACGTGTACTCGAGCTGTACAGACCAGCAGGAAGAAAGTTGCTTGTAGCTAACCTGAAAAGTGGAACTATTAGCTGTTCTAACTGAAATATATTCCTAAAGTTCTACAAGTTCGTTTACAAAAGTAAGGAGAGTAGATAATAACTATAATAGGCTGTTGTGCTTCAGGCACGAGAAAATCAGCTACAATTACTGAATGTTCGACACTATAAAACAATTATAGGGATACTTTTTTCTCCATATATCTTGTTATTATCTGATACATGTATTTGCACATGTACACAAGCTGAGATAAATAGTATTCATGATCTAGATGTAAACAATACCATATGTGATATGGTCTTATGTAATAGTTATAACACACTTTACTGTGATTACATGTTTTAATGTAGCACAAGGGCGGGTCAATAAAGGTTGAGATTACATAATGCACCTCCTAACAGACACCCTCAATAAATGATAATTTATGAATTATAAAATTATGCATGTTATAAATATATATTAATAATATTAGGAAAATGGTTTATAAGAAAATACGTATTAACAGTGTGCGTGTTAACAGGTACGCTTTGTATGGCATGTAGTTACAGTGGTTATTGTGTCATGTGATTTTAGTATGCAATATCCGAGTGTATGTACTATCATGGGTACTTACTAGTGATGTTGCACTGTACATGTTTATAGCAGAGGACTCTGTAATAGATATACTATACTGATTCTCAAGGCCAGACATCCAAATATTCATTATAAAATTGATTGTTTATCTTTTAATTACTTGGTACATTATATATATATTATATATATATATATATATACATGTATATATTTCATACTTCCCTTCCACTTGAAGTTTTTATCATTATGCTTTTCGACTTTTGATCTTGAATTTTATACTTAATTTTCTATCATCAAAACATGCCTTTAACAGATCCATGCTGTATATAAGATGATTGTGTTTTATATTCCTATAGCATCAATGTAGGAGAGTATAATATGAGATATTGAGATTACAAGTCACAGATAGAAGTAACTCAGAACAATATTACAAGTTTAGATTGTTTGTTAAAAACAGACTCAATGGACCATATCAGGTTACACATTAAATATGCATATTATAAACATGCATATAAGACCATATCACTTATGGTGTTGTTTATCACAATAGATCATGAATACTATTTATCTCAGCTTATGTACATGTACATGTGTATCAGATAATAACAATATGGAGAAAAAAGTATCCCTATGATTAGTTTGTGATATCCAACATTCAGTAATCATGGCCGACTTTCTCGTGCCTAAAACACAACAGCCTATTATAGTTATTATTTCGATTATCTGTTCTCGTTACTTTTTAAAGGAACAGTGGAAGTTCACCAGATCTTCAATAAATCACTTATAACACACTTGACAGTGCATCGTGTGTTTCAATGTAGCACTTGGGCGGTCAATAGAGGTCTCGTTTATTATTAATTACTACACCACGTGCAAATAAATTGCACATGTCACATGTCGGAGAGGAAAAAATGGCAAAATCAAAGAAGTCAATCTGTTTTGGCCAAAAGCTAGATATCATCATAATGATATACTATTAGGTATTTATTTACTACTGGATAATATCACCTATCCATGTAGAAGTATATCACATGATGATAATTCAAATTCATGTACATGTAATTGCCAATAAAATGTGTTCTCCAGTACATGTTGTTATTCTGGTGGTTTAATTATTTATTTTATAGTTCAGACAGTTGTTGGGTGGAAAAACAATAAAACTACAAATTTCACAATTTAGTATTTGCATTTTATCCCTGAAAGAGAAGACATCTATGCAGCCCTTCGAAGCACATTGCACTGTACCTATACCTGTCAGTACCTATAAATATACCTATACCTATACCTATAAATATACCTGTACCTATACCTATACCTATACCTGTACCTGTATACCTGTACCTGTACCTGTACCTATACCTATACCTGTACCTATACCTGTACCTATACCTATACCTATACCTGTACCTATACCTGTACCTATACCTATACCTATACCTGTGCCTATACCTGTACCTATACCTGTACCTATACCTATACCTGTACCTATACCTATACATATACCTATACATATACCTGTACCTATACCTATACCTATACCTATACCTATACCTATACCTATACCTGTACCTATACCTGTACCTATACCTATACCTATACCTGTACCTATACCTATACCTATACCTATACCTATACCTATACCTATACCTATACCTATACCTATACCTGTACCTATACCTGTCAGTACCTATACTTACATGTATACCTGTACCTGTACCTATACCTGTACCTATACCTGTACCTATACCTATACCTATACCTATACCTGTACCTATACCTATACCTATACCTATACCTGTACCTATACCTGTCAGTACCTATACTTATACCTGTACCTGTACCTGTACCTATACCTGTACCTGTACCTATACCTATACCTATACCTATACCTATACCTATACCTATACCTGTACCTATACCTATACTTGTACCTATACCTATACCTATACCTGTACCTACAGTGTATACCTGTCAGTACCTATACTTATACCTGTACCTGTACCTATACCTGTACCTATACCTATACTTATACCTATACCTATACCTGTACCTATACCTATACCTGTACCTGTACCTATACTTGTACCTATACCTATACCTATACCTATACCTATACCTATACCTATACCTGTACCTATACCTATACCTGTACCTATACCTGTACCTATACCTGTACCTATACCTATACCTATACCTATACCTATACCTGTACCTATACCTATACCTGTACCTATACCTATACCTATACCTACATGTATACCTGTATCTATACCTATACCTGTACCTATACGTATACCTATACTATACCTATACCTATACCTATACCTATACCTATACCTGTACCTATACCTGTACCTATACCTATACCTGTACCTGTACCTATACCTATACCTACATGTATACCTGTATCTATACCTATACTTGTACCTATACGTATACCTATACTATACCTATACCTATACCTATACCTATACCTGTACCTATACCTATACCTGTACCTATACCTATACCTGTACCTGTAACTATACTTGTACCTATACCTATACCTATACCTATACCTATACCTATACCTATACCTGTACCTATACCTGTACCTATACCTATACCTGTACCTGTACCTATACCTATACCTACATGTATACCTGTATCTATACCTATACCTGTACCTATACGTATACCTATACTATACCTATACCTATACCTATACCTATACCTGTACCTATACCTGTACCTATACCTATACCTGTACCTGTACCTATACCTATACCTACATGTATACCTGTATCTATACCTATACCTGTACCTATACGTATACCTATACTATATACCTGTACCTATACCTACATGTAGATGTATACCTGTACCTATACCTGTACCTATACCTGCACCTATACCTGTACCTATACCTATACCTATACCTATACCTATACCTATATAAACATGTGTTCACTCCTTTTTCTAGTATATGTTCATGTGCATCCCTAATTTTTAGCACTGCTCCAGTGTACAATATTACAGTCAGCTATCAGCCATTTTCCGAGCAATAATTAGAATGACCGATGAAATGTGCACATAGTCGGTCATTTTAACCAGTCAATTTTTCTAACACGAGCTAGAGCAGGTTCTCTCAGAGTAATGAAAATTTTTAAATTTGGAAAATGTTGGGTTGATTAGTATCATTTTGTAAAATTTAGAAATTATGTTCAATGATAATGTCACTAATAATTTGTAACATATATATACATGTATGCATATTGTACAAGTAGTCACATGTCCAAGCAATTTTAAAAATGGCCGATCAAATATCACTTTGGTTGGCCATTATGGCCAGCCAAAATTCACATCAAATATTGTACACTGCTGCTCTATATAGCCATTTCTGTTGGAAAATGAAACTCACAAACTACTAGAAAAGATGGAAGTAGCTCAAAAAATATGATTCTGACTGTTGTTTTCCAACCTTCGTCGTAGCCCTAATTTGGAACATAATGGTTATTTTTGAGAGCATAATGATCACTACTGGAGGCCATAATAAGTGATTCTTAGAGTATAGGAATATAGTATAATAGCACCTTTTTTAGCATGTGCCAAAGCATACCATACATATACCTCCTAGAAATGTTGGTAGGGGCCAAGGGGGCTTGTACATTAATGTAAATGCATAAGTACCTTCTGGTATGTATTTGAGTAGAGTCTTGAATATATCATCTGGTTTAGTTCCTTTGTGTTTAATAGGATCAATTCTTGCATCATAATCAATACCCAGATAGGTATCTAAATGATCAGGGGTGTAGCAAAGCTATGAGAAAGAGAAAGAGAGAGAGAGAGAGAGAGAGAGAGAGAGAGAGAGAGAGAGAGAGAGAGAGAGAGAGAGAGAGAGAGAGAGAGAGAATCCATGTATTTGCTTTAATACATGTACATGTATACATCTACATGCAACTCAATACAGTTACAATATGTCAATATAACTATATAGTATGTTCCTATGTTAGAGAGCTTAAAGCATTGTGTTTCAGTTTCAAGAACAGTGAATGTATACACACCATGCATATATACCTAGCCTCAGTATTAGCTAATAGGCTTTGAATTTTTACAAACAAACAGTTTACAATTTTAATACCAGTGCCGTATAAAAAGTAGAATGACATTGAGTTATAACTGAGCTCATTATAAAATCATAGTTTTAAATACATGCATGTGATTACCATGGCGATCGAACCAATATTAGTACACACATAGGTGCTAATATTGGTTCGATCACCATGGTAACCACATGCATGTATTTAAAAATATGAATGCTAAGTTTTAACTCAATGTAATTCCGATTAAGCCGAAATCAACCTCTATACTTGTTCTGATGTTATTCCATGCATTAGTGCCTACATATGCAATAATATGTTGTATTGTATAATAATTATTATGAATGGCAAAAACAAACAGTATGTGGTGGACTGGAATGGAGAAAGCCATTTTAAGCTGGAAAGCATTCTTTTTTTCCACTAATTATAGCTCATAGTGTATATGAGGTTTTCATTGAAGTCTGTTAAATTATATTATTGCTGATCATGTGACCTGTGGCCAATCAGAGTGCAGATAATGTGTCACATGATTGACCATTAAATCACTTATTGCACACTTTTGCGTGCAATAAGTAGTTATTGCACACTTTGCTTACCTCTACTAACGAAGCTGCTCCAACAACAGTGGTTTACCAGATCGTCAATAAATCACTTAGAACACACTTGACAGTGCATTGTGTGTTTCAATGTAGCACTTGTGTAGTCAATAAAGGTCTTGTTTACATAACACACTCGCCATTGGCTCATGCATTATGTAAACTCAACCTTTATTGACACACCCTCGTGCTACATTAAAACACGTAATCATGCACTGTAAAGTGTGTTATAACTATTACATATAACAGCTGTTTAACTAAAATTTTAATTACTTAGCCATCTACTACTTTTTTTTTTACATAACTCAAATCTAAAGATGTCTCCATGGCTACCAACTAAACTAATGAAAACGGCTTCAATGATAGTGAATTAAATACAGGACACATCAAATTGGGTTTTAATTAAGATCATAATGTCATTATAAATTATACATACATGTACACATGTGTAAATTAAACTAATACATGTACATGTAAATTGTTCTTTTGCTTGTGAAGTATGTACATGTACATACAAATAATTAATGTACAGTACAATTGTATAAGTATGTACATGTATAATTATGAACTAAACTTTACATGTACATGTATAATTGAAATTATAAGCTTGTTTCTTTTCCTAAACATTTCAATGGCAACTTGTATAGTTAGTTCATGGTAACTGTTTCTTGACTTTGAGGAGATATCTATTAATATAATACTTAATTATCTTATTTCAAGACTGGCAAAGCACAGTGCAAAAAAAATTGAGGTAGTGGCTGGAAGAGACTAAGATGCAATTACAATCCCTATGACTACTTTCGAATGGGTTCGAACTATATATACATGTATATGCCACTTGTGACTATGCTATTTATACATGGTTAAGGAAGTTGCATCATTTCGGGGACTCGGTCAATAAAGTGCTAAATTTTGTTGATCACTACTAACCCTTCACAAATCTTCCCGACTCTGGTCCTGAGTGCATCTCCTTGAAAGAAAAGAAGAAATACTCCTTTGAATACCATGGCACCCTAGAAAAAGAGAGACAGAGACAGAAGGAGAGGGAGAGGAAGGGAGTAAGTCCATGTGGTTGTTTTTACTATAACCAATTATTCCACGACAATAGCAAATTCAAATAGACATGTCAAATTGCTCAACTAACAATTTCATTTCCATTCTACCTATTACTTCTCATTATTATTCTTAATAGTCAGTAAGTAACACAATAAACTTAATTTTTGAAAGCCCGAGGACAGGGTGATAACCTACAATACATTATGCATTTTGGTGATTTTACCTATCATGATTATTGAAATTGGTGTCTTGTCCTGTACTATCTCCGTGCTTTCATATACAAATGATAAATGTAACTTGTATTATCTCATAGCTAAAGAAGGCCTTCAGGCCAAAATGTTCTTTACAATAATTAATTTATTGTGTTACTATTAAATTCAAGAAACCTCCATCGTGAATACTGAACACAGATGGAACCTTTATGGCTAGTATTCTTCATTGAATGATAACAAATTGCTTATCTTGTTTTAAGGCTACATTATCACTGGCAAAGCACCATGTAAAATTGAGGTACTGGATTGTAAAGACTAAAATGTATTGATAATATGGTCTGTAATTATATACATGTACATTTGTATCTTTCATTAATTATTGAGTGCATGTTTTCCATTTTAAAAAGGATACATTATATTTTATATGTATCTATAAATGTGTGCATGTGTGTATACTGTCTAAGGTATGTTGTATGTATGTGTTTATGTATGTATACATTTATAGTCATTTCAATTAATAACAGTAATGATGGGAATTTGTATACTCAATGGTGTTGTGTATCGAACTGATGCCAGATGAGCAGTATAGTGTTTATCACTACACACTATTTGTTATGAGTAACACTATAATTATTAATTTAATATAAATATTATGACTCGTGTGTGTGTATCTTACTTTTATTTTAAGCTTCTTGTAACCAAATATTGTTTCTCTGATAGAAAGAAATATTTAAAGTATTTAAAACATGATGTAATCATGACATCTTTACATGTACATGTATAATTCATAGTAATGTATTGAATTCAATACCAAGTGATTTTGAAATTGGTGTCTGTAGACTCACATACTAAACTACTACTAAGTGTATTGCACATATACACAATCATGTGGCCTTGCTAATATTGAGAGCTATTTAATGACCTTGTACAATGATATTCCATGGTCCTACTAGTAATAATAATAACGAGCTCTGACTACATACATGTGGTACATATAGTAAGTAAATGTACATGTACATGTATATATGTATGTATAATTAATTATGCAGTAGTGTTGTTTAGTTAACTAAACTATAACTAAATTACAAGTCTATTACAATAACTATAAAAAGAAAATTAGTTTGATACCTAAAGCTGAAACCCTTCTAGTAAGCGTAATATTATTTTAGCTAATTAACCACATGTATAACAGTACAACTAAATTGTAAACTAGTCATGTTATAACAAAAAGGTCATTATTGTCATTCTAAAACAACACTAATATGTAGTCAGAGTTCTCACAATTTGTTTGCATATGTACATAATCAGTGATATTAAAGTCATATCACATTCACAATGACCTCAAAGTCAGGATGATGACTTCAATAGAAGTATTGTAGGCTGAATTGCAAATTTGTATTTTATCAACATGCACTGTAACAAATATGTGTACTTTTATAAGTGGGCTGAACTGTAAATTTGTATTTTATCAACATCGGTGTACTTGTATAAGCTGAAACATTTATACTTGTATAAGCTGTCTTGGTTCATGATTGGCTATCAAAATCATAATTGTGTATGCACAGACACACGTGGTAATTATCACAATACAAAATTCATTATCATGATCGCCAAAAATATTGCAATAATCAATAAATCTATATTATTGCTCAACACTACTATACTCTACAATTGACATTACATGATAATTTACATGTAAAGGAATTTAGACTGTATGTTGTATGTAACATTCACATTTACCATTATCACAGAAAAAACATTTATGACTTTAGTTTGGAACAACTAACAATCTTTTTACCTGCACCATTTTCAACTGTTTCCAACTGACCAGATGATACAGGATGAGAATTTGTTTGGCCAGGGAACGAAGACCTTATACGAACTTCGAATTTCCTCCTCTGTTTGTTTTTCTTGTGACATATTCCAGTCTACTAACAATATTAGCAGCTGTTAGTCTTGCTTCAGGATCTTCATCTCAACTTCAAACATAATTATATATACAAACTTACATTCAAGTTTCATTACATTACTTGAGCATAAGTTTGTTTACATATACGTGTATATGTATGAAACGTTGGGATGAAGATCAGAATGTACATTACCTTATATGTATTACAGATGGTTTGCTGTCAATAATAATTACACCTAGTGAAAGATAAGACAAGTGTATTTTTAGAAATATTTATATAAGATTATATAAATTTATAATTATAAGTTACTGTCGCATTTCCACCACCACCACCACCCAAAGCCATAGAAGATCCTGTGTATGATCTGGTTCTGACCCTCCCTCTGCCTACATTGCCTGACTATTTACAAAAAGGTACGCCATCACCCAGAAAAAGGACAGTATGTAATGTTTTATTTAAAATACATCCTTACCAGCAGATATGAAAAGTAGACCACACAAGAACAGAAAACCCGAGAAAAGAAGTAGAACCCCAGTCAACTTTTCTTTGTCGCACGTGTATCCACGTGGGTCTGCAAATTGTACACTGCCAATATGTACAGATCTACTGCTATATGCATCATGACTGAACAGCTGATGGATTTTTTCTTGACTTTTCACTCAAACGGTTTACAAAACGCATTTGTACAATAGGAATTGTTCTGGGTGCTGGAGTTGCAAATGGGCTGGTCCGTATTATTGTTAATTTAACCATAGATAGATATTAATTAGACTTAGTGGATTGTTTGTGGTCGCTGACATTTGTGCAACATAGTACACATAATTATAATAGAGTTTATATACAGAATTACAGGATTTAGCTACAAATAATTATTTGTAGAGGATTATATATAGTCTAATTATTGTTTTCCAGTAGTTTAAAACAAAAATTATATATAATATATATATAATTACCAAACAATAATTTGTGCAACATAGTATACATAAATGCAATTTATACAGTATTTAGCTACAAATAATATTTTATAGAGGATTATACTTATTGTTTTCCAGTTACTATTATTGAGTTAGAATTTCTTTGTTTTTCTTGTATATCTCCAATCATATATTCAGTACTGGTAACTGCTGGTACTCCTTGAAGCTGATAATTTTCATGGATGGCTATATAGAATCTATTCTCGTATTGATTCAGGTTTGGTATCAGATAAAGCAGTACATGTACAGCTGCTTGTCCAGTATCTTGAATTGGAAGTTTATGTTGCTCCATAACCTTTAAAGACTGCATGCTTGTCCAACTCCACTATTGAAAACAGGCGTTGTGCCTAGCCGCCCACTCACTTTCATTCCGATATATACCTATATACACCTATATACACCATACAATTCAGTTAATTATATTCCAATTTGCTGCATAGCAATGTCCTCATATAAGGATGATTTTAATGACATGTACACAGTACTTCAATCCTTATAATTAATAATAAAGTAGTTTAAAATCATTTTATTTACAAGGATTATATAAAATATCAATCAGTTGCTAGTTTCTCAATAATATTTTGATATTCACTCTCCAATTCTTCATAGATTTGTTGTAATTCTCTTATTCTGTCTTCTTTAGAAGTGAGTGGAGCTGCCACAGATAATTCTGTATGATCCATAACTCCCAAACGTCTTAACCTATCAAGATCTCGTTGCTGTTTCTATAATCAGTAAAGAAACATAATATTATACATAGCATAATGAATATGAAACACTCAAATTAATAAGGTCTCTATAGTCTCACTGTTTTACTGCAACTATCCAATACTATTTGAATGTACTTTTATCATAACGTATGTTTGCACTAGGTATGAATATCATTATCGTTATAATTACATAATGTGTGCAACTGAGAAAGTTCCAGATGATGTCATTAATATTTCTATTGTTAGCTATGATATATTCTCATTACCCTCGCCACGTAGCGTAGGCGGAAGGGTACGGTAATCGTTTTGTCTGTGTGTCTGTGTGTGTGTCTGTCTGTGTGTTAGCACTTTTTCTGGAAAAATAAAAACATTGACAATTCAAACGGGGTACTGGTAGACTTCAAATTATACAAGGAAAAAAATAACGTAGGAATTCTTCTAAAACCTTTTGGTTCTAAAGTTATGACAATTTTATAACTCACTGTTACCGTTTCACGACTTTAAGATGAAACAAGGGCGATAACGAGAGTAAATATGGACACACAAACACAAGTGATCCTGTTTCATGGCTGTCGCTAGCCAAGAAACACTTCAAACCACCAAAACAATGGAGGTAATGGTTGCTACTACATCACCATCGATGCAAGATAGAAAGCTACCTAGCTCCACCTACAGGTATGTGCACGTACGTGCATGCTTGCATACTAAACACATGGTAGAGGTGATTCGTTTTCACACGGAGACTTTAGAGGTAGACTTGAGACTTAAGATGTAAGATATATATACAAATTATACATTTCTTTCATTGATATTCTTATTTTGTCTTTTAGGATATAAAGTTATAACAGTTTTAATTAATGCCCATAAATGTTTTTCAAAGTTATATTTCTATTCCATGTAACAAAAGTATTGTTTGTTTCATACACTTCATTATATATATTTAAAATGGAGTGCTTTGTATTACTTTGCCACGTAGGCGAGGGTCCCGTCTCGACGGCACTCGTTTATATAGTATTAAAATTGATATGGATGATGAACGCAATTATCTAAATGGTTCACATGGATATTGTACACAGGTAATGAGGGGGATATGGAACATTTAATAAAAGGACTAAAGAGTAGCTTTATAATACCCTATTATGTTGTACCTATACTATATAGTACATGGATCTGAATAGAGTTAAAGATATAGCCAGAGTATCAGTATACACAATGTAGGTAACTGCAATAGTTACATTACCTATACAGCATATGCTATATTTGTCAGGCTTTGCAGATTACACTATTGTATAACTACAGTCTAAAATGAATGCACTAAAGTGCAGAACCCTCGCTAAAAAAATGAAACGATTACTATAACCTCCACCTACGTTCGGATTAACCAATTTAATTGACAACGTTACATAGGCGTGACTAAGTAACAATGGCGATGGACGACTATTTTTCGACTTTGCACGACTGTATCTTTTCCATCGAAAAGTTCTCTTGCAAATCGCTTGAATCTCGCAGTAGACCTAGTGTCCTCTTTCCTTCGCAGTGACCAAGAATCTTCAAAAGTAAGCCGTTGCAAAGATTAGTGGGAACACACACACACACACACACACACACACACAAACCAATTACTATAACCCTCCGCCTACGCGCTTGGGTTAAATAATAATAAATATGTGCAAATGATAATGGGAAAGCTGTAGTGTTGTTTTAGTTAACTAAACTATAACTAAATTACAAGTCTACTGTAATAACTATAACTAATTAAAGCACATTCACGTTGAGGCACCAAACTAAATTATATTATCATTTAGTTTGGTGCCAACTCAACGTGAACGTACATGTACTTTAAAATGAAACTTAGCCAATAATGGACACTTTCAGTTAGTTAACTAAAACTAAAACCCTTTTAAGTACATGTAAGCCTAAATTGTTTTAGTTAATGAACTATAACTAAACTAAAAGTGATAAACTAGACATACATGTACTACATTGTATAACTATAACAAAAAGTGGTCATTATTGTCAAACTATTGTTGTACATTTCATAGCAATTTTGAATTGAATATATCTAAAATTAACACTATACTCGTGTGTAAACTACATATACATTATATTTCACCTAGACGGTAATATCGGATCGGATCTGAATATAGGCAATTTGGATTATTAAATATAGCTGTATACTGTATAAGGAAATTGCTGTATAGATGCAACTTGGTAATGAGTTCAATAGCATTCATTGACATAATCTATCAACACAATGTGTCATGTGATACAGATGTTATCGGAGATGTAGAAAGAAAGAAAGAAAGAAAGAAAGATGCCTGAGGCAATGGAAAAATAAAAATGAGAGTTGCCTCAGGTGGGATTCAAACCCTACGACACTCTGTACTCCAGACAGATGCTCTACCAACTGAGCTACCACCATGTACAATTTGTAATGTGATTCATGATCTGTATATGTACATGTACATGTATGTTTATGTAAATCATAACCTGATATGGTCCATTGAGTCTGTTTTTAACAAACACTCTAAATTTGTAATATTGTTCTGAGTTACTTCTATCTGTGACTTGTAATGTCAATATCTCATATACTCTCCTACATTGATGCTATAGGAATATATAAATTCTCAAGTCATCTTATATACAAAATGGATCTGTTAAAGGCATGTTTTGAAGATAGAAAATTAAGTTGAAAATTCAAGATCAAAACTCAAAAAACATAATCATAAAAACTTCAAGTGGAGGGGAAGTACATGTATGAAGAAGTTTCAAATATATATATATATATATATTTTTTTTTTTTTTAAGCAATAGAAGGATATATAAAAAATTATAATTATATAACATACCAAATAATTAATAGATAAACAATCAATTTTATAATTAATATTTGGATGCGTGGCCTTGAGAATCAGTACAGAATCTATAAACATGTACATGTATGTATTTACATGTACGTACATGTAAATTATACTTAAACTACTGTATAAGTACACATACATGTACCTTATTAATTTTTAGTTTCTCTTGACATTCTTTCTCGATCTCATGAGAGTAAGACTGATGAATCAGGGGAGATTGGAAACAAGGTAACTGGAGAGCATTACGACAATCTACATAATCTCTGAGAGCAGTTAACTCAGGAGAAGGGTCTTCAACTAAAGAGGAAGTGGAATGGGAATCAGATGGAATGTACATTATTAACAAATACAGAACAACTAATTGATGAAATGATAAGGTTCCTTATTTGAAAATTAGATCACCTCACATGATAATAATGATACTAACCTAATACCTCCAATACACTTTTATCCAATAGAATATCATTATAAATAGTTTGTAACAACTGTGCTGTATAACAAAATAGAATGGTAAATTAACAAACCATACATGTACATATAAATATCCACTAAGTAGCATAATGATATGACTACGCTAGACTATCATGTACTATGTACAAAAGTACAAGTGTATGTGTTAAGCAAATGTTTAGATATGGTAATATCATAATGATATAATACTAGGTATTTTATTTACTACAGGAAAATATCACCTATCTAAGGCTTTGCGGTATTGACTAAACTAATATCACGATAACTAACAGCAAAAATACCTCGGTATTACTAAAGATTGAATAATAAAACAGTTGGATGTGTATATTATATTTGATAAATAAACGCGATTAACTGAATTTGTTAGTGACCTATCCATATAGAAGTATATCACACATTGATAATTCAAATACTCGTACATGTAACCGCCATTAATCTGTTCTCCAGCACATGTTGTTATTCTCGTGGTTTAATTATTAGTTCAGACATGCAGTTGTTGAATGGAAAACAATAAAACTACAAATTACAAAATTTAGTATTTGCATTTTATCCCTGGAAGAGAAGACATCCATACAGCCCTTCATATATACATGTATACTGTAGACCCCTGAAATACAATAATGTACATGTACAGTACATAAGAGCTTGGTAAAAGGTTCAAAAGTTCGTTTGTTTGCTGCACATTCAAGCTAAATCCCCTTTGAAGCTTCACTGCCACACATATTTTAATGTTTATACATGCCCAATTTTACAATTTAAACATGTGGTTAATAATATGGATGTGTTCAAGGTTGTGTTGCTTCTGTCCCATTTCTCATTCCTGCTATGCTACATGCAAATCTGAATCTTAACGAAGCTTCGAATTTAACATTCAATATTTGTCCCAGTATTAATATACATGTACTATACATAAACAGGTACATGTATGAAGGTTTCATGATTCTACATGTACTTACTTCCAAGACCTCTTCTCTGATAAGGTGGAAAAATCAAGAATTGACTATTAGGATAAAAACCATGAAACACACACACACACAATAATAATTACTATTATTACTGACCTTATTCTTGGTTTTGTTTTATCAGGATAAGCATAATAGTAATATATAGTACAGTAACCAACAATCATATAGTGTATGTCACCATCTATAACTGATTTCTCATATCTAAATGTAGATATACATGTATACATACACTACATACATGTACACATTTATTAATATATACATGTACAGCACATAATTCATTAGTTTACATGTATATTAAGGACAACATTACTCTCATTATTAAATAGTATTTAGTAATGAGAGTAATGTTGTCCTTATTAGGGTATGACTGTCTGTCATGTGACAGGTATTTAGTAATGAGAGTAATGTTGTCGACATGTAATGCATAGGGTATGACTGTCTGTCATGTGACAGGTATTTAGTAATGAGAGTAATGTTGTCCTTAATAGACATGTGATGCATAGGGTATGACTGTCTGTCATGTGACAGGTATTTAGTAATGAGGCCATATTGCTAATATCCAAGCAAATTTTAGACCTTATTTCTTGCTCTGTACTCATGAGTATATGAAGCATCCTGTGTATTCTTGTGAAATATGTGGATTTAACAGTACAAGGAAATACAACTACATAATATTACTATATAAATGTATACATGTACATGTACATGTATACATTTATATAGTAATTATACATGTCCTTGTACTTAGTTATATACTGTATAATTTTTAATATTAAATATATAAATATTATTACATGTATATATCTAATGTACATGTATACATGTAACAACGCACACCAAGTAAAAACTCCATTTCTCATCATCAACATCTATGTGTGTGTGTGAGAGAGAGAGAGAAAGAGAATGTGTCTCTTTGAGTCAATACATCATGTGTATATCCAATCAATCAATCGATCCATCCATCCATCCATCCATCCATCCATCCATCTATCCATTTTCATACCAATGAAGGATGCAGCATCAATAAACCACAAAACAAAAGTTTGTAATCTTTCATGATATTCTCTAAAACCAGGTGCTGTGATATCAGTCTATATAATTATGAAGATATAAACACTCAATGGTATAGTACCGACATGTACATGTACAATCACAAATACTTTCAATTCACACAAAATCTCAATTATATTTATAATACACATGTACAATAATGTAATTAAGATGGTGCTCCGCCTCAGATCATTACAACATGTACATGTAGCATACTCGTAAGCAACAACATACAAATACATCTTCAGCCAACTAGCAAAGATTTAATGCTGTTAGTGACAATATAATCATAATTAACTGGGCCACTGGCCCAAAGAGAGAACTGTGCAGTGCCGAATAAGAAGCTCTTTGGGCCAATGGTGCACCATATGAGCTTATCAAAAACACTGATGTACATGTATTAATTAACATACATGTAGAATGAACCTTGTATATTTCATACTTCTTTCCTTCATTTGACATGTGTACATGTAATAGCTCGCCAAATGGAGTGAAGGGGCGTGGTTGAATTACATTAGAGATAAACTGATCTTGATTAATTGAGAAACCTACATGTATAATAAATATATACACAATAATAATACATGTACATGAATAATTACATGTACATGTAAATAGTGCATGTACATGTAATTATACATGTACATTTGTAACAGGAGGCTGTGATAAAACATAGTTGATTACAATGAAGACCACACTGAAGGCAACACTGCTGAGACTATGTGAAATGTCAAAAAAAAAGAAACAAAAAAAAACTCTGGATCATCAAAAGGGTTAATTTTATTGAGCTTAATAACATTCCATTGGAGCATAGCATAATGATCACTACTGAGGAGCCTAATAAGTGATTCTAAGAGTATAGGAATATAGCATAATACGTTTCTTTTTTTAGGAAGTTGCATCATTCCCGAGGGCTCGGTCAATTAATGGTGTGTAAAAGAACGCACGTTTGAGCTACAGACCAGCCAGGAAGCTTCAGAAAGGATGTAAAACTGCTAATAACTGTTGTATTTAGCAGAGAAACAGTATAAATATTATGCAAGAATCTGTAACAAGTACATGTAAGTATAATAAGTTGTTGAGTTTCAGACACGAGGAAGTCATCATTTAGAACCTTGAAGGAGTACTTCAGTCAGTTCATCAAAGATCTGTGTACTTAGACTGCAATCAGGCTTACACTTACTTCTTTAGGCCCCAGCTTTCAAGTACACAGAAAGGTAGAGACACTAGCACCATCAGGAATGCTTGATACATAGTCATCACAAAACGGGATACTTTTTTCTCAATATATCTTGTTTATTGTACTGTTTGTACAAACATAATGTGCCAAGGTCTACCATAGAAACGTTGGTAGGGGCCAAGGGGGCTTGACTCTACCAAGCTTATGTCTATCTATGACTGTCTTTAAACCCTACATAACAATAATATTATATGTACATTAATGTAAATGTGTAAGTACCTTCCGGTATGTATTTAAGTAGAGTCTTGAATATATCATCTGGTTTAGTGCCTTTGTGTTTAATAGGATCAATTCTTGCATCATAATCAATACCCAGATAGGTATCTAAATGATCAGGTGTGTAGTAAAGCTATGAGAGAGAGAGAGAGAGAGAGAGAGAGAGAGAGAGAGAGGAGAGGTAGACAAAAAAAAAAAATGAATACATGTACATGTATGTATTACATTTTAAAAAAGAATACATTTATTTACATGTACGTATACAATGTACGTCTATCTTACTTTTATCTTAAGGTTCTTGTAACCAAATATCTTTTCTCTAATAAAAAAAATACACATGTATTTTAAAACATGATGTACATGTAATTACAACATCTTTACATGTACACGTACACACATACATTGTGTAGGTGATGGGCAATACCTAACATTTTGTACTCAATTCAATACCAAATAATTTTTAAATTGTTATCAGGAGAATGAAATACTAAACAAGTATTTGTACTGGTTAGCTACACAAATATGTGGCCTTACTGTTGACTGTAAAAATAGTACAATGATATTCCATGGTTCTACATTGTACATATACATGTACATGTATATGGCCTTACTGTTGACTTTGTACAAACAGTACAATGTACATGTACAGGTAGACTACACAAGTACATGTATGTGGCCTTACTGTTGACATTGTACAAACAGTACAATAATATTCCATTGTCCTACAATGTACATGATGTTATCGGAGATGTAGAAGGAAAGAAAGAAAGAAAGAAAGAAAGAAAGAAAAACACCTGAGGCAATGGAAAATGAAAATGAGAGTTGCCTCAGGTGGGATTCGAACCCACGACACTCTGTACTCCAGACAGATGTGAGCTACCAAGGCAGCTCAGCTGGCAGGGTCCGAATCAAACATTTCATACGCCTGTATGAACAGGCTAACTTGATGTACAGGTAGACTACACAAGTACATGTATGTGGCCTTACTGTTGACTTTGTACAAACAGTACAATGATATTTCATGTTCTACAATGTACATGTACATGTACATTAACACATTGTGAAAACTCTCAACAAATTAATTACTAATATTTTGCTAAATGTAAGTATTGATAAAAATTAATGTACAATTCAGTCCCCTTGCATAATCTGATGGTGTAGCTTAATTTCTTAATAGTGGTAGGCGTGGCAGTTTTGGAATGGGTCTCAATTCCAGAATACATGTACAATCCTTTAAGTACAATAGATGTTGTAATCAAATGCTTCCGGTATCATATTGCCCATCACTAATAACATGTACATGTAATTCATTCATTACTTTTCTCCAAATACTTGATGAGTATATTTAGGATGGAATATCAACTCTTCATTTTCAAAGTCCTCCTTTGAACCAACTATTACAAAAAAAGAAACACAATTTAATAAGCTAATTAAAAATGAAATGAATATGCAAAAAAGCTATGCCGTACAACATTTAACCACAGTAGATAAATATGACGAAAACACTTATATAATAATTATCAGGTTTCATACATACAATGGGGATGGGATATCCCTCCATTCTTTCAGACTAAACGTATTTCAACATGCTAAAGTCTTCAGGGACTGCAGGAATAACTTCACAGGGCTTAATTGTTTTTTTTTTAATTGCTCACATGATCGATCATGTCTTGTATGTATCACATGAATCAGAGTTTTTGATAAATTTTGAAGCATGGGCCATCCTGGCTCAACAATGGTTAGTGTGTGCACCATTGGTAATACATATTGAGCCAATTAGCAAAGATTCAATGCTGTTAGTGACAATATGATCATAATTAACTGTACCACTGGCCCAAAGAGGGAACTATGCAGTGCCGTATAAGCTTATCTATTATGTATACAATTATATACACATGTATATATATATAAAATCATATATAATTATGTTATAGTTATAAAATGGGCGTACGGTTTATAACAGAATTCTAAGCCCTAGCAACGAGGGCGGCACACCCGAGTGCGCGGGCTTAGAATTCTGTTATAAACCGTACGCCCATTTTATAACTGTTTTCTAGCCACCCACTTCAATTCAAACACTTGCCTTGCTACCTTCCAGCAACTAACGAAGGATAATGTTGATATGTATGACGTTCTTAGAAGTTCTTCTATACATTCAAACAAGTTAAAAGTCTGTACTGTTAAAAATACGGAAGTTATGAAGCTTAGCCAGAGTGTGGGCGTAGCCCAGGACGTTTCATACATTCGCCTTGCTGTTCTTCTGCAACTAACGAAGCATGAATTTCACATCTGTAGCTTTCTTAACACTTCAACTCACCAGTAAAAGAAATTACAATCTTGAATCTTGTAAAATGCAAGAGTTATCGAGCTAAGAACAGTTGTTTCTGCAACGCCCTGCCCACACAATTTTCTAATTTACGCATGCGCTATACTATTACCTTGGTAACAGCGTCTGCGAAACTGGGAAGTTATAAACCGGTCTATAACTTCCTTATAGTTGAAATATAACACATAGCAACAACATAGTAACAGGCTAGAAATATATATATATTATTTATTATGATTAATTAACCTCACCAAATTTTAGCTGTAAAGCTGTTTCTGAGGAACATACAAACTCTTCAAGTTCGTCTGTACCGTTATGCATCCTTCAATATAAATATTAATAACAAATGGTATATCACATGATCACAGTTACAACTTACATGTTTGATCTCTGAGTCTTTAAGACTTTAACAAGACTTAATTAAAACGTTTTTCCCGCGTCAAACAAGTAGGGTGAAACTGGTTAACAAAAGTTACAAAACTACATTAACGGATAATTAGAAAGTCATGTGATTGTTGTGTGGCCATTAAATCATGTGATATAATCATTAATATCAAGTCAGCAAAGGAAACAGTTAGTTTTTGAAAGACAAGTATCTAAATTATATTCTTTATTTTGTTTCTAACTAGAATAGTTGTCTATAACCAAACAGAGACAAGACCACACAAAATGGGGTCGTTATTTCGTTCTGAAGAGATGACCCTGGCTCAGCTCTTCCTTCAGTCAGACTCTGCATACTCGTGTGTGAGAGAACTAGGTGAACTGGGGAAAGTACAATTTAGAGATGTGAGTAAGATACCACAGCAATATCTAATGCTGGGATTTGGTTCATATTTCCGAGATCTGGTGTAGTTCAAATTATTGATTGATAATTAAGATTAATTTCTGTGTTAATTACACTTTCACATTTTATTATGTATATACAATGTAGTACCTATTCTAGCTACTAGTGTTTTAGTATAACAATAATGACTGCTTTTAGCTATAGTATGACATTTTTAGTTATGGTAATGTTATAGTTCATTATGTTAAGTTAACTAAAAGGGTTTTAATTTCAGTTAATAAAATAAAAGTTCCATTTTTTATTTTAGCTAGTACGTATAGTTATCCTTGCATTAGACCTGTAATTCAGTTGTAGTTTAGTGAACTACAATTCACAATATAATCCCTTACTAAAAGGGGTTTTAGTTATACACATGTAGTTATAGAACAATACTACTACCAGACATGGGGTGAAGTACTTTGGTACTTGTACTTAAGTACACTTAAGCACAGTTAATGAAGTACTTGGTAATTACTCAAATCTTTTTTCATGAGAAGCACAGATACTTGTACTGTATTTAAGCACCGATCATATTTTCAAGTGCTTCCAAGTACTTTTGAAGCACTTTGAAGTACTTACTACATTAACACATTAGGCCCACAATCATATCAGCTACAATCTACATTGTTGACACATTTATAGAATGATACAATCAGTCATGTGCATGTAATATTTTCTGCATCTTCTGCGCCAGTCGAGCGCCTTTTCAGTATAGCAGGAAAGATCTTTCGACCTGAACGATGCAGACTTACAGACTAAAAATTTTCTAAAATGATGTTTATTAGATGCAACAATGAACTTGTTACTTTTAAGTGATTTTTTGAAAAAAATTATTTTCACTATAATAACTCAAGTGCTTAAAATTGTACTTAAGTGCCACACCAAAATGAGTACAAATGCCGAATTGAGGTACTCGTACTCATACTCACTTTTTAATTTTTACAAGTACTCATAATGTACTCAAGTACTTTTAAAAGTACTTCGCCCCATGCCTGACTACTACCAGACTTACATGTACAATGACCATTCATTGTTTTAGGGAATAGTATTTGTACATGTACTGTTATTACTTGCATTAATTCTTATATGTAAACGTGTAATTACCTTATATTACGTATTTATTAACTCCATAGTTGAATTCTGATGTGAGTGCATTTCAAAGGAAGTTTGTCAATGAAGTTCGTAGATGTGATGAAATGGATAGAAAGTTGAGTAAGTACATGTACATGTATTTCTATGTAATTTAGTTTTGTTTTAGTTTGACAAAAATGACTACTTTTAGTTACATGTATAGTTATAGTACATGTACATGTACATGTATGGTTTAGTTATACATGTAGTGTAATTAACTGAAATAATATTGGGCTTACCCTTTTTGTTTTAGTTAACTAACTAAAAGTGTCCATTATTGGCAAATTTTCATTTTACAATAGACTTATAATTTAGTTATAGTTAAAAGTCACAATGGCTAACCAAAACGGGTTTTAGTCTTAGTTATAACAACACTACTATGTATGTACATGTATGATTGTATGTTATACATAATGTATACATGTACTTGTAAATACATGTACATGTATAACTGTGTATCATTTGTTTAGGATTTCTGTTTAATGAGCTAGAGAAAGTTGGTATTGAGACACGTAAGGCTGGTAACATAACAGCTCCTGATCCTCAAGAACTGATTGACTTAGAGGTATACCTGTTATTTGTTGAGTGATATACACAATATACATGTACATGTACATATACTGTACATGATCACATACATGTACATTGTACATGTAGATTGAAGGATAGCTTGTTACATGTACAGTGTACATGTATACATGTATGTGGATCGAAGTGATATACAATGTACAGGATGTACATGTATGTACTGTACTTGATTACATGTATGTATTGTACTTGATTACATGAACACATCTAGATTGAAGGAAAGCTCAATGCATGTAAATGTGTGCATGTAAATGTGTACATGTACATGTACATGTAGAGCTGCATTAAAAATGTTTTTGTATGTACATGTACATGTACATGTATATCTGTTTTGATATAGCAATAGTGACCACTTTTAGTTACATGTACATGTATATACATGTAATGTAGTTATAGTTAACTCACCCATTGTTTCATTTTAGTTATTACAGTAGACTTGTAATTTAGTTATAGTTTAGTTAACTAAAGTCAGAATGTCTTACTAAAAGGGCTTTAGTTATACGTAGTTATAGTTATAGTTAGCTAACACAACACTAATATTGAGATATTTGTATGCATTATAATTATTAATGCTAGTCTGGCAGATGAATTATGAAAGAGAATTGTATGAATGAAGATGTATAGGTGTGTACATGATTGATTGAAAAGAAAGTCCATTATTGAGTTTTGTATTTCTGAATGAAGAATTGTATATCTACAAGATTGAATGTGTTGAAAGATTATTGTGTAAGGCTGGACATCACTGGTAATATGATACGATAGTGATAATAATATATCACTTCTGTACATGTACAAATTAATAAACTAAGACCTGTTCATGTGCATGTTGGTGTCATTTGGTGGTTTCATTACCCCGGCCTTCACCTAAAGCCTAGTATTTGGTTAAGCCTTGATTCGGACCCTGCCAGCTGGGCTGCCTTGGTAGCTCAGTTGGTAGAGCATCTGTCTGGAGTACAGTGTGTCGTGGGTTCGAATCCCACCTGAGGCAACTCTTATTTTTACATTTTTCCATTGCCTCAGGTGTCTTTCTTTCTTTCTTTCTTTCTTTCTTTCCTGATAATAACATGTACATACATGTACTACATACATTGTGTACCTATATCTAGACTACAGGGTACAATGTACATGTACATGTAGTTTTTACAAAAATGGAAAATTAAAATACCTATACACATTTTCAAGACTGTACATGTACAAGTATTACAAACAATGCTCCATATTAGCAATTTTTGTACATGTATATGCATGTATATACATGTACATGTATGTACATGTACATGTATGTACATGTACATGTATGTACATGTATATACATGTACATGTATATACATGTACATGTATGTACATGTATATACATGTACATGTATATAACCAGTTAAAAATACATGCAGTCATGTGCATTGTAGATGTGCCCAGGAAACATTGCTAATACTGTACCTTACAGTATATATACACAATGTATAGTGTACAGTTTATAATGAGCTTACCTTGTGTTCAAAAATACAGGTATACTTCTGCAAAATGATTATAGGAGTAATTTATTCTCCATATACATGTACTGTTCATTTCTTAATAATATAATTACATGTCTATCTTGTTTTATTGCAGAGTAAATTTGAGGTTCTTGAAGCAGAAGTTAAAGAAATCAATACTAACAAGGAGACATTGAAACGTAATCTTCTTGATCTTATTGAACTGCAGTTCATTTTGTTACAGACACAAAGTTTCTTTCAGGAGGTCTGTCTGTGCACACTGTATATACATGTACATGTACATGTAAATTTACATGTGTTTACTTACATGTACATAAATGTATATACAATGTACATGTATATAATCTACATGTATACATGTACATGTACATGTGTATATGCACAATGTACATACATGTATATATATACATTGTATATACATGTATATAAATCGTTCACGCCATTTACCCATCAAGCTATTTCCTTATGTATCCATAACTCCATTCATTCATGTATCCATAATTCCATTCATTCATGTATCCATAACTCCATTCATTCGTGTATCCATAACTCCATTCATTCATGTATCCATAACTCCATTCATTCATGTATCCATAACTCCATTCATTCATGTATCCATAATTCCATTCATTCATGCATCCATAACTCCATTCATTCATGTATCCATAACTCCATTCATTCATGTATCCATAATTCCATTCATTCATGTATCCATAACTCCATTCATTCATGTATACATAATTCCATTCATTCATGTATCCATAATTCCATTCATTCATATATTCATAACGTCATCCTCCTATACATGTAGGCTGAACAGTACAGTACACTAATCACAGGACAGGAACCTGGTGGTATTGAAAGAGGTGTGATCAGTGATACTGAAGAGAAAGGTAATCAGTACACATGTACATATACAGTGTGGTTACCATGGTGATTGAACCCATATTATTAGTGCACAGCATGTATTTCAAAACTATGAATTTATAATGAGCTCAGTTTCATATTCTAATGTAACTTTTAAATTGGTTGATATCAGTCTTTGTTTTATAAACAGTTATTATTTTGTACATGTACAATGTACGTGATACTAACAAACCCTGGTATCCACGATACCTTGTAATTTCTTTTCTTTGATACCAAATTTTGTGTGGCTTTGTGAACAAAATAGCTAAATATCGATCATTCATCTCATCTGATCAGTTATTCTTTGTGCTTGTGGATTACGTGTATAGTTAAACCTCATGATGTACAGTACATGTACATGTAGATTATACATGTAGATCTCTAATTTACTATTAGCCACTCCTCTAGGTCTACTAGAAGAAGGACGAGCTAGATCTGATATGGGTTTGACCTCTCAAACTAACTTCATGTAAGTGAAATTATGAAAAGTACAGTGTACATGTACATGTACGTACATGTACATGTATATTACATGTGTAATACTGTAGAGTTACATGTACTGTACTTGTATAATTTAACCCCTTAGTAATTTGCTATATAACTGCATATGCATGTACATGTACATGTACAAGTATAGTACTAGTGTAATCCTTAATAATCTGCTCTACATACTCGTACACGTATACAGTACCTGACTTTTTTAAGTTTACATACTACATGTACATGTACATGTATAATGGGAGCTACATGTATACTTTAATTTAGTGATAGTCAACTGTAAATGTAATGCCATGATTATAGATTCCCTTTACACTTTCTATGGGAACTGTACTATAGTACTACATGTATGATCATAGTACATGTAATGTGTGGATTCCCTAACATACATGTACATGTGTGTACATGTACATGTAGTACTAAGGTGTAATACCATGTACATGTACATGTAGTACATTTGAAGTACAGATACATGTACATATACATGTACACTGTACTTCACTCACAAGGTACATGTACATGTACACTGTAGTCAGTGAAAGTACAGCAATAGTATGTAAACCTTAATGTCAGATACACATGTACTGTACATGTACATGTACATGTATAATACATGTACCTGTTCAAATGCACATGTATATATACATGTACATGTACTTATTATATTTTTTCTCTTTTTTTCTCTCCTCAGGTTTGTAGCTGGTGTTATTGCTCAAGAACGTCTTGCTACATTTGAACGAGTCCTGTGGAGAGCTTGTCGGGGTAATGTTTTCATGAGGCAGGCACCCATTATAGACCCTCTAGAGGATCCAACCACTGTATGTTCTTGTCTTTATGTACATGTACATGTACATGTACATTGTGTGTACATGTACATGTACATTTAGTTTTGTATGTGTGTACATGTTAGTGTGTGTGAGGTTGTATATGTACATGTACATGACTACATCTACACATAAAATTAATAAAACAGTAAATCTCCCTCTCTCTCTCTCTCTCTCTCTCTCTCTCCTTCTCTTCTCTCTAGGGTGCCATGGTGTTCAAAGTAGTATTTGTTCTTTTCTTTCAAGGAGATGCACTCAGGACCAGAGTCAGGAAGATTTGTGAAGGGTTAGTAGTGATCAACAGAAAATATCCACATATATTGTAGCTAGTCTTTACATGAAAATTATAGTAAATTTTTAGCACCTTATACATGTACATGCACATATACATGTACATGATCCACATTCCTATTCTAGATTTCGTGCTACTTTGTATCAGTGTCCTGAGACCCAGGCTGAACGTCAAGAGATGTCTATAGCTGTGACAAACAGGATTGCTGATCTTCGAGCTGTGTTAAGAACCACAGAGGATCACAGTGTTACGCAATTGGAAGAGATAGCCCAGGAGATTGATGTCTGGCAACAGAAGGTATATACATGTACATGTACATGTATAATGTACAAACTGTATACATGTACAAAAATATCATTTCTCTATATGTACAGTTGTACATTTATAATCATTATAATTATACATGCTTTGCTAATCTTGCCTCACATTTAAATAACTTCTAAATAAGGCTGAAAGATGATTGTGAAGTGCTGATTGTTGTCTGATTGTAGCTCAGTGGTAAGAGCACTGGTTGATGAAGTCACTGGTCCTAGGTTTGATTCTTAGTGACTACCAGCATTTTTCACTTCACGCTTTCAGCAGAATTTAGCATTTGTTTCTCTCTCAATTGATTTCAATTGATTTGCAATTGAAATTACATGTACATGTACATGTATATTGTAATTTAATAATCACACAAGCCATGTACATGTACATGTACATGTACATGTACATTGTGTACATGTCAGGTGTCTTTCTTTCTTTCTTTCTTTCTACATCTCTGATAACATCATGTATAATTGTTTCCCCAAGGATAAAGGTTAAGAGTGGATAAGTGGATCATTGGTACATTTGGTCTACAATGTCCAGTCAGTATTGTAAAAAAATGTTTTTCAGCATAAACTTTAACATTGAGAAGCACCATGCTACCACCCTCTGCGGGATACACTATACTTAGTATAATGATTATTAATAACTCACTGTTTTTCTTTTCTCTGTCTCTCTCTATTTCAGGTGACTAAAGTGAAAGCTATTTATCACACAATGAACATGTTTAATCTAGATATGGCTCAGCATTGTCTAGTAGCGGAGTGTTGGTGTCCAGTAGAGGATTTGGAAGAGATACAAACAGCTCTTGTCAGAGGAACGGTTAGTTTATAAATACATGTTCTTCAATATACATGTACATGTGTACATATACTTGTATTTAAAGTGATGTTTCAATAAACTACATGTACAATGTACATGTATATACAGTATACGTCAAAATAGAAGTAACATTCCGTTTTGCGCTACACACGTTCTATGTTCTGCAGTACGCAAAATCTCGGATAAAATTCAGTTTAAACGGTAATTAAATATTCATTGAAACGATCGTATAAACTGTATACGGAACTGTTTTCATGTATTTAACAGAAAAAAACTGTCAAGTACATGTATTCGGCAAGAAAACTGAAGCTTCACATTTCAATGCAATATTAACAGTACGATACGATCAATTTCGTACTACAATCATTCTACAAAATGAAATGTTAACTGTATTTTGACTTATGGTGTACATGTACATGTACATGTACATGTACATGTACATGTACATTCATTGCAGTGTAATTGACATTTATATACACACTGTGTTACATGAGAAGATACATGTACATGTACACGTGCTTAAAACAAGTGTACTCTCTAGTTAGATTTTACAATTTACATTTGTACGTTTGCAAATAGCATGTACATGTACATTCAACATTCAACACGTGTGCTCTCTAGCTAACATTGGAGATTTAACAAAATAATAGTGTGATTAGATTTTACAATTTACATTTGTACATTTGCAAATAGCACCTTTTTTTATGGCCCGTAGGGCCACCCTTATGATTGCTTTCCCACGGGTTCGATGTATGTTTATATATATATATATAATATATATATATATATACATGTATATATGTTTGTGTCACCTACGCAAGTATGTGTTGTATACGTAGTTAAGGAAGTTACATCATTCCCGGGGGCTCGGTCAATTAATGGGCGTGGCGCGTAAAAGAACAGCTCTACACACCAGCAGAAAGAAAGCTGTTGAGCTTACGTAGAAACTGGAACTAATAGCTAGCTATTCTGCCTGAATTATATTCCTAAAGTTCTACAAGGTCCTTTGAAAGGTCAGGAGAGTAGATAATCAAAATAATAACTATAATAAGCTGTTGTCTTTCATGCTTGATAAAGTCAGGAATGCTGGACACCACATAGCAGTCATAAGGATACTTTTATCTTCATTTAAATTTGTAAAGCAATCATAGGGATGTTTTTTCTCTATATACACTTGTTTACTGTATATTGTGAACACTGCTTTAATTGAAGCTTCACTTACAAATCTAATGTGCATGTCCAGAGTGCAGTGTCGTGGGTTCAAATCCCACCTGAGGCAACTCATTTTTATTTTTTCATAGGCCTCAGGTGTCTGTCTTCATTTCTTTCTTTCTTTCTTTCCATCTCAAGTGTTATCATGTATGAGACAATGTCCTGTATGACTGACTGACTGTTACCACACCTCTATTGCATTGTGTAATCTTCTTTTCCATTTACATTCTGTAGGAAGAAAGTGGATCTACTGTACCATCTATACTAAATCGTATGCACACACCAGATGATCCTCCCACTTATTTCAAGACTAATAAATTCACCAAAGGGTTTCAAAATATTGTTGATGCTTACGGAATAGCTACATACCAGGAAGTCAACCCAGGTAAATTAAATAGAATTACCTCCTCTATCCACAATTATAGATATGTTTTGAAGCATGGGCCAAATTGGGTCAACAATGGTTAGTGTGTGCGCCATTGAGAATAAATTTATAGCCAATTAATGACAATATAATCATAATTAACTGTGCCATTTGGTCCAAAGAGAAAACAGTGCAATGCCAAATAGGAAGCCCAATGGTGTGCATAAGAGCTTATCAAAAGTCCTTCCATGATAGTTGTATGTTACAATATGACACACATTACTAGAACTTCCGTTTTATGGCCCACAGGGCCATTCCTATGATTGCTTTCCCACAGATGCGATGTATGTTTATATATATATATACACTGTATATATATATATTGTTTCTGTTACTTGCACGAGTATGTGTTGTATATGTAGTAAGGAAGTTTCGTCATTCCGGGGGGCTCGGTCAATTAATGGGCGTGGTTTTATTACAACTCCCATACATGTACAGTACATGTATCTAATCCTGTAATATCTATCATCCTTCTTTCTTTCCCTATAGCTTTGTACACAGTCATTACATTTCCATTTCTCTTTGCTGTCATGTTTGGTGATGCTGGACATGGTCTCATTATGGCATTGTTTGCTCTGACAATGGTTATATTTGAGAAACGTATGCAAGGCAGTGGAGGAGAGGTGTGTACAGTTATAATTACATGTACATGTACATTGTACAATGTACATGTATGTGAATACCTTACATTATGTACATGTACATGATACTGTACCGGCATGGGGCCAAGTACATTTTCACTAGTTGAACTTGTACACTGTACTTGTACTTGCGTTTACTTGTACATGTTCTTTACTTAAATGTGCTTGGCTCCATGCCTATATGTAATGTGATGTACATGTACTATATAGTTGCCATTAGTTGATATTTTTTGTAGACTCAAAAGTCTGCAGGGTGAGGCTCAAATCTTTACATACACGTACATGTATGTAGAGATTATTATACTACATGTACATGTACATGTAGTACGTATAATAAACTCTGCATACAAAGTACATGTACATGTAGTATAATATTTGCATTGTAAACAACTTGGGTTTCATTAAATACATGTACCTTCTAAGGCAGTCAGATGAGTGTTTGTATGACTTGAATTACATGTACATGTGTGTATCAGTATGTTTGTTCAAATATTCAAATATTCAAATATTCAAATACTTTACAACACATAATGTACCATTTTAATAATAACAAAAATAACTTAATAATACTGTAATCAGCTAGTTTATATTAGTGATGCTAATAGACAGTTTAAATGTACAGTCTTTCTTTCTTTTCATCTCAAGTCATCATGTACATGATGTACATTATGTATTTTACATGTACATGTACATACATGTACATGTACATACATGTACATGTACATATACATGTACAGTACAGTTGCATAATATTTTTATGATTATAATTCTACATTGTATAATACATGTACATGTATTTCATTACTCAGATGTTTGGTACATTTATAAATGGTCGTTATATTATTCTATTGATGGGTATATTCTCAATCTATACTGGAATGATTTATAATGATGTGTTCTCTAAATCATTGAACATCTTTGGATCAAACTGGAATGCCTCTTATACCAACACTACACCTGACTAGTATGTACATGTACATGTACATGTACATTTATTTTTGTTCTATTTCCTTTCATTCATCTATTCATTCACACATCCATTCACACATCCATTCATCCTCATACATGTATATTCATACTGTACTGTACTGTACTGTACTGTACTATACTGTACTGTACTGTACTGTACTATACTGTACTGTACTGTACTGTACTATACTGTACTGTACTGTACTGTACTGTACTGTACTATACTGTACTGTACTGTACTGTACTGTACTATACTGTACTGTACTGTACTGTACTGTACTGTACTGTACTGGTACTGGTACTTTACTGTACTGTACTGTACTATACTATACTCTACCTAAATTTATTATATTTCTATAGTGTTTTTCCTTCTGATTGTTCTTGTCCAGAGTAAGTTCAAATAATTTTCGCTTTATATAAGTTTATATTACAATGTACATACACTGTATTCATGTTAATATGGAATTGAAAACTACTTTAAAAACTGAGGATGAAGCCAGTACAGTGATTAATGTTTACATGTACATGTACATGTAGTTCTATTCCACAACAACTGAGAATACTGTGTCCAACATGTTCAGATTACATGTATATACATGTACATGTAATTTTAGTTACTATCAGAAATACAATTAGCTAAGCATCTCATACTCTAGCAAAGGGATGGTGCTTCTCCATGGCAATACCACATATACATGTAATTTTATAAAGCAAGACCACGTACATGTAAGATGCAAGACCATTTAGAATAGCCATAGATACAAGACCATTTAGGATAACCATAGATACAAGACCATGTAGGATAACCATAGATACAAGACCATTTAGGATAGCCATAGATACAAGACCATGTAGGATAGCCATAGATACAAGACCATGTAGGATAGCCATAGATACAAGACCATGTAGGATAGCCATAGATACAAGACCATTTAGGATAGCCATAGATACAAGACCATGTAGGATAGCCATAGATACAAGACCATGTAGGATAGCCATAGATACAAGACCATTTAGGATAGCCATAGATACAAGACCATGTAGGATAGCCATAGATACAAGACCATGTAGGATAGCCATAGATACAAGACCATTTAGGATAGCCATAGATACAAGACCATGTAGGATAGCCATAGATACAAGACCATGTAGGATAGCCATAGATACAAGACCATTTAGGATAGCCATAGATACGAGACCATGTAGGATAGCCATAGATACAAGACCATGTAGGATAGCCATAGATACAAGACCATTTAGGATAGCCATAGATACAAGACCATGTAGGATAGCCATAGATACAAGACCATGTAGGATAGCCATAGATACAAGACCATTTAGGATAGCCATAGATACAAGACCATGTAGGATAGCCATAGATACAAGACCATTTAGGATAGCCATAGATACAAGACCATGTAGGATAGCCATAGATACAAGACCATTTGGGATACCCATAGATACCAATTACCAATCCAATTACCAATCCAATTACCAATCCAATTACCAATCCAATTACCAATCCAATTACCAATTCAATTACCAATCCAATTACCAATCTGATTACCAATCCAATTATAATTGCATCTCAATCTAAATACTCGTTGATCTTGGATACCTCCAAAAGCTAATATTTGCTAATAATACAATGTATCACAATATGATATCACAATATTGTTTAGTATCAATATTTTCAATAACTCTATTTTTGTGTTTGTTTCTAGTGTGTGTGTTCTACATTTAGAAGAATCTGAAACTACAATCCTTCCTACTCAGGCACAGTTATTCCAAGATCCTTACCCATTTGGACTTGATCCGGTTCGTAAGTCTGAGCCCCATGTTATAGATTTATGATGGAGTTGATGATAATTAAGTTAGCTAAAATTAATTATGTCTTTGGAACTTGTAATCTCCTACATGTATCTCAGAATAGAGTATGCTGTAATATTTGTAGTGGCATTCAAGCAGGGTACCTTTTGTTCCAAGAAGGATTCTGTACCCTTCGAAAACAGCCTGGCAAGAACCCTGCTATAATCAGTATCTTAACACAAAAGGCGAACCCTTTGCAAGCCAGTGACACAACTCCATATTAATTTAATGTGCTTCTTTATACATGTACATGTATGAGGTATTGTTAAATTACATGTACATGTAAATTCAATGTACAATGTACATGTACAAATGAAAAATGCAATAAATTACTGTACATGTTATTTTATATACAATTACACACACGTGCACACACCACAGATATGGCAGGTGGCTGAAAATAAGCTATTGTTTACTAATTCTTATAAAATGAAGATGTCAATTGTACTTGGAATAATCCACATGTTATTTGGTGTTATACTGGGGTTTTTCAATCATATGTAAGTGTAATTAATGTACATGTATACTCCAGCTAGTACTTATAAATATGTACACATACATGAATGTACATGTACATGTACTTACATGTATGTTCATGTACATGTATACTCCAGCTATTCTACATGTACATGTACTTATAAATATGTACATGTATACTCCAGCTATTCTACATGTACATGTACTTATAAATATGTACATGTATGTTCATGTACATGTATACTCCAGCTATTCTACACGTACATGTACTTATAAATATGTACATGACATTGTATGTTCATGTGCATGTATACTCCAGCTATTCTACATGTACATGTACTTATAAATATCTACATGTATGTTCATGTACATGTATACTCCAGCTATTCTACACGTACATGTACTTATAAATATGTAAATGTATGTTCATGTACATGTGTACTCCAGCGATTCTACATGTAGATGTACTTATAAATATGTAAATGTATGTTCATGTACATGTACATGTATACTCCAGCTATTCTACATGTACATGTACGTTCATGTACATGTATGTATACTCCCCTCCACTCCACCTAAATTGAATATGTCTTGTATTTTGTTTGTCAGACATTTCAAACGATATATTAACATCGTTGCTGAATTTATTCCTCAAATCCTCTTTCTATTGTGTATTTTTGGTTGGCTGGTAATACTTATAATATCAAAATGGATCATCTTTTATGAGAACTTGAACACAGTTAGTGAAGTTTATATATACACACATGTATACATGTACATGTACATGTATACATGTATACATGTATGTCACCTCATTTTCAAAAAGGTACACTTTCTGACAAAATAATTTTGATCAAATTTTTGCCTTCTGGTCACTCGTCTTTTCACCATTTTATACAGGAAGTCAAAATTTTGTATCGACATGTAATAAGCTTACATGTACATGTAGTTGTCCAGAATACCAAATTTCATTGACTTCCTCTACGAAATGGCAATTCCTTTTTGGGAAAGTGCCCTTTTCGAGGATCATACATATAAATTAATATGTATTTTGATATGCACATGTACATGTATTACTCATCTATCTATCCTTTGCTCTCCCTCAATTTGTCTATTCCCATTCTTTTGTTCAACCATTCACTTATCCGTCTCTATTCATTCTTCCATCACTTCTCCATCAATTTGTCTATCCCCTTCCATCCATCCATCCATCAATCCATCCATCCATCCATCCGTCCGTCTATTCATCTATCCATCCATCCATCTATCCATCCATCCATTCATCCATCTATCTATCCATTCATCCATTCGTTCTTTCATTTCTTCAGGCGCCTAGTCTACTAATTACATTGATAAACATGTTCTTAAAATTTGGTATGTCACCTTCTGTAACATGTGACGATCCTGGGACTGATGATTGTGACTTTGATGATAACCAATATTCTGTCTTCTCGCCTACTGCTGGAGCTGCAGATGCTCAGGTAAACACCATATCAATGAATACACTTGTTCATCAAACCTCTCACAAGTGTGACTGGATAACAATTGACAAAAAGTACACATGTACACTAGTACATGTACATGTACATGTACACTAGGTACATGTACATGTACATGTTGTACATACTATACAGTGGGTTGTATTTGTAAAGGAAGCATTTTGGCAATTTGCAAAATTAAAGTACAGTTATATTTTTGCTTACTTGTCACTACTACTCTTACTTGATTCTTCTACACAAGGTAGAGTTTCTCCAACAACAGTATCTCGTATGATCGGTAGATGTGGTACTCTCTAACCCACACTATGGCTCCATTATTAAAAGTAGGCGTGTTTTAATAACATGTGCTTGAAACGTCAAATTTAATCTGCCAATATACAATTTTTTTACGATTTCACCTAATTCTCTTATCATTAAAAATACCTGCTATACGGTACTACATGTATATACATGTACATGTATACAACATAACCTCCAGTCTTATTGTAAGAAGAGTAACAACTTTCACTTGTAGAAAACAGTTTTGTGGCTTGAATCACGTACATAAAATATACATATAATTATATATATATATACATGTATATATACATGTATATATATATATATATATATATATATATATATATATAATTATATAATTATATATACATGTATATATATACCTGTATATGCAGGTAGAGCTAGAAAATACATGTACATGTACTGTATTCACATGTATATATGGGTAAAAATTAGTCTTTAACTCAATTTTCTTTTTAACACATTTTAAAGGTACATGTACATGTACATGTATATTGTGTTCATGTACATGTACATGTAACATGAATATAGTGTTCATGTACATGTAGTGTTATTCAAATATACATGTAATGACACAGTAAATGATACTTTTCACTGTTTCATTACAAATTTAGAAATTCCTCATTCTCTTTTAGTCAACTACATGTATAACTACATGTACATGGATAACTAAAATCTTGTGTGTGTGTGTGTGTGTGGATAGCAAATTTAACAAACATTATAACATGTACTGTTTGTTTTAGTTTGCTATAATTTAGTCTAACCCCTTTTAGTAAGGCATTATTTGTTAACTAAACTATAAACTACAGGTAGGAATGAGCAATATCAACAATTACATTTTGTGATTATTGTCTAAAGATGACTTGCAATTATTGTAACCCATTGATACTGTCTATAATTACAAAAATAGGCTCATTTTTTAAAAGATAACACTTCTGATCCTTGTTTTGAGACCATACCTCAAGATTAAGTGTTATAATTTTTTCAACTACATATACAAACATTACAGTACATGTCAATAAAATGTCATTATACAATACAGTAATTACTCATTAGTTTGGACAGTAATTGGTATACTTGTCAATTGAATAACACAGTAGTGAGACAGTAATTACTGTACTGTATGGTGACATTTTATTGACTTGTACTGTATGGTGACATTTTATATACTTGTACTGTATGGTGACATTTTATATACTTGTACTGTATGGTGACATTTTATATACTTGTACTGTATGGTGACATTTTATTGACTTGTACTGTATGGTGACATTTTATATACTTGTACTGTATGGTGACATTTTATATACTTGTACTGTATGGTGACATTTTATATACTTGTACTGTATGGTGACATTTTATTGACTTGTACTGTATGATGACATTTTATATACTTGTACTGTATGGTGACATTTTATTGACTTGTACTGTATGGTGACATTTTATATACTTGTACTGTATGGTGACATTTTATTGGCTTGTACTGTATGGTGACATTTTATTGACTTGTACTGTATGGTGACATTTTATATACATGTACTTGTACTGTATGGTGACATTTTATATACTTGTACTGTATGGTGACATTTTATTGACTTGTACTGTATGGTGACATTTTATTGACTTGTACTGTATGGTGACATTTTATATACTTGTACTGTATGGTGACATTTTATATACTTGTACTGTATGATGACATTTTATTGACTTGTACTGTATGGTGACATTTTATTGACTTGTACTGTATGGTGACATTTTATTGACTTGTACTGTATGGTGACATTTTATATACTTGTACTGTATGGTGACATTTTATTGACTTGTACTGTATGGTGACATTTTATATACTTGTACTGTATGATGACATTTTATTGACTTGTACTGTATGGTGACATTTTAGTGACTTGTACTGTATGGTGACATTTTATTGACTTGTACTGTATGGTGACATTTTATATACTTGTACTGTATGGTGACATTTTAGTGACTTGTACTGTATGGTGACATTTTAGTGACTTGTACTGTATGGTGACATTTTAGTGACTTGTACTGTATGGTGACATTTTAGTGACTTGTACTGTATGGTGACATTTTAGTGACTTGTACTGTACACGTATTACTGTATAGCTAGAAATCTTGGAGTGGTAAAAATTTAGCGAATTCCTTAAAGAAAAGGTTTGGAGATTAAAATTTTGGTGAGATTCTGATTGTTAACTACGCCACGCCCATGTTAATTATTAATTAATTATAGTCCATAATTAAAATTAAATGCCCATGTGCACATGAGAACACGTTGTGAGAACTTGGGACGTTGTCAGAAGATGGAACTATCAAGTTTTTCTGTAGAACCGATGGTGAGAGGGTAACGTGTGTACTGCGCTATTTGGGAGGCGGCTGTTGGTGAAACGCTTAACTGTGCTAGAGAAGTGGGGAATCGTTCAGACACCTTCGCTGTTGTTGTCCTCAAAGGAGGTGATACTGTAGGGCATGTGCCCAGGAGAATATCAAGTATTTGCTCTATATTCTTGAGAAATGGAGGAGCCATATCGTGTGAAATAATCGACTCAAGGCACTTTTCAAAAGATCTTCCTCAAGGGGGCCTACATGTATTTCATCACTTTTGTCCTGCTCCCCATATACTTTGTATACAATTTAGTTTTGAATTTATCAGACATTCACTAGATTCATCAGACATAGCCTGCATGACTGGCTGTTTCCACACTACTGTGTACTGGATAATGTGATTACATTCTCTTCTTTATTTTGTTTAGAAATTCTTTCAAATATTTCTGGTGATTATTGCTGTTGCTTGTATCCCATGGATGTTGCTAGTCAAGCCAATATATCTTTATGTGCAGTACAAGAAAAATAAAAAACTGGTTAGTCATCTGTCTGTCTGTCTATCTTTCTACATGTATCTATATGTTTATTGCTGATCATGTGACCTATGACCAATCAGATCTCTAAAAACTAGGGCTAGGACAAAGGTTCGAATCTTCAAACCTTTGTTTGTGTGCTACACAACCAAAGCTAAATTTCTCCATTTAAAGCTTTACTGCCACACCCACTTTAATGTATGCACGTGTCCTCTATTGAGATTTTGCTCATTAGATACGTGTATATTGAGTATTCTCCTTATTACTAGAGGTGTCCTCTATTGAGGTTGTCCTCATTTGATATATTGAGTATCTTACTTATTACTTGAGGTGTCTTCTATTGAGGTTGTCCTCATTTGATATACATGTATTGAGTATCTTACTTATTACTAGAGGTGTCCTCTATTGAGGCTGTCCTCATTTGATATATTGAGTATCTTACTTATTACTTGAGGTGTCCTCTATTGAGGTATTCCTCTCGTTAGATTTGTTTGTCCAATTCATTTTATCAGGGATATTCTCGTCAGATTGATACTGGTAGTGACTTGGAACCAAATGATGCCGAGACTGAGTATATAGTACATCATGAGGATGATGAACAACCCAAACACAAATCCAAAGGAGATGAAGAACTAGGTGGACAAATACAAGAAGAGGAACATGTAAGACAGAGACAGACAGACAGACAGATAAAGTTAGGAGAGTACAGAGGAAGACAGAGACTGACAGACAGACAGACAGATAAAGTTAGGAGAGTACAGAGGAAGACAGAGACTGACAGACAGACAGACAGACAGACAGATAGAGTGAAGAGAGTACAGAGAAAGACAGAGACTGACAGACAGACAGACAGACAGACAGATAAAGTTAGGAGAGTACAGAGAAAGACAGAGACTGACAGACAGACAGACAGACAGACAGATAAAGTTAGGAGAGTACAGAGGAAGACAGAGACAGACAGACAGACAGATAAAGTTAGGAGAGTACAGAGGAAGGCAGAGACTGACAGACGGATTAGATAGAGTAGAGAGAGACACATTTGTATATATTTGGTACATGTATAATTGATTCAAATTACAGAGGAAGGCAGAGACTGACAGACAGATTAGAGAGAGATACATTTGTATATATTTGGTATAATTGATTCAAATTACAGAGGAAGGCAGAGACTGACAGACAGATTAGATAGAATAGAGAGAGATACATTTGTATATATTTGGTATAATTGATCTTCATTCCTTTGGTCTTGTAGTTTGAGTTCAGTGAAATCTTTGTTCATCAAGCTATTCACACTATTGAGTATTGTTTGGGAACTATTTCAAACACTGCCTCTTATCTTCGACTCTGGGCTCTGAGTTTAGCTCATGCTGGTAAGAGAGATAGTGGTACAATGGATAGATGGATGGATGTTTGGATGTTTGGATGTTTGGATGGGTGGGTGGATGGATGGATGGATGGATGGATGGATGAGTGGATGGATAGATGGATGGATGGAGTGATGGATGGATGGGTGGGTGGATGGATGGATGGACGGATGCATGGATGGATACATGGATAGATGGATGGATGGACAAACGGACGGGGGGATGGGTGGGTGGGTGGTTAGGTGGATGGATGGACGGACGGACGGACGAACGGACGGACGGACGGACGGATGGATGGATGGATGTACATGCATGTGGGGTAATAGTAATAGACAGTCATGTAATAATAGTAGTAATGTTTTCAGTCAGTAAGGTGCAGATTTACTGATTCTATTTGGGAGAAACTCAACATTAAATGCAATGGTCATTTAGTTTAAAACATGAAAGAGTTTCAAAGAAACCTCAATGCTAAAGTAATCTATAACAGTAACACTGACTTAGGCAGTAATAGTATAGCAATCTACTGATTTTTAAGGTAATAGTAATAGTAATATATGTATATTACACTGACTTAGGAGGTAATAGTAATAGTAATATAAGGTATAATACGGATAGTAATAATTATATTAGATTGTGTAGTAATTGACCCCATGTCTGACATGTAGTATATACATGTACATGTGTACATGTAGCTGGATGTGTAATACATGTACATAGACTACATACATGTATTATGTATATACATTGCATGTAAGTATACATGTATGTACACTAATTGTAAACTATCATTTAATTTCACACAGAATTATCTGAAGTGCTTTGGAACATGGTATTAAAGATAGGTTTTAGTGGAGTGTCTACTAAATTATTTACTAGTCCAGTCGTGTTCATTGATGGGATTGCTATATTTGCACTATTTGCATTCTGGGCAGGTTAGTAACATGTACATGTACATGTGCATGAACATGAACACACGATAAACATTACAGTGGAACCTCTCTATTCTGGACACCCTTGGGACAAATAAAAGTGGCCTGATTACAGGGGTGTCCTCATTTCAGGGGTGAATTTATATTATAAACCATAGTTTGGGACAGTTTTAACTGTCCTTAATACTGAGGTATCCTCTTTTCAGGGTGTCCTGGGTAGAGGGGTTTCACTGTATATCCATGCTGTAGATGTAATGTACTTTTTCATATAAATGCCCAGATGTTTATTTCATTTATGGGAGCGTCCACCAAGCGTTAATATCAGTTAGGCATTTATTCAATGAAAGGTGTTTATTACCTTGACAAGCCATTCGTAGCTCCTTTGCTTTTTTCTCAGCCACCTCAACTGCCCTCAGCTTGAATACAACATTGTAAGACACGTGCTTTTCTCTTTCATGTGTTGACCATGCCCCTCCCATTTAATTAATGTCAGATGTTTAATCACGACAAGCGTTAATTCAGGAGAGGCATTTATATAGGGAAATACATTCATAGTAGGGATGGGCAATATTTTGATTATCAGGATAATCGTGATTAAAATTTCCTGTGATAATCATATCGTCTAAATATTGCCATATCGTGATCACAAAATAAGGATTATTGTGCCATGACTTCAGGTTTTCAGTACTACCACATCTAAATCAGTTTTTCAACACTGTTTTCTCAACAAATAAAAGGTATCAATTTGATTGTTGAATGAAATCTACATACATATGTAAGGTAGCCAATAATCACAATAATCGTGATACTTGCACAGACAATAATCATTGACTCATATTTTCATAATCGCCCATCCCTAATTCATAGTGTTGTCCCTTTAAAAATGTCTAAGTGATACAATTACCTGTTAATGATATTCACGAGAATTCGTTGCAGTATTGTACTATGCACACACACAAATGTGATTAAATATACATTCCTACTAATGAGGCAAAAACAGTGGGTTGTACTGAGGTACATTTTTCTCAACTCTAATAATCCGTATAGCTATGAAAATTTAACCAGAAAAGTGCAACATGTGGGTGAACAATTCTATGAAGCAATTTATCAATATTGATATGTTCTTTGGAGATATGAGGAGTTGTGTGTCGACTATGTATGATATATTTGGAACAGGACAATATATTGAGAAATACTTTCATAGAACTGTAGATCCCAGCGACTTTCTTATCTCTATCTCTTGTACTTTAAATAAAAAATGTACCTTTCCGGTAGGTTCTTCTCATGCTCATAAATAACTCTTGAATGCAACAAGTTTACAAATTGAAATTTTCACCATCTACTGTATAAACAACAGTAATTAAAATAATGTTATTTATAAAATTTCAAAACAAAAATAATGAACAACAACAAAGATAATAATAACAAGATATATTGAGAAAAAAGTATCCCATAATTGCTTTGCGATGACTATGTATCAATTATTGCTAATGCACTAATGTCTTTAACCTTTCTGTCTACTCGAAAGCTTGGCCTGAAAAGAAGTAAGTGTTAGTGTAATTGCAGTCTAAGTACACAGATCTTTGATGAACTGACTGAAGTACTCTTTCAAAGTTCTAAATGATGACTTCCTTCAGTTCCTCTTCCTTGTGTCTGAAACTCATATACCTACATGTACTTGCTAAATATTCTTTATACTGTTTCTCTGCTATATGCAACAGTTATTAGCAGTTTTACATCCTTCCTGAATCTTCTTGCTGGTCTGTAGCTCGAGCGTGTGTTCTTTTATGCACCATGCCCATTAATTGACCAAGCCCCCAGAATGACACAACTTCCTTAACAACGCATAGTCATGCAAGCGACACAAACATATACATGTATATAATTATATATTATATATATATATATATATATATATATATATAGTAGTTCGAACCCGTAGGAAAGCAATTATAGGGATGTCCCTATGGGCCATAAAAGCATTTAAACTATGAAATATCATTAACACCACTCTTGGAATATGTGACCCTGGGTTGAATACACTCCTTGTACACTTCATGTAATGTATTGTATTTATGCTAATTCATAATTATATTTCTACATATAGTGTTGACCATCGGTATTCTACTGATCATGGAAGGGCTCTCTGCTTTCCTTCATGGACTACGACTTCACTGGTAAGAATTCTTTCTTATTGTGACAACTCAAATTGTAATATTATTATTATTATTATTGACACTGTAGGGTTGAATTCCAAAACAAATTCTATGATGGTGCCGGATACAAGTTTGCTCCATTTTCATTTGAAGCTATATTGTCTGGAAAAGAAGATGAATAAACTGATATGAACGATAATAATAATAATAATAATTTAAGGAACTACTTTCTTTTTGCTGTAATAGAATTTAAATAGGCCATTTTTTTAGGACCTTTGTGTTATTATCAATACAATACTATTTAGTAATGATATCATTTTAGTGTGGACTGTCAGCTCTCAAATGAAACTAACCGATGAAATCAAGAGTTATTTTCTGATGCCCAAAGCCATTGCTCATAGCCTATTGACGTATTATGTTTTTGAAACCTGGGAGTGGAATTTAGAAATGATACACTTTATATAATTATAGTTGTGACAGGAATGTGAAAATTTAATGTGGAGTCAGTAGTTGT